>HG995352.1:4699888-5190905 GCA_905333045.1 Lysandra bellargus | reverse complement strand
TAGAAGAAGTTTGCAAGTAACATGGCCGCCAAAACTGTTGTCACTTATCAGTTTTCAGTTTGACAAGCTTTTCATTACCATTACCAGTATACTGCCGCTTAGGCCTTATCGCTTAGGCCAATGATCGCTTAGACTTAAGATATTTTGATTTATACCACACTTGACAGTACACTGATATTTTTTAGAAACACTACCAATATGTATCCGTGATGCCAACCTGCAGATAATTTCAGATCGGTGGGGAACCTAGAAGATCTAGAAGTGTCTATCGTCGCGCCGTCTGGTGGAGATAAAAAGTAAGAAAACCTCTCATTAAAATTTTGGTTGCGTTAGAGCTGGGTCGAAAATATTAATTAACTATTCAAGAAGAATAATCAAAAGCACAGCTTATACTAATAACTAAAAACAAATTTCGAGAAATGTCCAAGTAAAAAATCACAAATTCGTATGTGGAGACAAAGAGCGCATGCATTAGAGAGCAAAAAATTATGTAAAAAAAAAACAATTTAGCGGTAAGACCGCCTATATTTTGTACGGATTCTTTTAGCGTGTTTCTTCTGTAGTTTAGTTTTTGTACAAATAAAAAAAATCTATTCTATTCTAAAACCCCAATTATTTTAAAAGTAAAGACTGGAGCCGTAAGAGTTAAGTTTTGCGTTAAATTTAATACAATAAATATTTTTCCTTATATTATAATTTACAAGGCAAAATGGCAGATATTTGTTAAATTGGCAGCACTAAGCCCACGTGTCAAATTTGACGGTTTGCTGCGAACCGTCAAAACTGTCAAATTCACACGAAGTGAAATAGCTGCATACGAGTTTGACAGCTGTCAAACTCGCCTACGCGGCAGGGCTTCAAATAACGTTATTTTTTCATAATGTTACTGCTTCAAGGGCATAGATAACGTTATGAAAATTTAACCTGTAGCAGTACCTACACGTTCGTTCGCCGATTGAAACAAAGAGCAGAAAATCGTTCTGCAAAGAACGTACGTTCGCAATAACGAAAGAAACCGTCCGTGTAATAATACCGGACGTGACCCAGCCCTGAAAAGGACTTTTTCTAATAAGAATTCTTCACAACACAACACTACGCGTCTTCACATCATGCCTACATCGAGAGGGATCTTCACAATGTAGCTGCAGTCTTCAAGGCGTTTATATAACATCTTCGGTCTTCATAAAACGGCGGCACTATTATTATTACCGGCGCGGCGGCGAGCGGTGCAGCGAGACGACGTCACTACGAGACTGCGCGGCGATGTGAGGCCCCGCAGGGGCTAGCTCCTATATTTATACTCGAACCGCGAGCGGCGCGCGGACGCAGCCAATCAGGATCGACCTTTTGTTAATATTTTTATCCCTTTCTAATGGTTTTCCCTTTCTAGTGTTGTAAATATTTTTATCTCATTCATTAAGTCTCTTTCTGTTTTGCAATAGCCAATCACAATTAATCTTTTAACTTTCTGTACAGTTTCTGGTAATAATAATTATGAAAATTTTTTGTATATAAGCAGCACAAAGTTCTCAATAAATCACTCCAGTTCACCACAGTAAATCGAGTTTTACTCTTTACTCCTCCGACCTCTAGTGAACTCTTAGAGAGACCAACCGGTCCTCTAAACTGGTGACCCCGAAGAACAACAAGCACCTGCAAGAAGGAAACGCTGCCCAAGAAAACTCTGCTCGGACAAAACGCTGCACGACGAAACGCTGCTCGGACGAAACGCTGCACCACGAAACGCTGCTCAACGGAATTCTGCTACAAATTTCTCCACACAATGGAATCCAGAGGCGAATCCCTGCCCGAAACCTCGGCACTCACCAGCAACCCGGCTACGTCATCATCACAAGAGATCGCCGGCATCACACTCTCCATGAGAATCCCGCCTTTCTGGAAGGACAAACCCAGGCTCTGGTTTGTCACGTTCGAGGCAGCCACCAGCAGTCTACAGAAGAACCAAAGCCAGCTGTCCCAGATGGTCATCGCTCGTCTGGAGAAGGAGGACATCGAGCAAATCGCCGACCTTCTGTACAACCCGCCAGAGACCAACGAATACCAAGCACTGAAGGACCGGCTCATCTCCGCATACGAGGAATCTGACAGCCGGCAGTTTCAACAGCTGCTGTCAGACATGGAATTGGGAGACCAAAAACCGTCGCAACTACTCAGACGTATGCGAAACCTGGCTCGCAACAAGGTCCCCGATTCCACCCTACAGCTCATGTGGGCCAATCTCCTCCCGACAAGTATCCGCTCCGTCCTGGCCGTCAGCGAAACATTCAAGACGAAGACCACACTCGACGAGCAAGCTGCACTGGCCGACAAGATAATGGAGCAAAATGTAAATACTGTAAATAGCATTTCATCATCGTCTCATCGTGTAAATAGCTCCGCATCACCATCATCGAACATCGAGTGCCTTCTCATAGAAGAAATTAGAAAACTCTCCCTAGAGGTCGCCGAACTGAAAAAACAACAGTTCAATAATAATAATTACTATCGAATAGAAAATTATTATCATCACCCAAGGTCAAGACACAGATCATCATCAAGATTCCGGCAACGATCAACTTCGCGTCCACGGTCTACATCACCATCACCATTTTGCTACTACCACAGCAAATTCAGGAAAGAAGCGCGAAAATGTACACAACCGTGTACGTTCAACAACCCGGAAAACTAGACAGAACGTTGGCAGCGGCGGAATCCGGCGTTCACAACAAACAATACCGCCTATTCATCACGGACAAGACCACGAATTTAACTTTTTTGGTAGACACGGGTGCTAATATATCCGTTATACCGAAAAAGAAAGGCATTCATCTCCAGCCGCTACCTTTTCAACTCTACGCCGCCAACAACACCGTAATACCGACGTACGGCGAAAAAACACTAGAACTCAACATCGGACTTCGCCGACCGTACAAATGGAAGTTCATCGTCGTAGCAGTATCGAAACCAATCCTCGGTGCCGACTTCCTGCAACACCACGAACTCAAGATCGACCTGAAAAACAGAAGACTCATCGACGGAAGAACCAGTCTACATATTAACGCTCCTGGACGCTACACGGACGTACCTACTGTCCGTAGTGTCGACAGTACGCAGTCGTATCACGATATACTAGCAGACTTCCCCGGCATCACACGATTGTCAGCGATGAACATCACGCCGAAACACAGCGTCGAACATTTCATCGAAACGTCTGGGCCACCACTACACTGTCGCGCCCGACCTCTACAACCGCATCGCTACAACCAAGTGAAAAAAGAATTCGAAAATATGATGCAACAAGGTCTCTGTCGTCCCAGCAAGAGCGCCTGGTCTTCTCCGCTTCACGTCGTACCAAAGAAGAACGGCGACATAAGGGTGTGCGGCGACTACCGACGACTCAACGCAGTAACGAAACCCGACCGCTACCCTATACCACGACTTCGAGATTTCACTTTCCAACTCGCCGGAAAAACTATCTTCTCGACGATCGACTTAAACCGAGCCTACCAACAATTACCAGTCCATAAAGAAGATATAGAGAAGACAGCAATCATCACACCATTCGGATTATTCGAGTTTCCGAGAATGTGTCCCCGCCTAAGAAACGCAGGCCAGACATTCCAACGTTTTATACACGAAATACTGCAAGGATACGATTTCGTGTTTTCCTTCATCGACGACTTGCTAATAGCATCCAGCAGCGAAGAAGAACATCGCCAACATCTACGGTGTGTTCTTCAACGCCTAGAAGAAAACGGCATCACAATCAACCCAGCTAAATGTGTACTCGGCAAGCAAGAAGTTAAATTCCTCGGCTTTAGCGTAAACAGCGACGGAATCAAGCCACCACAAGACAAACTACAAGCTATTGAAGATTTCCCGCTACCGAAAAACATAGAAGAGTTACGTCGTTTTCTCGGCATGCTAAACTTCTACCGAGACAGCATTCCGAACGCCGCTACTATTCAAGCCTCGCTACACGCATACTTACATAATGCGAAAAAGCGAGATAAAACACCGATCGAATGGAACGAGACATCGAAAGAAGCATTCACGGCTTGCAAAAATAGCATCAAAAACGCTGTTTTGCTCGCCCACCTGAATCACAAAGCACCGATCGCTATTTTCTCCGACGCCTCGGACACTGCAGCGGGAGCTGTAATACAACAATATTACAATAACAAATGGCAACCACTCGGCTACTTCTCGAAGAAATTTACTACAGCGCAAACGAAGTACAGCACCTACGATCGCGAAATTCAAGCTATCTACATGGCAGTAAAATACTTCAGAAAAATATTCGAAGGCCGAGAACTCATCATATTCACCGACCACAAACCATTGACATTCGCCCTACAGAAGAAAACATCGACATCCGAAACTCCGAGAAGAACTCGGCAACTACTTTTCATTTCCGAGTTCACGCACGACATTCGTCATATCAGCGGAAAAGATAACATCGTCGCCGACACATTCAGCCGCATAGAAACGATCAACACGCCGTCAGCTGTAAACTATGAAGAAATATCTCGCGCGCAAGAGCGAGATAGCACGCTACCTACACTGTACGGTCAAGAAAACTTAAGTTTCAAAACAACAACGCTACCTAACTCCGATATCAAGATAGTATGCGAAACATCAACAAAATACGTTCGCCCGTACATCCCGCAAGATTTTCGACGTGCCATTTTCAACTCTATTCACAACATAAGTCATCCTGGAACAAAGGCAACAAGAAAACTCATCGCGCAAAAATTCTTCTGGCCGTCTATGAACTCCGACATTAGCGAGTGGACGAAAACCTGTATACAATGTCAGCGAAGCAAAATACAACGACATACATCGAGCGCCGTATCGACTTTCCCGCAAGTCGATCGTTTTTCACATACGCACATCGACATAATCGGACCGCTAAGTACAACAGCGAGTGGTCATAGGTACCTACTTACTATGATCGATCGCTCGACAAAATGGCCTGAAGCTGTACCACTCACCGAGATCACCGCCGAAACCGTCGCAAGAACATTCTACGAACAATGGATCGCGAGATTCGGTTGTCCGACTACAATAACAACCGACCAAGGACGCCAGTTCGAGAGTCAGCTGTTCGTCAACTTAACACGTTGTATGGGAATCGATAAAACCCGTACAACGCCGTATCACCCGCAATCTAACGGCATGATCGAACGCTGGCATCGAAGTCTCAAGAATTCACTGAAATCAAGACTCATCAATAGTAATACATCGTGGATCGACGAGCTACCTACAGTTTTACTCGGACTTCGCGCCGCCATACGAGAGGACACCGGAGTCAGCGCCGCCGAATTAACCTACGGCCGTAACTTACGATTACCGGCCGACTTCTTCGAAACAACATCGTCATCGAGCCTAGATCATACCTACATCGAGCAATTACGAAAAAACATCAACTCTATCAAGCCGAAAAACAATGTACATCGCCACGGTAATCAACGCAACATCTTCATACATCGTGATCTACTTACGTGCGAATACGTATTTTTACGTATAGACGCTGTAAGAAAATCACTTCAAAGTCCGTATGACGGGCCGTACAAAGTTCTTCGACGAGAAGAAAAATACTACGTAATACAACTACCCGATCGCACAGCAACAGTATCCATCGATCGTTTGAAGCCCGCCTACATACTGAGTGAAGATTACCTCGGCGAGTCAACGAGCAATGTACAACAGTCACCGGTAATTACCAACTTACCTAATACCAATGTACCTGTTACCTTACCTTCACATACCAATAATTTACCTCAAAATACCTCATTACCTTTACCCGTTACCTCATTACCGTTACCTGTTACCTCACAACCATTACCAAGTGCAGCACCAGTCAAGCAGAAGACACAAGCAAGTCTAACACAGAAGATAACAAGAACGGGCCGTGCCGTCAGACTGCCGGTGCGCTTCGCTTGAGGGGGAGCACTGTAGCAGTACCTACACGTTCGTTCGCCGATTGAAACAAAGAAAACAACGTGCTCCGAAAGGAACGCGCGCCGTCTTTGTATACGTCCGTCGTAGAAGATTGAAACAGAGCAGAAAATCGTTCTGCAAAGAACGTACGTTCGCAATAACGAAAGAAACCGTCCGTGTAATAATACCGGACGTGACCCAGCCCTGAAAAGGACTTTTTCTAATAAGAATTCTTCACAACACAACACTACGCGTCTTCACATCATGCCTACATCGAGAGGGATCTTCACAACGTAGCTGCAGTCTTCAAGGCGTTTATATAACATCTTCGGTCTTCATAAAACGGCGGCACTATTATTATTACCGGCGCGGCGGCGAGCGGTGCAGCGAGACGACGTCACTACGAGACTGCGCGGCGATGTGAGGCCCCGCAGGGGCTAGCTCCTATATTTATACTCGAGCCGCGAGCGGCGCGCGGACGCAGCCAATCAGGATCGACCTTTTGTTAATATTTTTATCCCTTTCTAATGGTTTTCCCTTTCTAGTTTTGTAAATATTTTTATCTCATTCATTATGTCTCTTTCTGTTTTGCAATAGCCAATCACAATTAATCTTTTAACTTTCTGTACAGTTTCTGGTAATAATAATTATGAAAATTTTTTGTATATAAGCAGCACAAAGTTCTCAATAAATCACTCCAGTTCACCACAGTAAATCGAGTTTTACTCTTTACTCCTCCGACCTCTAGTGAACTCTTAGAGAGACCAACCGGTCCTCTAAAAACCGATATTAAAAATAACGTTAAAAATTGATATTAATAGCGGTTAATGTTATAACGTTATATAGGATTTATAACGGTAAATATATGTTCTTTGATAACGTTATAGTCCGTTAAGAAAGTCATGACAAGCGGGAAAATTTTCTAAACGTAATCACGCTTATAAGGTGTATTTTTTCTTTGTATTTTCACACAAATCTCGCAAAAAAGTGGGCTGCGAGTGAGATTTAGTGCACCGTGCACGATCGCATACCTGGTACCAGAAAATAACGTTATTATTATAACGATATTTTTTCGTTTAAACATAACGAAAAAATATCGTTATAATAATAACGGTAAATATAACGTTATTTTACTAAATATCGTTAAAAAAATAACGTTATCTGGCTACCATTATGAAAATAACGGTACGTAACGATATTTTTTCTGTTATTCGATAACGTTATGAAGCCCTGCCCGTAAGTAATAAGCCTCCCCGTTTAGGAGTTGCCAGCGAATATATTGTTGTTGACAACAATTTTTCGATGACGTATGGGTGACGTTGACGTCACCCATACGTCATCGAAAATTTGTCATTAATTGGTGTCAAAAGTAGTGAAAAGTGGTGCAAGAGTGGTGGTGGAGTGGTGCAAGAGCATTGCAATTTTATTTAAATTCTCTAATAAATTGAATAAAAACATCCTACCATGGTTCTAGACTTAGATCTGTTTCGTGCCGACAAAGATGGTGACCCAGACAAAATTCGCGAAAACCAGCGCAAGAGGTTCAAAGACGTCGGTCTCGTGGACACAGTTGTGGAGCAGGATACACTCTGGAGACGGCTTCGCCACGATGCCGACAACTTGAACAAACTGAAGAATGTGTGCAGCAAGGAGATCGGCGCGAAGATGAAGGCCAAGGAGCCGGCCGGCGCGGAGGACGAGCCTGTTCCTCAGGACGTGGCCGATAACCTTATTAACCTCACTGGCGACCAACTCCGACCTCTCACTGTTAATCAGATCAAGAAGGTGCGGTCACAATGTAGTATTTAAAGTAATTTTGCTACCTAATAATATTTATACATAGTATTTACACCTGGAACATATGTAACATATGCTCACAGTAAACAATGCCTGGTGGTGTGAATTGCTTATCTAAATTTTAGGTCTTCCTTGCATCGATTCAAAGACCAAAAGGTTACAAAATATATAATGATTCATTTTACCTGATGAAATTGTCACTAAATTCTGTCAGCGTGAATATGTTAGTGGATATTATTTAGTTTTTCTTAGTTACTTAGTAATTATGTGTAATGAAATTACAGGTCAGATTACTAATTGATGATGCTATTGTAAAAAATGAGCAAGAAAGGATTGCTGCTGAGAAGACCCGTTCCACTGCTCTCAGAGAAGTAGGCAACCATCTCCATGAGTCGGTGCCAGTGGATGATGATGAAGACCACAATGCAGTAGAAAGAACTTTTGGTGATTGTACAATGAAGAAGAAGTATTCCCACGTAGATCTCATTTGTATGATAGATGGTAAGTTCAAGACCTACTATAAAAACACAATATACTCACAAGCTCATAAGCACAATTATACTCACAAGCATTATAACTAAGGCCCGGATTTATATGTAAACACCATTGACATAAGAAACTATATGGACACGAAACACACGCGCCTGCCTTCAAAATTTGTAAGCTAAAATGTCACTGAATAATAGAAAAATATCGATATCCATATTAAGTTTCTTTTATACATTTTGAAGGCAGGCGCGTGAATAAATCCGTGCCCTAATTATAACAATAATATAACTTGGCATAAAACGAGCCAAGTTACATTATTGTTATAATGCTTGTAAGTGAAATAATAATATTCCATAACTCTTGTTAATAATATGCTGTTGTACAATATTTCATCCTGTTGAAAGTAACCATCTGTGTAAATATTGATTTAATTGTTTTTGTGAATTAATACATGGTGGAGTTAGCATTAAAGGTTTTTTTGAACACATAAATAAGTTTGAGATTAAATAAATAAAGAAAGTTATTTGAATATTGTCTACTTATCTGAAATACTAAATGAGGTGTCAGTGTATTCGTACTAAAGTGGACAACATTTAAAGCATAATATATTATGTATTTGATTATATTTGGGTTTTGTTATAGTTTTAACTTTTGATTATTATGGCAAGAGGTCACTAGTTCTGTATATTGGACTGGCTTTCTTTTTCAATCTTACTGCAACTTTATACAGTTCATCTCAACTGCAATATTATAGTCATTAGTTTCTACTCATTGCAGCTACAATAAACCAAAAAAATATACCCCACTTGTCTAAAATTCTATTTAATGTTACCTCTTTTTATCTCTGTAAATCAACTAGTATGTGATATTACAAACCTTAATTTTAGGTGTGGATTCTGAGAGAGGTTGTGCAGTTGCTGGTGGTAGAAGCTACTTCCTAAAGGGTCCTGCGGTTTTCCTAGAACATGCCCTAATACAGTTATCTCTTAGAAGACTGCTAGAACGAGGATATACTCCACTCTACACACCATTCTTTATGAAGAAAGAGGTAAAGTATTTATAGATGTGTAACTAGTTGTTTTCTTCAATTCTCACGTCGCGAATTCCGCAGAGCTTGAAGACAAAAGTCTTCGATCAATGCTTGCTTCCCGTTATGACCTACGGGGCGGAAACCTGGCCTTTTACAGCAGGGTTAGCTCTCCGTTGCTCAGCGTGCTATGGCACTCCGCGCTATGCTCGGAGTTTCTTTGGCGGATAAGCTTCGAAATGAAACAATTCGTCAAAGAACTAATAAGTCACCGCCATAGTGCAGAGAATCAGTATGCTGAAGTGGAACTGGGCTGGTCACGTAGCTCGTAGAACAGACGATTGCTGGAGTAAACTAAGGGTCAATTTATAACAGCGCAAAGTCAAAGCCCGTCGAAGCGTCAAATTCGCAACAAGTCGAACGAATGCGCGCGGATTCGCCAAAGTGCCTACAGTGATAACGCGTAGATTGGGTGCGCGAGAATGCGCTCGCACCAAAAAGCGGTGGTCAAGCAAATTCGCGGATGCGCGCGCCTTTTTAAATTCTCAGAAGTAATATGACGTGCATTAACGCTTTGGAGTTGAGGTTGAATTTGTTATGTTAAGTTTTAATAATTCGCTTCCATGCGCTTTGACTCTGCACTAGTTTAAATGGACCCTTACTCTGGAATTCAGACCAAGGCTGGGAAATCCCCGATTTCCAATATAGGTCGACCTCCAACTAGGTGGGACGACGATCTCCGTTTAGTTCCGGGTCCATGTTGGATGCAAGTAGCAGGAGATCGGTCATCTTGGCGTTTATTGAGAGAGGCCTATGTCCAGTAGTGGACGAATATAGGCTGATACGATGATGATGATGAACTAGTTTAGGTAACTATAATGTGGTCATGTTCTAAAATAAATCTATTATGCAATTTTTATAACATAACAGAGAATATTATTTATAATGTGTGTCTTTTTATTTGCATGGGGAAGAAGCCTTTCTTATCTACTTGTATTCTTAAAATTCCATGGCCAATCTTGAATCACACATTATTATTAGTAATTATTACGTAGTTTAGCAACATAATCGTCACTTGACAGTCGTTATCGTAAGTCACGACGTTAAAATACCTAATATTATAACAGTCTAATGTTACTTACTAGTTAAGTAGTTACTAAAAAACGTGTTCAAATATAAGCCAAGGTTTTTTACTATGACACAGTAATATAATCGTAATGCTAGATGTTAGCAGCAGCTTCAGTCGCGCAGGAATTAATTTATCGCGCGAAAATTATGATATTTAATATCTATGGACGCTTCACACCACGTCAGTCTGGCCCCATGCTAAGTACCTAAAAGGACTTAAGTACCTAAAGGTCCTAAAGTAAAATCGTAAGCTTCCTCAAAAAAATCTGTCTTCTTAGATGTATAGTAGAAAAGTAGAAAATATCAAAATCTGTAAGCCTGAAGAGGAAACAGACAATTTCATATTTATAATATTAGTATGGAGTATGGATTACGACTTCTGCTGACAATTGCTTTATTTATTTATACTTATTACTAGCTGACCCAGCGAACTTCGTTTCGCTGTTTCAAAAAAGTTAATACAATTTACTTTTTAACCGACTTCCAAAAAACGAGGAGGTTATATGTTCGGCTGTGTTTTTTTTTTTTTTTTTTTTTTTTTTTTTTTTTTTTTTTTTTTTTTTGTATGTTCAACGATTACTCCGCCATTTGTGAACCGATTTTCGAAATTTTTGTTTTGTTGTATTAGGGTTCACTCCAATTTGGTACCATGTTCACAAAAGTGGTGACCTGATGATGGGATCCAGGAGTAATCGAGGGAACTCCTCGAAATTTATATGGAAACATATGGTGATTTTGGTTTTATGTGAAGTGTACTAAGAATATGCTACCAAAAAGTCAAATATTGGGTCAAGGTATACCATGGTTTCGAAGATGCTAAGATAACTCCTGACTCTTTATAGATACACGTTTGGGAGTTTCGGCGTTGTTTTAAGAACAGAAAGCATATGCTACCATGCAATTCAAATTCATCATCATCATCATCGTCATCATCATCATTACCACGTCGTGTTAAGGTCACCAATGTCTCATGGCACAAAATAGATAATAGTACAAGGCATAGGTATGGATACAATAATAATAATTATGTACATAACAACACCAATTATTATAGGCTGTTTAATATACACGGCGGTCGGCGCCGCAGAGGCAACGGCGTCGCCGCGCGGCGCGCGGCGGCGCGCAGCGACGCGTACGTAAACATCGTATTCAAGTTCTAACTGGAATGTCAGGGCATGCGGCATGCCGCCAGAGTAGACAGAATGATAGAGTATGCCGACTTAGAACTGATGTAATTTTTTTAAGTTTGACGTATTATGACAAAAGTCGTCGCTAGGGTCGTAACCTACAAATTTAGTTGTTTATATTTTGGCACATGCAAAGAAAACTCTCAGAATTCAATTTCAAAATCTTATTTTTAAAATTAAATTATACCAGCCAGCGCGCCAGCCTTTAACTTATCCTGGCGAAACCCGAAAGAAACGACAGATATTAATACTCGTCAGTCTCATAGCAGTCGAAGTACTGGTAGTTATGTCTATTGTGATGCCGCGCTGCGAGCAATTTGCAGCACGTGTTCACTTAGATCTTTTTAAATGTATTGTTTAAATTTATCTATCTACCTGATATTTGGGCCTTGGGGTATGCCGTATGACTCATATCAGTCTTAACAAATTGTAATAAGATACGTAGAATATACGCAGTACCACCGACGACCACTTATAAATTCGCGGACTATGACGGAGGTCAACTTAAGGTGAACGCAGATTTGGCCGCACCGCACGCACCGCAGTCGCCGCATTCGGAATTCTTTATATGAAGTTATAGGCAAGCTCGCATACCTACCTACCCGCGCCGCAGTCTTCGCAACTTCATAATAATATGAAGAATTGCGAATGCGGCGACTGCGGTGCGTGCGGTGCGGCCAAATCTGCGTTCACCTTTAATAACAATTATACGAGATCAATTACCACTCAATATTATGATTTATGTTGTCAATTCAATGCTCACTGCTCACACCAAGCTCACTGTTGAGTTGTCAGACGTCAGTTGCTTACAAACTTTCAACAACACAACGAAAATCTGTTACAAGTTACAACTACCTATATAAAACTTCTACGTACAAGCGATAGCGCGACACAGGAGCGCCTCAGTGACATCTAGTGAAGACAATATGAAACTATTTTTTATACAATTTGAATTGGCACTAACAGTTTACCTACTATGTAACTAAAAAGAGTGAAATTATTATTTTTAACAAAAAAATTAAAACCGACTTCCAAGGTAAAAACAATATTAATAGCATCCTTATAATATGAACTAAAAAGTATTAAATAATTTTTCCTATCTAATATGTAGTGCCTTTTCCCGAATTCGGCTAAACTTCAACTATTTCTGTACTCAATCTTCATAATTTTGAAGTCGATGCCAGTTCCAAAAGTTTCAAATTTTCTGTCAAAGAAATAAAGATTCAGCTATATCTGGTACCGACTTCAAAATGATGAAGATTGAGTACAGAAATAGTTGAAGTTTAGCCGAAATCGGGAAAAGGCACTACATATTAGATAGGAAAAATTATTTAATACTTTTTAGTTCATATTATAAGGATGCTATTAATATTGTTTTTACCTTGGAAGTCGGTTTTAATTTTTTTGTTAAAAATAATAATATTTAATAAACAAAGGCACTTATCAATATAAAAATTAGATAAAAACCTAAAAAAAATTCACAGGCCTAACAAAATATGTACTACATACAAAATTTTATTAAAATCGGTTGAGCTGTTTTGGAAGGAGTTCAACAAACACTGTGACACGAGAATTTTATAAATTAGATTATTAATCTTTCAGGTGATGCAAGAAGTTGCTCAACTAGCCCAGTTTGACGAGGAGCTGTACAAGGTGGTCGGCAAGAGCTCGGAGAACAAGGGGGATGCCGGGGTCGAGGAGAAGTACCTGATAGCCACCTCCGAGCAGCCCATAGCCGCCTTCCACAGAGACGAGTGGATCCCTGAAGCTTCGTTACCCATCAAGTAATTTGTTTTGATTATTTAAAAGGAAGAGGTGGTATTATTTTTTTTTTTAGAGAAGGCAGGTCGCTATAGCCCTGATGTCACTGCGACCCATGAGGATCTATTGTGACTCCTTCGCACTAGGGAATCGGCCCCAACCCAATACTGCTCATAAATTGAACAATATGGTTGGGGTTGGTGCCACGAATTTCCTCTGTGGATGAGTATTCGTGGCGACCAAGGTGCCTGTTCCTGCTCTGTAGTAGAGCAGGACAGTTGAGGAGAAGGTGAATAGGTGTTTCATCCTCCTCCTCACAGAATCTGCAAGTCGTTATGCTACAAACACCCATTCTGTTAAGGTGTTTGTTGAGCTTGCAGTGCCCAGTTAGGCTTCTGGTAAGGATTCTTAATTGGTTCCTACCCAAGGTGAGCACTAATTCTGATAGTTTCTTGTTGAAGCCAGGAATTAGTGCCTTGGAGTGTTCAAGGTCAGGGGTCTCAGCCCATTGCTAACTGCATAGTCGGTGACCCCATTCCTTGAGCACTTGCTTTGTGGTACTTGGAGTTATACCACAGACTGGTTCCGGGCCATATATGAGACTCTCGGCCCCAAGCCTAGCTAGTTCGTCAGCGGTTTCATTGCCCGGGACGTTACTGTGGCCTGGGACCCATACTAGGCGGATGTTGTTGTTCCTTCCCAGTATCTTTAGCGTCTCAAATCTCAATGCATTCCAGAACTAATTTGGACGAGACTTCTGCGGCAGTCAGTGCTTTAAGTGCAGCTTGACTATCGGAGAAGATAAAGACGTTTTTATTAACTAGGGCCATCTCCAGGCTTTCTAGTGAACAACCGAGGATAGCGAAGACTTCAGCCTGAAACACGGTCGCAAACTCCCCCAAACAGGCGTATTTGCCCTTCGGTGGCCTGCCTCCGTAGAATCCGGCTCCCGCACGGTTGTCTTTCCTTGATCCATCCGTGAACCAAACTATTTCGCTAGGGCGGACATCGATTGGGATTTTCCTTTCCCAGTCCTCCCTGGAAGGTATAAAAACCTGGTATAGCTTCGAAAAGCTATGCACCTTGATCATGGCATCTGATGGCATGGCCATGACAGGTGATTCACTGAGAGACTGTTCCAGCTGTCGAAATGGGGTGGAGACCCAATTCGTCCTGCCCGCCGTCCTGGCCCTGAGAGCCACCTTTTTGGCCTCCATCTGAACAAGTAGAGGAAGCGGAGTTAAGTTGATCAGGGCCTCGAGAGAAGCGGTGGGTGTTGACGAGAGTGCACGCGTGATTATTAGACATGCCAGTCTCTGTACGCTGTTTAGACTTTTATTACAGTTTACTTGTAGAGGTGGTATATTATTCGGCTGAATATAATATATTTTCATACACTTCTATAGCTAGACGGTAACAAAAGTTGCTAAAACTTTAGCTCCGCGCGCCACATCGCGGGTTTAATGAAAAGTGTTGGGTGGAAACGCGAAGTATAAGCGAACGATCTCGGGTTCGATCTCTTGCTTGTATGTGAATAAGAAAATGCGACCGAAGCGATATTCGATTTCTTGAAGTATAATTTGTGTTAACAAAAAAAAAAATGTAATATCGCAGGTCGTCAATAAGTTGTATTACAATTTTCAGGTACGCTGGCATCTCGACGTGCTTCCGACAAGAAGTAGGCTCACACGGACGCGACACTCGCGGCATCTTCAGAGTACACCAGTTTGAAAAGGTAACTATAATAAACCAAGGCGTAATAACTTTCACTAGAAATAGCTTTCATATTATGTTAAATTAAAATACAGAACGGTCTGAACGGAATAACGCATTATGTCATAGTGTCTAAACACACTAGGCTGAATTACGCCGGCGTAAATTCCGACGCGTTTACGCCGCGTTTTAAACTCATACAAAGTACGGGCGGAACGCGAGAGACGACACACTATTCCGTCGCGTATTTGTATGCGTTTGACATTTGCGGCGGAATTTACGCCGGCGTAATTCAGCCTAGTGTGTTTAGACACATATAGCTGTGTATTGGCTACGCGATATAACACCTCTAGTCACCGACGCTGCGAACTGCGAAACAGCGGCGAACCGATTTACTGTCTCATCCGCCACACGACAATGCGTTATATTGCATCTCGCTCTATTCCTGTTTCGCGGTTTCGCAGATATTTCGCAGTTCGCAGCGTCGGTGAATTAGAGGCGTAACAAGACAAAATGCAGACGGTGCAGCGCGTCATTCACCTTTCACTTCATCCCCTGAACATCGTTTTACGACGTTAGTTTATACTACCTTTGCTTGGAGATTCGTTTATCGCGCTGGAACCGTACATTTTTTCGAGATAAAAACTATTCTGTCCTTTCTCGGGCCTTAAGTATGTGCTTACCAAATTTCATCATCGATTCAACGGTTTAGGGCCGCGCCACACTGGAATGGCAGCGGCGCGGCGAGCACTTTCAGTGTCATATGATTTTAAAGTTTATCTTCATTATTGTAATACGATTGAGAATTTGAGAAATCGATTCGCGGCCACGGGTGGCTGCTAGACTTCTCAAATGATACTATGTAAATACAATAAGGGTTGCACCAACTTACTTGTAACTATAACTGTAACTTTAACTATAACTACAGTGCAAAATGTCAAATCTTTGGTTACCGTTAAATATGGCGTCCGACGCCATATTTAACCATAACCGCTCATACTTTCTTACATCTTACATCTAAATTTTTTCGTGAAAATTTACTATGTTTCACAGTGTTATATTTTTCCTGTCGATTCTTACGGATAATTCAATTTTTATACTCTCAATCCCATTACCTGTAGCTTTAATAAAAAAATAAACGCAACAGACATATTCTGTCAATTTCTATGGTCAAAGTTAAAGCTAAGTTAGCCTTAAATATAACTTTAACTTTAGCCACGCCTCTGGTGCAACCCACCCTTATGAAGATTAAGTTTAAAATCATATGACACTGAAAGTGCTCGCCGCGCCGCGCCGCTGCCATTCCGGTGTGGCGCGGCCCTTACAGACACACAATCGCATTTATAATATTAGTAAGGATTTACTCATATTGCTAATGTTACTCCATTAACGATACGAACCCAATATTTTCAGGTAGAACAGTTCGTGCTAACATCACCCCATGACAACGCCTCCTGGAAAATGATGGACGAGATGATTGACAACGCTGAGAAGTTTTGTCAAGACCTCGGCCTGCCCTACCGCGTGGTCAACATCGTATCAGGGGCGCTCAACCATGCGGCCGCTAAGAAGTTTGACCTGGAGGCCTGGTTCCCTGGCTCAGGCGCGTTCAGGGAGCTCGTCAGCTGCAGCAACTGCTTGGAGTATCAGGCCAGAAGGTTGCTGGTCAGGTGAGTTTATATATGTCCATATCCTGCACTCATACATACCACATGGTCAATATTCAGTCAGGCGTGCGTAAGCATGTGGCAGAGTGATGAGTCTGAGATCATGGTTTTTTTTTTTCTAAGAGAACTAGCAGATGAGTCATGGTTTCTTATGAGATGAGTCATGTTTGTGAATCGTAAATAACAATATGTAATTTCAATTATATCATATCAATTAACTAAAGCAAATATAAATTACGTAAAGCTGGATTATTTGAATTATTATTATTACTCAAAAATTTGTATCCTACTAAAAACTTAGAAATAATATTACCCGTTATTTATTGAGTTAAAATTTGATTGATTTTATCAATGCTACTCAGGTACGGACAGACGAAGAAAATGAATGCGGCGACGGAGTACGTGCACATGCTGAACGCGACCATGTGCGCCACCACGCGCGTCATCTGTGCGCTGCTAGAGACGCACCAGACCGACGACGGCATTGTGGTGAGTAAAGTTACGTTCACGCGGTACAATCCTGCATGTTATTTTCAGTATACGTCATAGTGGCGCATATAATGTAAATGACACAACAAACCTGCAGTACAATCGACGTGTGAATGGTTCTATATACATTGTATGCGCCACTATTTATTCGTTACGACGTATACTGCAAAAAAAACGTGCAGGATTGTGCCGTGTGAACTTACGCTAAGGCTTCTTACAGAGCAATGGCACTTGTCGACGCGGCAGTCGCTGGTTTTTTTTTTCATTAATTTTTTTTTACATTTGTCGACTGCAGTCAACACGTGCCGTTCCTCTGTAAGCGCTCGTAAGTCTTACAGCACCGAGAAAAATGTTTAAAACACCTGCCGAGGTCCTTCAACATTTCAAATGGCGATTTGTGGCACAAAACTCATAGAAAATGTCAAGATGTGTATGAAATCGCCTCGTTATTTTGTATATTATAATATACGTAACAGTGGCATACTCAAAAATCGATGTATGTAAGCTGCCAAAATTTTCATACAAATTATTTTAGATGACTATGATAACATAAACACAGTCAGGAGGGGTGGCCTCTAAAAACCTTTTGTTTTGGCATTTTCTAGCGCTGTCTCACTCATATCTGTGATAAGTCGCCTGTGCAGATGAGCTTTTGATTGTAAGCAGTTACGTCCCAGAAGTTATATTTTTATGTAGTTTTTTGCATTCGGTTGTTTAAGTATTTATCAATGTTACGAGACTATTGTTATTGGTTTATATTTTATTCTCTATTTTTAAACTACTTTTGTAGAATCGACTAACTTCACAATATTTCTTTTTTTTTCAGGTACCAGAAGCGCTAAAGCCGTATCTGCCTGAACAATATAAGGACCTGATTCCGTTCGTCAAACCAGCGCCCATAGACGTCGAGGCAGCCGCCGCCGCCGCCAAGAAAGGAAAGAAATAATCTCATCACATTCTCAAGACACCTGATGAAAAGAGCTGCAGATGATGCCTGATAATATCACAGTGATATCAAAAATATCACAATAAAATTTGATACTAGAATTTCAAGATTGGCAGTGCCTACTTTTATTTATTGTTAAGTTTAATTTGCAACTAAAAGTATACATCCTGTGTACCTAATTTTTTTAATTTGCGGCTTTTACAAATGAATGCCGTATGATGTTAAAGTTGAATTTAGACAGTTCTCTCTGATACTATTTATGCTAAAGCAAGCTATTCCATGAGCATTTCAATTTTTATAAAAATTATATTTTAGCTTAAGCTGATATAATTTTATATTTAATTAAATGATTTACTGAGAATGAACTACTTTTATTTCTTATAAGTTATATATTAAATATATAAATATATATTAAAAAATTCACACCTTTATTTTGGTTATACTTTTCTTAATTATGATTTATGAAAACACAAACATTGTATATTTCCTTTATTCAATGCTTTTCAGCATACAGCCGAGTACAAAAAGTGATATACATGTTACACTGAGAATATATTACAATTTAGGATTTAACTAAAAGATATATACAGATCATATCATCTTATATTCATGTAATGCAAACATTTCTAATCAGCTATAAGTTGAATAGATCTTGCACAAATTATAGCTAATTAAAAGCAAAAGAAAATTGCTGTTTCTATTGCCTTATAATCTTATCAGAATACATTTCTATTTGCACAAAGCTTAGTGTAACAATTTATACTGCGATTAAGAATAATTTTTCCACAATCAATGATTAATGAATATATATATTCACCACTAAAACATTTTCAAAAGTGAGTGTTAACTTCTTTATAAAACATGAGATAATAATCATGATGTGTACAAGTATATACAGGTGGTCAGGTACTTTTGAATTATTTGTTTGTATTGATTTTCCAAGTAGGAAGAAAGTTTCCTTTGATAAAATCAAAGGAAACTTTCTTAGTCTTTCTTCCATAGTCTTTTGAAAGTATAAAGGAGGTTTCCACATTATACTTATTATTCAAAGTGACTTCTTTTAATACATAAAAGCCTGACCACTCCTTAAGAAATTTTAGGAACAGGGCAGTCCTACTCAACAATCTCAATTTACTAAAATAATAAAACTTAAACAAGTAGCATAAAGAGATTAGTCTCTTTATGCTATATATCTATATAGAAGAGATAAATACATATTAATTAAAATTAAAAAGCAATCTGTAACATGGTAGATGTATTTCGATAGCAGTAAACTACATTTTTGCATGTGAATTTCAAGCATAGCACTCATGGGGCTGTTATTTGAAGACTTTATGTAGCCAACAGTATTTTAAATCAATGTTTTCAATGCCCTCCATTTACATTCTATCAACCAACTCTATCATAATAAGCGTTCCTGTCTTGCTTGCTTTCCTGACCAGACTGTACAAAATGTTTGCTAAAGTGCATGTCCAAATGGTGATTGAACAACGAAAACAATTGTCACCCATGTGTGCTTGGCTTAAATCAACAATATATTTTATACTACACCATTACCTAGATATTTTCTAACAAATATGCCTTATCATAGCACATAAACCATCTTATCTATATGTGTAAAAACTAGAACAGTGATTCTGCATTACACAAAGCATGTGTTACTTTATATTATAACTTTAGTCTATAATTAAACATGGCTGTTGCCACTAAGACTTATGATAATAAACATTTGGGAAAAAGAAAAATCCACAAATTTAATTTTTATTCTGGGTCTAGAGGACAAAATTTGCAGACCAGAGCACTTGCTCAAACAGATAATATTTCAATTTGAACTTCCCTTGTAGGGAAGTTATTGAACCTACAGTCATAATGATAAAGTACAGTGCAACATTGTGGATATAAATATGTTAATATTATCAGTAATATGTCCAGCACATTGAAGAGGCAAGCAGCAGTTTTTAGGTCAATTCTGCTTAATAATCTTACAATTATACAGTTTTTAATGCAGCCTCAGTAGAATAACAAAATGGTGGTCTCATAAAAACAAAGCTATTCAGATATTAGGCAGTGTAATATGATCCTAATTGGATCAAAGCTGTATTGATGTTGGAATACAGCAGAATCAGGGTTCTATAGGTGCTATGTTTTTGTTTCAACTTGTAAGATCATATTATATGTATAGTCCAAAAAGTACTTAACAGTAATTTAATCCTTTGATCGTGGATTCTTGGAAATCTACTGTTATTCTATTGTTGTCGCGGTCGCCGGTGTCCTTATGGGGGTTGATAGGTTAATAAAGTTATGTCAAAATTGTATTGTCTCTTTGATATTATTACCTCGATCGTGGGAATCACATACACAATAGATTTTCAATTGTTATGCGACAGCCGGATGCCGCTTGGGGATTGATGGGTTATTCCTACAGTTCTAATGAACAAGCAACTACTTACACAATACAAGTGGTTTTGATTACATTCTAAGAATTCTAAATTATGATTTTTTGGGATCATGTTATAACTTTTAAGTTTTAATCTTTTTTTAACACTTCTTTTCTATGAAAAACTAAAATTGTACAATAATTTATGACTTCACAAAATAAAAAAATATCAAAATATATTTATGTTTTTGAAATATTGTTAAAAATTATAACTACAAGCATATGAATTTCCTGCTCTCATTTTCTATTGTAATACAATTTATAATACAACATTGATATTATTGAAATAATTGTTCAATCTGTCCATTAAAAGATAGCAGAATTAGCATGCAAGCTGGGCCTTTTGCCGACATTTCTGCATTAAAGCTCTCAGTGTGAACTGACGACGTGCAAGAGTACGTACTTGTTTCAAAAACGTGTCAAGATCAATGACCTCTTTACGCAAGGCCTCACCCATATAGTAGATGGCATCCTCTAGTGTGGCTTCCTCGGCAAAGGAGTTCATTAGTTGTGTGTACAGAGGTGCGGTCGTAACAACAGCTTCGTCCACATCGACTCCCTCCTGTTCCCCTAAGCGTTCCACGGCTGACTGAAGCTCCTTTTCTTTTTCTTGTAAAATGGTTATGTTCTTGTCTAAATCACTCCTCTCCTTTTGTAATCTGGCCAAAATATCCTCCAGTCGCATTTTACCTTCCTGTAGCTCCTGTGCTGTGCGGCGTAAGGTCTCCAGCTCGGCTTGAGACTGCTGAGACTGTTCATTTAAACGTCTTCTCAGTTTATCCTCGACCGCAGACAGCAGAGATACTTTTATATGCTCCTCTGTGATTGTGCCTCCCGCAACTTCAGGACTGGATCCATAGTTGAATGTTGGATATGGAAGAGGATTTGCAGGAGTTGGAAACTGACTTCCGTTAGCCGTGCCCGGGTGTGGGTAGGGTAAGCCAAAGTTAGGGTATGTGGGCATTTCACCTGTGGGTCTAACGTGCGGCATGAATGTTGGACCCGGCTGACTAGGATACTGAGGATGTGGAAAGGTCGTCGGAAAAGTTGGAGGATATGGCATCGGCATTTCGTTTCGAGGTTTAGAATACACAGGAGGCAGCTCCCCAAAAGCAGCTATCATGCATTGCACAAGTTTCAGTAAATTGGAGCCATTAGGATTCCATTCGTGTAAATATGGAAGGTACACTTTCCCGTTACTGTCGACATATTTCGAAACTCTTATTGTCATATCTGCTGTGGGCTTGACGAAACACAAAGGTACGTTTTGAGGGTGAGTATCCATAAGCCATATACAAACGGGAATATTGTAGACTGCACCTTTATAAGTCACTGGTATTGTGCCCTCCAAATTGAGAAGATTCTTCCTTGTACCATTGTTGAATACAAAGACTTCTAAGCGGTAGGTAAGACTACGATAAACTTGGATAAGAGACATGACCTCTCGAGTCGTAAAATCTCGGTGTTTGTATTTAGCTAGGTACGATTTTATAGCTGCTTCGTCGTTAGCCATGATTAAGTTGGATTAATCGATGCAACTTGAGAATAAAACAACAACAATAATTCGTGCAATTCACATCAAATTCAAAGAGGATGTAAACTGTATACTACGTAACAAGAGGTCGGACTTACAAGAAAAAAAATAAACATCCGTTATTTTTTTAATTTGAAACTGAAGTTAAAATTTTTAAGTGCAAAACCTTTCACTCTAAACATACCAAAAATTTAAAAAAAAAAAAAAATAAATAAGCTCAAATAAATGTTTTATTTCAATAAAAATTATTGTACACAGCTAAATAAATAGGCTAATAAGGTAAATTAAACAATAAAACAGATTTAATCCACAAGCTTTTGTTGATTTCTATTACTCAATATTATAATATTACAGTACAGTTTTATGTATTTTATTTATAAATATAATAGAATAGCTGTCTATGCTACTCTACTAACTACTTGATTGGCTTACACGGTAAACTCTATATAGGGAGGGGATTAAAGCTGCGCGTCCACTAGGTCAGAATCGGGGCGTACGGTGCGGACTGCGCGTCGTGTCGTCATATATATTTTGTTAGGCGCAGAATGACGTTCCAGTACTTCTAGTGCAGTTCACAGTAGTCAGTACCATACATACAAAGCAACAAATCCGTCCGCTGCATACCTACGCAGTATGCTCCGATCCCGATCCAGTAGACGCGCACCTTTATACATGTAACACACTTAAGTATCATTACTTTGTTTTGTTACACCCTGTATACGACAGCTGAAATCTATCGCGTGGGCTCAGGCCAGCTGCATACCACCTCACGTCTTGATCAGAGGATTTTTCCTTGGTGGCCGTACCACTCATAATCCCACACCTTCCTTCTCCAGCTATTGTTTGCAGACTAAAATGTTGCAAACTAGTATAGGGACCTAAAAATCTGAAATTAATGAAACATTTTTCATTTACTACATTTCCATACAGTTTACATAAATTATTAAGTATACTTATCAACCTTATGTATTATAACAATAAAACAATATACACATTTAACATTTTCCAAATTAACTGCATACTGATATAGATTATAATATTTTCTATGAAATAATAATCTATCTTTTTCATATTAATATAGTTTATGTTGTAAATTATTGTACAAATATGCAAATAATACTGCGACATACTTTGTATTAGAACATGGTATGACATAGTTATGTTTTGCTTCAATTTATCAATTTACGGTTACATTTACATTTTACAATGGCTTACCTTTCGTTTTTCATTAATTAATCCACTTAATTTACAATTTTTGTATGAGTTGCTACAAAATAATTTCCACAAAATGAAAATCGAACTTTGAATTTTAAACTCCTTCTTCGTCTTTTTTCTCATGTAGTTTATATTCTCTATGGTCTTTTTTATCAGCCAATCACAGTCGACCTTGCACAGATTATCTGATTGGGTACAGTTGCTACGTTTAAATTTGGAAGCCAAATTTTTTTTTGTTCGAGAATTTCGTCCACCTGGTATAATCAAATTCACAAAAAATTTTTTTACTTTTCAATTTTCTTATAAATTTGTCAATTGTCAATTGTCATCAACAAAGAGGTCATCAATTAATCAATTGTCAAAATATAACTGTCAGATTTTTTTTTCATGATTTCTTCTAAGGGACAATGACTAATGAGTACCACTGACCTCCATAGCAGGGCTTCATAACGTTATCGAATAACAGAAAAAATATCGTTACGTACCGTTATTTTCATAATGGTAGTCAGATAACGTTATTTTTATAACGATATTTAGTAAAATAACGTTATATTTACCGTTATTATTATAACGATATTTTTTCGATATGTATAAACGAAAAAATATCGTTATAATAATAACGGTAAATATAACGTTATTTTCTGGTATCAGGTATGCGATCGTGCACGGTGCACTAAATCTCACTCGCAGCCCACTTTTTTTGCGAGATTTGTGTGAAAATACAAAGAAAAAATACACCTTATAAGCGTGATTACGTTTAGAAAATTTTCCCGCCTGTCATGACTTCCTTGACGAACTATAACGTTGTCAAAGAACATATATTTACCGTTATAAATCCTATATAACGTTATAACATTAACCGTTATTAATATCAATTTTTAACGTTATTTTTAATATCGGGTAAATTTTCATAACGTTATCTATGCCCTTGAAGCAGTAACGTTATGAAAAAATAACGTTATTTGAAGCCCTGCTCCATAGTCCATTATATATAAATAATACAAGTACGCGACCATGTACTGACCAGACGGCTGCGGGCTGACCATGCTAGGTATTTTGTATGTACGTCGTTACTCGTTAGTACGTCGCCTGCGCGGCGGGCTGCTCAGTGCCGCCTAGGGATGAGCGTTGAATGAACGAACCGTTTTCTAGTCTGTAGTCATGAATGGGTAAACTAGTTTAGCGTCTACTGATAAACTGCTTTATGCGTGAACCACTGACCTCCATTAAACAAGTACGCTGTATATTGGAGGTCAGTGGCGTGAACGGTTGCCA
This sequence comes from Lysandra bellargus, assembly GCA_905333045.1. Classification (NCBI taxonomy): domain Eukaryota; kingdom Metazoa; phylum Arthropoda; class Insecta; order Lepidoptera; family Lycaenidae; genus Lysandra; species Lysandra bellargus. The sequence goes on along the minus strand of HG995352.1, from coordinate 5,166,297 downwards.
TGCCGGAACCATAAAGTTAATATAATGGCCGGAACGGTGTGTGTGACAGAGACCGTTCGTCGCGACGCGACGACGCGATCGACGGATGGGTGGCGATATTTTAAATTAATTAAGTAAATGTAAAATTTTAGTAATTAATCTGCCTGCCTGCCAGTCCTAAGCCTGGAAAAAAGTATTTACTATGTAGGGAAGTGTATTTCCACCGCTCACAGATTAAACCGTCTCGTGATCTCGTCGTTCGTTGTCATCACTCGTCGCGTCGAAGTGCAAACTGCAAAACGACAACAAGTTTGTCAAAACAGTTAATGCTGAAAGTCGTTTAGTCAAAAAAACTACTTTGTTTGTCATAGTTTATTGTTTAGTTCAGTGTTCGTCGAAGACGAAAACTAGTTGAAAAAAAAATCTGTTTTGTCATTGACTAGTTTACGATGAACGATAAACGGTCTCGTTTCGTTGACCGAAAAAGTGTCGACGACCCACCACACTATTCGTCGAAGACTAAACTGTTTTTTCAACTAGTTTACGATGAACGATAAACGGTCTCGTTTCGTTGATCGAAAAAGCGTCGACGACCCACCACTAGTGCCGCCTGCCGTCGCCGACTGCCGCACAGACTACTTAGAACTTAGAACAGCTATCCCCAACCCGCGGCCCGCGGGCCGCATGTGGCCCGCCGGGACTTTATTTGTGGCCTGCGTGCTGTTTAACCATTTTGAAATTCACACCCACCGACAAAATAATGTGAAGTCGTCATGAAAGTCATAAAAAATTTTCCACTATTAAATCATTAATTTTTTCACCCTAAAAATGTTTGTTGCGGCCCGCGACACTAATACCAAAACATGTTTGTGGCCCGTATGAAAAAAAGGTTGGGGACCACCGACTTAGAAGAACTATAATATAGTTATAACTTATAATACGTCGACTGTCGAATATCGATGCCTAGAATGTAGATCAATATATTCTGTACTAAACACTGACCTCTATAATACACTATAGGGTGTATTATAGAGGTGCCAGTGGTACTAAAGCGTCGTAAAGTGAACTGCGTGCACATTTGACATCATTAAAAATTCATCAAGCTCGTACTCATGCTGCGTGCAGCTATCATGCTGCGGCCAGCGGCGCGGCGTACCGCGTAGTACGGCTCACCACTCGGCAGTCGCCAGTCACCACTCACCAGTCACCACTCACCAAGTCACCAGTCACCCTTGTATATTGGAGGTCAGTGCCCTCACCACCTTAGTCCTTATTCCTTATGGCGCATTTTCACTGGTCGACAGGGCCCGCGGGAGATTTCTGAAACGCATGCCACGACCAATCAAAATGCGCTATTATAAAAATAGTTGTCAATTGTCATAGACTCCCCGTATGCTGTATACCGCACCGCGCACGAGTTCACGACTGTCGACTAATGAAAATGCGCCCCTCCTAAACACAATTTCATACGTATGACGTATCCTTTAAGTTATAAAATGATAAATTATAATATTATATCCTACCAGATAGTTATACCTCACCTACCCACGTACTCGCAAGTCGCAAGTCGCACGGCGCGGCGTACCCAGTAGTCAGTAACTCAGTACCCAGTACCCACTAGTTCCAACTCCCAACTCCCACTAGGATGAGACAGGGATGGGTAAGATACTGAGTATTTACTCAGACCAGAGTAAATACTCAGTAAAAATGAATTTAGACACTCAGTATTTACTTTTGACTGAGTATTTATGTTTTACTAACCACAATTGAATTATTTAAGGTTTTTCTTTATATTTTATTATTTATTTATATTATATTTTAAGTATAAGCTATGTTCTTTTTAAGTATAACCAGTATAAATGAAAATAAATTATATATATTATGTACTTAATAATATACTGAATGCAAAATTTTCTTTTAGTATTTTTTGGATTCAGTAACGAAAAATTAGGTACCTCAGCTATAGAATACCTAATTTTGATGATTACCTAATTTTGGTATTTACAGTGTCGGTGTTATAAAAAAATGTCATAGGTAGTATCCACTATACTTAATAGTTATCCTACTAATAGTATAAAGGTGAAAGTTTGGATGTATGGATGTTTGTTACTCTTTCACGCAAAAACTACTGAACGGATTTTAATGAAACTTTACATTAATATAGCTTATACATCAGAGTAACACAAATTAGGCTACAATTTTAACCGACTTTCAAAATGGAGGAGGTGCTATGTTCGTTTTTTATGTTCAACGATTACTCCGCCGTTTGTGAAATGATGTTTTCACTTCAAAAACACTACAATTAATGGATACGACGCGTCGCCCGTGAATAGAAAGATCTAAAACTTTTGTGGTCACGCTTTTTCCACATAACCTTAAAATTTATGTGAAAAATTAAAAAAAACATGTTTTTGGTTTTTTATTAATATCTTTGAAAAAAAAATTTTTCACGAAATTCTGTGAAAACTTACCTTTTTTGTACCAAGTACGCTGTAATTTATTTGATAAGAAATATATGTTATTATTTCACCTTATTTCTAAATTATATCTAAAAAATACTCTAATTTGCAATCGAAAATTCACCCGTCAAAATATCAGCTGTTTTAAAAAATTGGTATGCTCTCTATTCGTTGAAATCTCTACTTTCCAATGGTAAAAAAATATATTATAAGTACTATTATAGTATTGTATATATATATATATATATATATATATATATATACAATATATATATATATATATGACTTTAATTGAAACTTTGAACCCCAATTTCACCACCTTGGGTGTAGAATTTCCAAAAGCCTTCCCGAACTCAGATCACCCGTAAATTATTTTTCCCTTAATTTTTATATTATTCTCCTCCTTTTCTAATGGGATTCATCCTACTATTATTCTTTTTCACTTTTTATTATTTTTGAAGGCATCGGTACTTATTGTCGGCTATATTGTCTTAATTTTACTTAAAATTATGAGTCTGTTAAATTAAATGTAGGTATTTTTTATCATTCTATAATGTTCTTGATTTGTTTAAGTGTAATTAGAACCTAAAATATTGAATAAAACATTTTTACTGTGTCCAATGAGTAAATACTCATACATTAAAGTAAATACTCAGTATCTGAGTTTGAGTTTTTACTCTGACTCAGTTTTTAGTTTTACTGCCTTACCCATCCCAGGATCTAGGCCACTACCCGATAGAATATTTAATATGCTGTGGTCGCCTAAACACTTACCTATTCATTGCCTAAACATTATACGTTGAAAAAATATATATTTCAGTTTTGACAGTTTAAGAGAAATGACAGATGACACTTGACAGGTCGGAGCCATTGATAATTTTTCGATCCTTTTCGAGTCAACTTTCTAAGCTCACGGAGCGTTCGTGTAACGTATTTTAAATCCATTGTCATCGGCTTGGATTTTATTTTATTTTAGAATTTATAAAATAAAAGCCGAAGCAGAATGCCGCCTAAGTTCGATCCCAATGAAATTAAAATCGGTAATATATTTTATTTCGACAAAATTTTATCCAACATAATGTGATTCGTGAGTGCTAAACTTATATTTTATTTCTAGTAAACCTAAGATGTGTTGGTGGAGAAGTCGGTGCCACATCCTCCCTGGCTCCTAAAATCGGTCCTCTCGGTCTGGTGAGTATACCTAAATCCAATTGCACCAAAACCTAACCTACAAATTTCTCGTGGCAGTCACTTAGAGGCAATTTCAATTACAGCCTTCGTAGTACAATTAGTGTTGTGTAATAACTTTATAAAATATGTAAAGTTATAAAACTGTATACTTACGATGAAAGCTGTAACTGAAAAACGACGCAGTGGATACATTTCTGCTCGTTGGTTGTAATGTGATGAATGATCTTGGGGGGTGCCTCCCTACCAGGCGCGTCCTTCCGGGTGGCGGATGGAAGGAACCCGTGACTCAGGATCCGGTCCCTGTCGCGGCTACTCCGAATGTCCAATAAGGAGTCGCGGACCAGGCCATTATATGACTGCCATGTGACTCTAAAGCAGGCCATACACGCAAGGGTGTGAACAGATTACTGTTCAGTTAAACCAGAGTGTGTATGTTACAAAACTGTGCAGGTTTTACCTCAACTTAGCCTGACAGGTGTAACTACACAGGCAAATCTATTAGGTACACCTATGAGTTTATGGCCTCCTTTAGTGAATAAAGTAGAATGGCATTAACCTCAATTTGAGACAGGGTGACCCTTCGCTACAATATGCTGCCAGGACCAGCACTGGTTTGTATACTAAAATGAGATTTATACATGCCAAACTTCACAACTGATTTGTATTCTTTGCTCTTTAGTCGCCCAAAAAGGTTGGTGACGATATCGCCAAGGCCACGGGAGACTGGAAGGGTCTGAAGATTACCGTGCAGCTGATCGTACAGAACAGACAGGCACAGATCTCTGTCGTCCCATCTGCAGCTGCCCTAGTCATCAGAGCACTGAAGGAACCACCACGTGACCGCAAGAAGCAAAAGAACAGTAAGTTTCTACATAATAATAGGAATAGAAATGTGAGAGAAAGTTTACTTTGCAATAAATATTAAACAGAAGGCTAAAAGTTAATCTAACTGCAATAGTATTATGCTCACAACGGAAGTTGTAAAGGCTAATCTACATTGATACAGTAGCTGGCACCAGCATCACTGGATTCCGTCGCTGGATCAGCACTGTATCAATGTAAACATGTTTCAATCTAGTGCTGGGCTGGATTGAAACATGTTTACATTGATACAGTGTGTGCGTCCCCCCAGAAAGCCCAATCGAGCTAGGTGTATTTTCAATATATCAGAATTTAGAGCAAAAATAGAGCACCTCTACAGTCAAGTAAAAAAATTGGAGCATTAATACGAACGACGCTGCGAGCTAAAAACCGTGGGCTTGCTGACGTCCTGTCCCGTCAGCACGCCCAAGCTAGATCTCGGGAACCGTTGAGAGTACTATCGTGTATTGTGGTTCAAATTTTCGAGCAAAATTGGAGCACTCTGCTTCCGTGAAATCAACTTCGAAACTAGAATGTGAAAGGAGTTAGACGTGATTAACCGGTGGGCTTGCTGGCGTCCTGTCCCGTCAGCAAGCCCACGCAGATCTCTGAAACGGTAATGATTTGGATTATGATTAAAAACTCTACAATAGAGCCCTATTTAGAGCACTCTGCTCCAAAAAAAATATTAATGTAGCTTCAATAGTTATCGAGTTACAGGCCTTTGAAAATGGGCTTGCTGACGTCGCGTCCCGTCAGCAAGCCCATTTGGAGCGTGAAAACTACTGAATGGAGAGTCGTCAAAAATATCTCAAATCGTAGCTTAGAATGAGAGAACTATGCTCCAAATAGATCAAAATCCTAGGTTCTACGGTTTTCGCGCTATCAGCGAAAAACACTTCAGCCGCCAAAATTTGTCGATTTTCACAATCGCGCGACGTTGCCGTTCCGTGCGATAAGCAAATGAACGCTTCATTTGCCGTTGGTGTACACGAGAATGAACCTTCCGATGGTTTATTTAAGAGTCTCTTTACTTGCAATCCTAAGATGGCTTATAGTTTATGTCAGAAATAATAGACCAGCAGCTATCGTTGCTAATTCGACATTTGTAATCTTCTTGTAAGTTCATGTAAAAGTAAGCTTGTTTGCCTACTCCCTATATTGAAATGTTACCTAATAATATTTCATTTGATGTGATGTGAGTCAGCACAGCATGATTAAGGACCTACAAGAGCCATAATGGCGCCGCCATTAGTTAAAAATAATTACTCACGTAAGTAGTACCTACTTTTAAACGAAAACTCAGTTTTCAAGTTAGGCATTTATTTAGAAACAATCAATCGGCAAAATATAGAAAGCTGTGTAATATTTATTATTTTTAACTGAGAAATTATTTTTTAACTGATGGCGGCGCCACTTAGGCTTGTGAAGTTGTGATCTTAATACTTCAGTCGGAATTTCCAGGAATTGCTATTGTATTCTATTGTTGTCGCGATCACCGGTGCTCGCGCGGGGCCTGAAGGATTAATAGAAATGTTGAAATAAAACAAGAAACATACAAATGTGTAAATGTTATAATTGTTACAAATCAGTCTTGTTTTATAAATTAGAATAGGTAAGGTGCCTGAAGGTACCTTTCGCACCTTTGCTTCTTATAAAACAGTCTTAATCATCATTTGGTTGCTTATGTTACTTTACTACGATTATGATTAAATAAATATAGCGTTTCATTTATTGTAGTGTTCCTATTACGTTTTTTCCAAACATGTTGAAATAAAATTTAAAATAAACTAACAGACAATATAAGTAAACATCGTAACAATAGGTAGGTATAGTGCTTAAGCAAAGTTATACAACAATTTTTATCACATTTTTGGTCATAAAATGGCACTTAAATTATGTAAAGTTTCATGTGCACAATCACCTCTTTATTTGTGTCCATTTCGCTATAATCCTCACTTTTGAAACCTTCATGAAAATCAATTTTGAGTAGGTATGCCAAAAAATATTCATGAAATAGTCGTGACTACATGCCGAATCTCGAAAATAGTCCTTCAACGATTCCAGAGTTATGGGTACCTTGGTGAGGATTATAGCGACATGCTTTTTCGGTATAATCCTCACCTGTTTTCTACTAAACGTTTACGGATTTCAGTATAAACTTGGTATCAAAAAATAGTCCGGAAATAGTCGTCCCAAGCGATATAAATTTCGACCTGGTTTACTCTGTATAAGTATGTTAAAAACCCATATAACCCATGTAAACTATACATATAAAAAATCCTCAACACAACTCGAAAATAATCCTTGAAGGACTATTTTCGAGATTCGGCATGTAGTCACGACTATTTCATGAATATTTTTTGGCATACCTAATCAAAATTGATTTTCAAGAAGGTTTCAGAAGTGAGGATTATAGCGAAATGGACACAAATAAAGAGGTGATTGTGCACATGAAACTTTACATAATTTTAGTGCCATTTTATGACCAAAAATGTGATAAAAATTGTTGTATAACTTTGCTTAAGCACTATACCTACCTATTGTTACGATGTTTACTAATTATATTGTCTGTTAGTTTATTTTAAATTTTATTTCAACATGTTTGGAAAAAACGTAATAGGAACACTACAATAAATGAAACGCTATATTTATTTAATCATAATCGTAGTAAAGTAACATAAGAAACCAAATGATGATTAAGACTGTTTTATAAGAAGCAAAGGTGCGAAAGGTACCTTCAGGCACCTTAGGTACCTATTCTAATTTATAAACAAGACTGATTTGTAACAATTATAACATTTACACATTTGTATGTTTCTTGTTTTATTTCAACACTTCTATTAAGATCACAACTTCACAAGCCTAAGTGGCGCCGCCATCAGTTAAAAAATAATTTCTCAGTTAAAAATAATAAATATTACACAGCTTTCTATATTTTGCCGATTGATTGTTTCTAAATAAATGCCTAACTTGAAAACTGAGTTTTCGTTTAAAAGTAGGTGCTACTAACGTGAGTAATTATTTTTAACTAATGGCGGCGCCATTATGGCTCGTGTAGGCCCTTAATCATGCTGTGCTGACTCACATCACATCAAATGAAATATTATTAGGTAACATTTCAATATAGGGAGTAGGCAAACAAGCTTACTTTTACATAAACTTACAAGAAGATTACAAATGTCGAATTAGCAACGATAGCTGCTGGTCTATTATTTCTGACATAAACTACAAGCCATCTTAGGATTGCAAGTAAAGAGACTCTTAAATAAACCATCGGAAGGTTCATTCTCGTGTACACCAACGGCAAATGAAGCGTTCATTTGCTTGTCGCACGGAACGGCAACGTCGCGCGATTGTGAAAATCGACAAATTTTGGCGGCTGAAGTGTTTTTCGCTGATAGCGCGAAAACCGTAGAACCTAGGATTTTGATCTATTTGGAGCATAGTTCTCTCATTCTAAGCTACGATTTGAGATATTTTTGACGACTCTCCGTTCAGTAGTTTTCACGCTCCAAATGGGCTTGCTGACGGGACGCGACGTCAGCAAGCCCATTTTCAAAGGCCTGTAACTCGATAACTATTGAAGCTACATTAATATTTTTTTTTGGAGCAGAGTGCTCTAAATAGGGCTCTATTGTAGAGTTTTTAATCATAATCCAAATCATTACCGTTTCAGAGATCTGCGTGGGCTTGCTGACGGGACAGGACGCCAGCAAGCCCACCGGTTAATCACGTCTAACTCATTTCACATTCTAGTTTCGAAGTTGATTTCACGGGAGCAGAGTGCTCCAATTTTGCTCGAAAATTTGAACCACAATACACGATAGTACTCTCAACGGTTCCCGAGATCTAGCTTGGGCGTGCTGACGGGACAGGACGTCAGCAAGCCCACGGTTTTTAGCTCGCAGCGTCGTTCGTATTAATGCTCCAATTTTTTTACTTGACTGTAGAGGTGCTCTATTTTTGCTCTAAATTCTGATATATTGAAAATACACCTAGCTCGATTGGGCTTTCTGGGGGGACGCACACTGATACAGTGCTGATCCAGCGATGGAATCCAGTGATGCTGGAGCCAGCTACTGTATCAATGAGTGTCTTCTGTCTTTAATGCCTAAGAGTTGCTAACTGGACTGGATTTTACTATCTAAGTGATGATTTCTGTTAAATATTATTATTGTTCTAGTCTCCATCTAGTTTGAAAGATCCCAAAATTTATTTCTTTATTTTTTCTATTTCAGTCAAACACAATGGAAACATCACCTTAGAAGATGTCATTGGAATCGCCAAAACCATGAGGCCGAGATCTATGGCCCGACACCTGTCTGGCACAGTGAAGGAGATCCTAGGAACCGCACAGTCTGTTGGCTGCACCATCGACGGACGTCCCCCACATGATCTCATTGTGGACATCAACAACGGAACACTTACCATTGATGAATAAATTATGAGATCATACTATTACTTTTTATTTGTGATTGTACCTACAGTAGAAGTTTAAGATACAAGGAAATACTAAGTATTCATTGAGAGACAACTTAATAGCAGATGATTATAGTATACCCATTGCGCTAATAGCTTGCTTTATTTCTTGTTCCACTTTTAAATCGTTAATTTTGAAGAATGTTATTTCTAACCCTAAAATTTTTTTGTTGCGGCCCGCGTCACTAAACCAAAACGTGTTTGGGGCCCGCATGAAAAAAAGGTTGGGGACCACTGGTTTAGACCCTTCACCCTTGTCCAGGTTGAAAAAAAAATACGTCATCACTCATCTGTCATTCTTGATTGAAGTGTCGAAATTTGACAGTTGCAACTTGCAACCATTGAAGAAGAAGAAGAAGACTATTGTATATTGGGTTTTAAAAGATAGAATGATTGTTTTCTTTTGAAGTGAAGAATATTGATTAGGTAATAAATATGTGAAGTGATAAACTGGATTCATCATGATACGGATATTTCCATTGAGAATAACAATACGGGATACTTTTATTCTAATTCTACTTGTTATATTTAACACGATTCATGTAACGGATTTAGGTAAGAGATTCTAGAGCTTCTTTTACTATTGTACTTCATAATAAAGAATACTAATAAAGCGAAACAATTTCAGCTAATAATGACATGGATTTGCAAAGTAAGCAGAGTAAGCTGAAGGATGATTCAAACAAAAATAATTTCAACTTTAACAGCAATGAGGATTACTTTAAGAGCTGTCCTATAAACCAGGAGAATGTCTCTGACTGCACCTCCCTGAATTACCCTTGTATCAACTGTTATAGAGCAGACATAGACTGTGTGTATGGTGCGCTGTACAACTATACATGTGATGTGAAGCCTAAAATAGTGTGTAATGTAAGTTACTTTATATGACTCAGTTACTCTAATTTTTTATTTATTCTTATCCACTAAAATAAAATAACTTCAATTGTTCTTTTATATCCAAGCCACCTTTGGAGTGAAAAAGTGTATATCAGTCATATCACTCTGAAATTTAGATGGATATTAATATTATTAAAGCAAAGGAGTCTGTGTGACCCATTTACATTTAACCCATCAATCCACAAGTGGCCCCGGGCGATCACATAACAATTGAATATCTATTGTGTCTGTGATTCCCACGATCGAAGAATTAAACTGCTGAAACACTTTGTTCTTTTGAACAAAGTATAATATTCATCGCAGAAAATGTTCGGATCTTATGTGTTAAACAAGTTTTGGCTAACCAAAGTTGCATTTTTCATTAAATAAATAAATAAAAAGAATTTGTTCTACTCTTTCAGGGCTCAAAGACATTCAACAGAACAGCGATGTGCCGGTTTTGTTATCAGACAGACAAGTGGGAGCACAGATGTGAACAGAAGTCCAGCTGCAACTCACTTGCATCTCCAACAAAGTATTACTTGTAAGTGTCTTCCTCACTATTATATAGCCACTGAAGATAAAAATAACAATTTCAATAAGAAAATTATGCCCAAGCATCAAACACTTTGTATAAAAATTCTAGTAAGCACTGACATTTTTTTTCAATTATGTTTCTTGAAGTTGAATGCGGGTCTGTTTTAAATAATTATTAACACATTCCCTGTTCTATTATGTAAATTGTATACATAATTTATTGTTTGATTTACAGGACAAATTGCACAGTGTCTGATGATATCATCTGCCTGGGCAAACGGAAGTTCCTGAAGAAAATAAAATGCTCCTGGACATCTGGGACAAGATGGGGCACAGCTCTTGTGCTGGCCCTGACCTTGGGAGGTTTCGGCGCCGATAGATTCTACCTGGGACACTGGCAGGAGGGCATCGGAAAACTCTTCAGTTTCGGAGGCCTCGGAGTTTGGACCCTCGTAGATGCTCTTCTCATTGGCATCCATCATCTGGGACCAGCTGATGGATCCGTCTATATTTAGCTGTAAGGCTTATTTATTTAAACTTCATAAATAGATGTTTAAAAATATAAGAGCTTTTTGATAATAACTTTAATTTAGCATAGTATTTTAATAACATAACATTACCACTGTCCCCACGTTCCATTTAGAGTTAAAAACGCTCAAAATAGGAGGCATTTTGAGCGTTTTTATCGTTTATAAAGTAGCCTGCAAACGATCAAATTGTTTGTCAAATTTTACATGTTTGTCAAACAGTTTGATCGTGTACAGCTTTGTTTGAAGCGTTTGTCAAACAAAGTACGTGTTTGACGTGTTTGATGAAAATTTGGATTATGTATCGTTTGACAAACGTGTTTGAACGTATTTCGCTGTGTTTGTCAAACAAAATCTCATGATCTCAAACCGATTCTAGCTAATTGTTTGACAAACGTGTTTGATGCACGTTTGATCGTCTGCGCTGCTGTTTGATGAAAACGTAAATTACATCAAACTTGTTTGTCAAACAAATTTGATTGTTTGCGGGGTACTTAACGCTAAATGGAACACAGGGTTCTTCTTCTTCTTCTTTGGCGTAAGCCTCCCCGTTTAAGCCCGGTTTTCACTATAGGAGTACGCTCGGATCGAGTGCACTCGGATTACCACTCGGACCCTACTCGTACTGTGTAAACAGGTAATCCGAGCGCACTCGGACGATCGCATCCGATCAGAGTGAACTCGAACGCAGTCCTATTTTTCCGAGTGCACTCGGATGATTTTATAAAAACAAAATGGCGTCTTGAAAAACAAAGCAGAATTATTAATGAAAAAGTGGACAGAACGGGAAACAGTGAAGTTTTTAGAATTATATGAAGCCAAGGAAGTGTTGTGGAACGTGAAGCAACAGATCAGTTGTCGTCATTTTTAATGCATTGAGAATATAACCTTCTCCTTTTTGAAAGTCGTTTAAAAATGTTACTACTAGGATGTAAAACCTATAACGGTGTGAAAACCAAAATCCGAGTGGGCTCCCATACGATCTAGCTCGTACGAGTGCACTCTGTCTGAGCGTACTTGTACAGGACGTATAGTGAAAACCGGGCTTTAGGAGTTGCCAGCGTCAGAGTATCAATAATGCCATTAAATTGTCATAATGACATTAGATATTGAAGGCAAAATTTTCAGTTTGTTTATTTTTGTTTTATAAATTAGTGTAAATTATAATGGGGGACATTGACTTCTTCTTTTGTGATGCTTGGAAAAGAACGGACAATCATAATATGAAATGGTACCAACAAAACTTGATACCCACTTTACAGGCAGCCAAGAAAAGGGGAGCTCGCGATATTGATAAATCGATCGAGCTTGCTGAACAATTACTGAAGGTACCACTGATTATACATGTATAATGGAGATCAGTGGTTGGTACAGACCATTGATTGTTACACTCTGGGAAGAGGTCGGGAGTAGAGATCAACTACGATAACATGGCGCGCCCCTCCAAAATTCAAAACGTTTGAAGTGCGTTGTCAAAACGTTTGAAGTGCGCGGTTGTCTTGCGCGGTAGGCTAGTTATGATTAGTTGACCAACAAATCTTGGTAATAAGTGACATTACTGAAATATTACGTGTACTGTGATTGGTTGAATACTTACTACATGCTGAGTAAGCACCTATTTGGTAAAGGTGTTGAAATGCTTTTAACTCTCTAGCTTTGTCTGTATTGTTTACCAATTAATAAAGTCTCTTTCTTTCTTTCTTTCTTTCTTACTACATACAAACTCTTTCATAAGGATGTGACTACACACATTGAAACAGTCATTTGGAGGGGCGCGCCATGTTATCGTAGTTGATCTCTACAGTCGAAGGCTTTTTCATTCCGAATTTCGCACACACATTTGCGCGTGACGTGAGATAGCATGTGTGAGCGCGAGTGTCATAGAACGATAAGCGACTACGAGGCATAAGGAGAATAGCGGCCCCATTTCAAAACCACAAGTGAAATTTTACGGACTGATGTTATTACTTATTAATTTATCACTCACTGCTACATGTCCTAATTCTATCGCAATTTACTTGAGGTACCAGTATCAATTTTATAAGTCGGCAGTTTCTCTAAATTATGAATTACAGATTTACAATGAGCCAATGCCCACCGCCGTACCTACCCCACCTTACGATTTCCAACAATGTGAGGACGCTAACTTTATGAAGCCAGTTGAGGCAGATGTGCTAAACCTTTTATATGGCAGCACGGAAAAGGGCGCTGCGGAAAGATACTTGAATACCAGATACAAGAAGCCACCAGAAGTGAGGTGAAAAATTATCGATAACTTTTAGTTTGTGTGCTATACAAAAGTGGCTACCGAGTAAACTGCACTACACGTCAGTGAAACTACGCGACACAGTATTCCAACACTATGGGATATTGTCGCAACACTGCAGTGTAGTTACGGTTTTAATATTTTGTGCTGCTTTATCAATCACTATAAAACCTTTGGTCTGATCACGATTTAGCCATTTCTTGCCCGCTGGAGGCCTCATTGTAATTTTACATGTCGTACTGGCTGTATAAAACGAAAGGTCTGATGACGAGGCTCCCAAACAAATCTGCGAATTCGCAAGGCATAGATTTTTATTATGAATTTTGTCGCAGATATTTGCGATGCGATTTCGCAGCTGTTATGAGTGGAAGCCCTGAGTCATTTCTTGTTCTGGATTCTATGGTGATCTTTACACGTCATACGGCGTTGTACACGTTTTTATTGGAATCCTTCACTGCTTATCACCCCAGGTTTAACTACCGTCTTTGCTCGAACTGGGAGTACGGGTGGCGGCAGGCTCGCTCGTCCCGCGAGCACCACGGCCGCTGCGCGATCATCCGCGACACTTTCTACCGGCGGGGCAACGTGGCCCCCGACCCACTACACTACCCACACCCCATGGGTGGGGAAATTGGTGTATGCAGCGAGTACTCCTGTAAATTCTAAGAGAAGGAGGTATACTGCTTAACTGCTGTACAAAATAAACGAATATGCCAACACAACAAATGCTTTGTAATGCAAGTCTTATGCCTGGTATATACTGTAATACTGCTATACCAAATACATGAAGATGCCAACACAACAAGTATTTTGTATTTGCAAATGTCTTGAGCCTGTCGTGTCTCAACTCTCAAGGTAAGTCACAACTCACAAACCACATCACTGCCCCTTCTCAATCACACTGATGTTGACTAGACAAAGAAGTTTTATATTCTGAGGTATAAATTATTATAATAACAAAAAAAAACTTTGTGTTTTATACCAAAAAACATATATTTCATAGTTTATATTATTTACAATAATTCAACTTTTATTTACATATTAACAACAGTAAATGTACCTATACTGTAAGGCCACATCTCTGTTCATTGGAAATTACAAGTGACAATTTTTAACTAAAAATTACAACGAGTCCATTTACAACTTTAAATCGCTCGAGCGTGCATTACAGAAGTGCGATACGACATCATATCGTAAGCAGCTTAAATCTCGTACGACATATCGCCTTATTTAAATTATTTTTGTCTAAACCTATGATTGCAAACTATAGAGGATGTAACGTCGTATCGCACTTCTGTATTTACCCTTTGGGCGAGGACAGGCGTATCAATGGACGGATCCCGCGGCGCTCTGGGCATTTACATGGGCCTTCATTGGCCCTCTACACACTTTAAGGCGGACTTGCACAGATCTGAGTTAAAGTTAACTCTGAGTTAAACATCATGTCATCTCTATCACTCACATGGTGAGTGACATATATGTAATATGACATAATGTTTAACTCAGAGTTAACTTTAATTCAGATCTGCGCAAGTGGGCCTAAAACAGCTATACTCAACCTGCGGCCCGCCGAGACTTTTTCAGTGGCCCGCGTGAATCGTTAATTTTGATCAACGTAATTTTTTACCCCTAAACTTTGGTCGCGACTCGCGACACCAAGACTAAGAGCGCCTTCACATTACATTGCAAGCAGTGTGGCAGCCCCGCGACTTCTATAAAAATGACAGTCGCGCGACTGTCATTTGTATCGAAGTCGCGCGGCTGCCGCACTGCTTGCGACGTAATGTGAAGGCAGCCTTAAACATGTTGTGGCCTGTATTAAAAAAAGGTTGCGTACCTCTGCTTCAACACCATAATATATGTACACATCTAAAACAACATTGTTTGCATATTTTGCGGCCCTCCTTATATTTTAAAACCCCGTACGCCCTTTACACCGCGAGACAAAAACTAATACACTAAAAATATTTAACAGATCCATCCATTGTAGCGTCAGAGGAATATAATAATCGTCTTTCTAACCAAAATATTCACCAATATATAGCTTGTATGTTGCTGTCCTTATCTTTCGAGGGGCTCTTCCAGTAGCCCTAGCACGGCGACCAGTGGAAATGCGAAAGTATATACAAACTGTGGAGATAAACTTAAGGTGCCGTTCCGAAAAATTCAATTAAAATGCCACTTTATGACAGACTATAGTCACAAACTGTGGAGATAAACTTAAGGTGCCGTTCCGATCTTTTTTCGTTCCGAAAAATTCAATTAAAATGCCACTTTATGACAGACTATAGTCCTAAAAATTCAAATAATATCCTACTTTATGACATAACTATAATCTGTCATAAAGTGGCATTTTAATTTAATTTTTGTCGGTCGCGATTAGCCGCGGTAAAGATCGGAACGGCACCTTAAGTTTATGCCCACAATTTGTCTATACTTTCGTATTTCTACTGGTCGCCGTGCTAGGGCTACAGGTATCAGAGAAGGAAAGCAATATCTATTGTCTATTTTCGTTAGTAAGAGGAAAAACTATAATAATCAACTGTACAATTTGCACAAGCTTAAACATTTTTTTATATAAGGCAGATTTGCATTGAGTCAATGATGTCAGTTACTGACTCAATGTAAATCTGCCTTATACTTTCCATTTTACAGTTGCCACCTATAATTATTTTCTATATTTAAAATGAAGTTTTGCTTAAAATTGAAAACAGCGTAATAAATAACATGAATAATGCAATAATCATTTTAAAATCGAAGGAAATACACAGAAAAGTATTAAGTAAATCGTGTAAGCTTGGGCCAACTCAACAACATATTATGTAAACATGTTCGCTAACTAAATAAATATGAGACATATTTGTTCCTAGCTGGAGACTCTCGACATGTACAATAATTTAAATCAGTCCATTAGGGCTGGTTTACACGTATTAAGTAGATAAGTAGTAAACTAAATTTTAACATAAATTTAAGTTATTTATTGCATGTAAACACAAAAATTTAGTAGCAAGTAGCAAGTTAAAATTTAGTTGAGTACTACACATGAAAATTAGAATTTTGACTATTTTTTGTTAAGTTGGCAGGTGGGGCTTGTCACTTGACACATTTCGGGTAGGCACTTCAAAAAGTTAAAATTTATAGTTTGTTCGTTCTAAGATGATATGGGTGACAGTTCTCATATTCCTTGCTACGGATTTTTTTACAAGAAAACAAAAAAATCAGAATGTAATAAATTATATTCCATCTACAAAAATAAATGTTTCCTGTAATTGTAAATGAATAAAAATGAAAAGTTACTAAATGCTAACTTATTGATATAAAATTATAAATATTAACTCTGAAAAAGGAGTATAAAATTATTGTTACGAAAATATTTGAAAAATGTCAGATGCATGAAACGGAACTTATGTCAATAGAGATTGACATAGTTGAATCGAAATCAAATCGATAAAAAAGGGCGGCCATCTTAAATCGCCGGCGTCACTCTGAAACATCAGTACGAAATCGATAATTTCGATTGCAATTCCTTTACGAGGTGATTCGATATTTTTAAATTATTCGAATATTTTTTTTAGGTTATTTCCCTACTATTGTCAATTATAATGTGTCACGCATATCATCATAAAACGAACAAACTATAGTTACTACTTATCTACTTAATACGTGTAAACCAGCCATTAATGGTATAACACATCTATAACAACTTAAATATGTTTGGATGAGTAAAATAGGTCCAGTTTTATTTATGTTCATATTGACATACATACTTGTTTTCTAGTATAATAATAAATATGACATGAATCATCAAAATATATTATAATTAATCAATGGTAGAAATGGTACACTACTATAACTTCGATCAGTTAAAATTTAATCAGTAAAAGGCCAAGTATCTTCTACTACTAAAATTAATTAATTTTAATGTTTTTCCTAAAATAAAGAGGTGTGCTTAGTTTCATAAAAAATAAATAACTTATGTACGTTTTTACTAGCAGTTTTTTTATACTACTCACACAGTTTGATTTCATAGAATGTTTGATTCGATTTTTTTGCAAGATTTTTCTGTCTGTGATCTAACGACCTAATAATAAAATTTTTGGAGCATTTACGCGTCACATTTAAGTAGAAATATAAATAAAAATTCGCCGACACTCGTTACTTTAAATTCTTAACATTACCCCATAGAAAAATTACGAATAGAAAGAACACTACTTCTATATTTCGACGCTTAAAAACCAAGACCATCTATCTACAATGATTCTTCATTATAGATGGTCTTGGTTCTTAAGCGTCGATATGCTTTTGGTACTTTGTTCAAAATTATTTTGGAACATTTTTAGCATTTTATAGGTAATAAACTTTCCAAAGATTTCTTTTTATAGACTTGCAAAGCGGCAATGCGCGGCAGCGACGCTATGTGTCACAAAACGTTAGTTTTGTGACGCATAGATTTTTTGTGTCGCGCCGCTGCCGCGTAGTGCAGTTTCGCCTTAAAGTCTACAGAATAAAAACACGGCATCTTAATTTAAACTTTTTTTCATGATTAATATCATATAAAAGCAAAGATTGTGAATAATGGTGACGCGTGAAATTTTTTCCATTCGTAATTTTTCTACGATTCCCGTGTAAGTTTCGAAGTTTGTTAAATTAAATGTTAGTGCAATCCGTGGAACCTAACATTAAAATAATATTTGATGTCTTCTCTCTCTCCGATAAGTTTAAATATAAGTAAATAATGTGAAGTGTACATTCACAAACATGTAACATTTTAATTTAAATTGCATACTTGTTATATTTTACTGTGTCAAACTGCAAAACATTTATAAACAAGTATACACAATTTTTAATTCTTACATCCAGATAGATGGAAGATAGTTAAATATATTATCGAATAATAAAAGAGGAGAAATTGTTACTCGAGAGTGCTTGATTAAGCCCTAATCAGAATTTGTGACAAATATACATAGAATTGACGATTTCATTGGGTAACAATTTTTAAAATTGAAGAATAATCTGCTGAGGATCTCTGATATCAACGGCATTTATGTTTACAGCCAATAGCAATAATCCTGACGGTAAAGCAAGTGACACGTTAGTTACGCATAAAATTACTGTTGTGTACTGCAACTCCAAAATATCTCATCCCAACATTTGAAACTGATAACAGAATTATTCAACGTGGAAGTGGTAACTGAAATATATTGAAAACAATATTAAAACTGGATTATTTTGGTCAGAATTGGGATTTATGGTATTGCAGCTATCGCCTATGACCTATCCCTATGAACGAGAATTCATAATGCACTTCCCACGTTAACCCTAGTCAGACGCTAGCCGTTTTCTTTTTACGTTGCATTGCCTATTTGCACACAAAACATTTGGGGTTTTAAGTCTGAAATGCGGTATACCGTGCCACAACTTTAGCGGTCTTCACGGGGGCCTATGTAGTAATATCACGAATGGAGACAATCACTAGGAGGCAACCAACAGAATCTTTGAGGGACCTGTAACAGAGTTACTGTGGTCTCAGAACTAAATCCAATACGAGGCAACATACAGAACCTTGAGTGACACCTCAAAGTGTGTTCACAAGTAAACCACGTAGTATAAAAGGGTACTACGATAGTACCACGTAGTAGACGTCCTTCAGAACTTCGAGTGACTTCTTAGGTTTCTGTCCTCACAAGGATACAGGAGAATACTTGGTGACATAATCTTGAACCTTGAGTGACTCCTAAAAGTGTTCTTACAAGTAGGTATACAGGAGGACCACTACGATTTATCCTTAGCCCCGCAAACCTTGAGTGACTCCTAAGATGGCAAGGACTATACAGGAGTGCCACTAGGCACCGTTATTTCCTCCAATGAGGAGTGCGAGGGGGGCGGCGGCGGCAGCACGGGGGGCGGGCCGGTGGTCCACGTGATGAGCGCGTACTGAGACAGCGGTCCTCTGTCCTCATAAGGATACAGGAGTAAACTGAGTGACATAATCTTGAACCTTGAGTGACTCCTAAGGTTTCAAGGACTATACAGGAGTGCCACCAGGCACCGTTATTTCCTCCTATGAGGTGTGTGAGGGGGGCGGCGGCGGCAGCGCGGGGGGCGGGCCGGTGGTCCACGTGATGAGCGCGTGCTGCGGCAGCTGTGTCGCCTGGAAGTGGTCCTTGAGGAGCGCCTGCGAGAAGTTGCAGTGCATCTGGTACGCCTCATTCTCGCGCTCTGTGTCGCCCGCGAGCCGGTATAGGTCTGGAAACGAAAAAGTAGTTTTAAGCGACAAAAATAACTACATTTTGACATCCATTTCATAGATAATACAGTATATAAACTGAGATAGATGTGACACTAGCAGAAGTATAGGTAAGATTATTGCACTCGACTTAAGATGGCGCTTTGACACGTAATGTAGCAGCGCCATATAGTTGAGTGGTACTTAGTATTCCTAGGCGTCAACTAGATGGCGTTTTTGATAATAAACAGCGACATCTACCGGATTTAAATGATAATTTTGATACAAAAATTAATGGCCTGGATTCACTTTGATTAGTGCAAGTGCAGGTGATTAGTACCGATGATTTATAGTGATTTAGAGAAACTATTGGAGTTGCCATTTATCTCCAAATCACAAATCATCTGCACTAATCACCTGCACTCACACTAATCAAAGTGAATCCAGGCCATTAGAGGCAATAAAACAGTACAATATTTTGTTTACTTTATTTTATTAACAACCAAATCAAATAAGAAAATAATACTGTAGTCTGTAACTGAACTTTTCAGTAATTTTTGAATTGTCCTTTTAGTTGGTGAAACCTGAAAGAAATTATACAAATTTTAATACCTAGCAATATTTTGAAAGAATGTATTAGGAAACACTATTAAAAATAAATATAATCTGATTGCTAATTCTAACATAATTCCAAAAAAATTATCAGATTCATTTGCTTTTTTTTACTGAACTAGGTTCAATAACAATTACATATCTAACCTGGCATAGATTTATTTTTGTGTCTAGTAGTAATCTGTAAAAAATCACAGTGAATGTTGCATGTCCAGGGTGAGATGTAACTTCCTTCACTGGCTTCCACAGTAAGTTGCAATATTGAATATTATATTCAGTTTACTGTTGTCTATTTGCTTGTCTATTAACTGTAACAAAAACAAAATACTATGTTAGCGTTAAGCGTACACAGTAAGTAGTAACCCTGTGTAGGTTTTGTGTTCGGGAACTGTAATCTGTATAAAAATAACAATTAGTAGAATGACCTAATTTCAAGATTATGAAAATTTCAAAAAGGAAGGTCTTCTCAGGTAGGGAGTAGTACGGAGGGTTTTTCTCACCCAAAACATCCCTCCTCAAGCCATTTCAACACCAAAAAGTTGGCGCAGGTTTATGAACCTTAAGAGCCCATTTCAAGATTTTCACGACGATTAAATAATTACTTAATTAATAATTTTAACTACGCGGGTCACTCATAAAAACAAGGGCCACTTATATTAACACGGGCCACTTATAAAGTGCCGGCGGGCCGCATGCGACCCGCGGCCGCGGGTTGGGGATAGCTGATTTACTTAAAGGTTTATTTTACTTACCTCATTCGTCACATCCAAAATAACAGTGAAGTCAGGGGCTCAGACCAAATAAAAGGTCTTAGGTCACGGGTATATCGGTATCTTCGAAGTTCGACGTGATTTCGAAATTTCAAACGAAGCTTTTATGTCAATACGTATTTGTCTATAATATTATGCCATCTAGTGGCATTTAGAGGCATCAACGGAAAAAAGTTTGTTGTATTATTTGTAAGATGGCAGCACGCTTCATACAAATATTTTTTTTACCAACAATGTACTATGTGTCACCCCCATGATCCATCTACAAACGCGGCAGTGTGTCAAGCCACGTTCAAGCAAAGGCTAGCTAGCCATTGCGTGAACTTGGCCGCCGATTGTTATATTACATGAACCATTTAGATTTTAGTGCCACTTTTGACGCTTTCATGTACATGATACATTTTTACTTATCAAAATCGTTACTGTTCTTTGTATTCACGTAAATTCACTTTAATATAATGATTTCTGATGCACCTACAAACGTAAGTACTATGACATTATAAAATCACATACAGTGTTTCAATAAGAATATTGAGTTCGAAAGTCGATTAATACAAAGACGTCAACAAAATGGCCGACACTCAAATAAAGATGGCCGCCTACCTTTCAAAATGGCGGACGCCCACAGCTGTACGTGTACGTCGGGTATTTTACTAGCGAGCTGCATGGCCGGCGTCACCATGTTCATGCTCTCGCGCGAGTTGTTTATGGACAGGAATATATGGCCGAGCAGCACTAGCGAACACGACGTCAGCCGGTTGAGGTCCTCAGCGTTCGCCATTTTGAGAGTTTCTCGGAGGTATCGTCTGAAAAGTTTCAGAAATTATAGCATGCTGGTAAATATTGTTACGGATACGGACACACAGAGCCATCTAGCGTCAAACCAGCGCAGTTTATCGGAGAAACGCAGATAGCGTAGATCCGCAGATAGCGTAAATACTAGATGGCGTTAGCGGTATCTACGCGTATTCTTTAGAAACATCCCACGCTTGTTTAAACTCGTCTCGACCCATATAAATAGCTGCAGTTCAGTTTAGTCTGAGCGATCTTCGAGGCGACTTCGAAGTGAAAACAAGTGATCAATAGTGAGTGAACCTACGACTCGGCTACGACCTAGGACAGTGATAGTGCTCAGTGATTTGGATCTAGTGCTTAGTGTTTGGACTTAGTGATTTGTGTGAGCTAGTGTTAGCGAATAAAGTCTTCAAGAGAGTCATCAGGTCTTTCTCTCCGAATCCTACGAACCCTAGCACGTAACAATATTTTGACATCCTTTACGTGATATAATTTTATGGGGATAAAAGAGCCTGCCATATTAGGGAGCATACCCATACTACGTGACCCATTTAGGGGGGGAGGGTTAGGGTCTTCAAAATACTACGCTCGGTCACAAGAGGGGGGAGGGGGTCTAGAGTTTTGTCACGTAGTCAATTTTGCCGAGAGAAACGTCATACGATTTTTTTTTCTCGCCATTTAATACTTGACACTGACATTTATTAATGATTATTTATAAATTATAACCAACAGCCATTAAAAAAAACAGGCACTGTTGTCACTTGCCAGGCACTTTGAAGTTTGGTGAAGCTGTCAAGCTTGGTGATCATCCTACTTAATATTATAAAGGCCAAGGCGAAAGTTCTGAATGGATTTTAATGAAACTTTACAATAATATAGCTTATACATCAGAATAACACATAGGCTACAATTTTTCTTTCAAAATATTACTTTCAAAATGGGGGAGGTTTTATGTTAATTTTTTTATGCTCAACGATTATTGCGCCGTTTGTGAACCGATTTTTAAAAATTTTCTTTTGCTGTATAGGGTATCATCCCAATTTGGTACTATAATATTCACAAAAGTGGTGATCTGATGAAGGGATCCAAAGTAATCGAGGGAACTCCTCAAAATTTATATGGAAACATGTGGTGACTTCGGTTTCGTGAGAAGTGTTCTAAGCATATTATGCATATGCTACCAACAAGTAAGATTTTGCACCGAGGTATACCATGGTTCGGAAGGTGCTGAGAGAACTCCTGATTCTTAATAGATACAAGTTTGGGAGTTTCGGCGTTGTTTTAAGAACGGAAAGTATATTATGCTACTATGCAAATTACATTCATCATAATCATTTTCATCACTGCCATATTATTATACCTATTATGACCCTATTATTGGTGCTTTTTATAGTCTTTTAGATCGAGACTCGCGTTCGACTCGATTTAAAAAAAATCTATATTAATATTATAAACCTGAAGAGTTTGTTGCTTTGCTTGAACGCACTAATCTCAAGAAGTACTGGTCCGATTTTAAAATATCTTTCAGTGTTAGATTTATCGAGCTATATAGGTCATTTATCGAGGAAGGCTGAGGTGAGGTCTGTATGTATATTATCACGCTAAGACTAAAAGGACCGAAGAAACAGAGGAAAATGTGGGAAAATTATTAGAAATAGTCTATCTCACGAACTACTAAAGCAATTTTTATGTTATATGCCACAGATATAGAGTAGACCACGTAAAGGGACATAATTTATTTTTTTGCGGGAAAATGTACGGTTTCCGTGAAATTCCTTATTTACGCGGGCGAAGCCGCGCGGGACATCTAGTTTACTATATTTGGTGTTCGATTACAATTTGAACTACAGTCGTGACTAAAATAGCTAGTATGTACCACCGAGGAAATTGATTCCTAGGTAGTAGACAGACCAACGTCATGTAGTCGGATCATGTCAATTCAATGTTAATTGTGATCTGTCGGTTGGGTTTAACTATAAACACGACCAAATCACTTAGGTCCACCATCTGCCTAGAAATTAATTTGTCTAATTTTTCCATTGTAATTTTTTGTCTATTTTTATATATTAAGTATATTAAACTTAAATCTAAGTGATAATACTTTAGGGTGTGTATGTGTTCCTTACATAGAGTTCACTGTGAAAGTAGCAGCGCTGAAAGATCATTTTTTTCAACACGTTACATTGGGGCGCTTACCCATAGAAAAGTGGAAAATTTTTGGTCATTCAGCGCTGCTACTTTCACGGTGAACTCACTATAAGGGACATGTACACATCCTAAAGTATTTTGGGTATTAAAGTATTTTTGGTGATCGTTATTTTTATTCCCATATTTAATTAATTAGTAATAATTAAATTATAAATATCGGTGTGAAGTATTTCTTTTTGGCAAACTTGGTTTC
This sequence comes from Lysandra bellargus, assembly GCA_905333045.1. Classification (NCBI taxonomy): domain Eukaryota; kingdom Metazoa; phylum Arthropoda; class Insecta; order Lepidoptera; family Lycaenidae; genus Lysandra; species Lysandra bellargus. Next base: position 5,142,315 of record HG995352.1, on the reverse strand, counting down.
AAAATATTTTTTGGTGATCATTATTTTTATTCCCATATTTAATTGAGTGGTGATAATTATTATAAACATGCAAAGAGTCTTTTGTAATAAATAACTTAATAAACACAAATATGAATCAAATTATTTTCATTTGCTGTCTACTCGTCTACTTACAAATGATTAAAAATTATTCTTGTCAATACCACGTGAACAATTGAATGGGGGGGGGGGGGGGGGTCATGTCATATACTACGCGTGGTCACCAGGGGGAGGGAGGGGGTCAAAAAATCTTAAAAAGTAGGTCACGTAGTATGGGTATGCTCCCTTAGGACAACAGAGGCTCTTAAAACACATTTGTTTAAAAATTTTAAACGCTCCATTAGAATGACTATCTGATGCTGTTCTTCTAATAAAATCTAGTACAACATAAGTCATCTTTCTTAATTTTATTAATTACAGGTAAGGTTTTCTCAATAATAACTAATCAAGTTCACTCACTTGGCTTCATTATATCTGGCCTGGAAGAACGCCTGCAGCCCCAACACGTAGTACGACGCCGCTCGCAGTCCGTGTGCGTACGGCGGCAGCGCTTCAGGTCGGACCTTGACAATAAACCATGAATTATAATATATTTAAGAGTTATTTTTATTGACAGACTTTAAAATGCTCACTAAAATACGACATTTCTAAAAAGGCCTACTGCTACGTCTTAACCGATTCGTGGCCAATGCCGCGCCCTGCGCGTCATTCAAAAAGTTTTAGTGAGGCCGATGACGCGACAGTCGCGGCATATAAGAATTGTTAAAAAACACGTTAAAACTAATTTATTATACTGTACCTAATTACAATTCCCTAGTCTAAATATACATGTTGAACTCGATTTTATGCGTGGCCGTTTATTTTAAACTAGATGCCCCGCGCGGCTTCGCCCGCGTAAATTAGGAATTTTACGAAAACCGTACATTTTCCCGCAGAAAAAACTTAAGTCTCTTCACGTGGTCTAGTCTATATCTGTGCCAAATAATATCAAAAATGCTCTAGTAGATCGTGAGATAAACCCTTTCTAATAATTTTCCGGGTTTTTCCACATTTTCCTCTTTTTTTCTCGGTCCTATTAGTCTTAGCGTGATAACATAACATACCCTTCCTCGATAAATGAGCTATCTAACACTGAAATAACTTTCTAAATCGGACCAGTAGTTCCTGAGATTAGCGCCTTCGAGCAAACAACGAACTCTTCATAATAATATGGTAGTGATGATGATGATGAATGTAATTTGCATAGTAGCATCTTCCGTTCTTAAAACAACAGCGAAACTCCCAAACTTGTATCTATAAAGACTCAGCAGTTCCCTCAGCACCTTCCGAACCATGATATACTTCGGTACAAAATCTTACTTATTGGTAGCCTACTTGGTAGCATATGCTTTGAATACTTGTCACGAAACCGAAGTCACCACATGTTTCCATATAAATTTTGAGGAGTTCCCTCGATTACTAATGGATCCCTTCACCAAGTCACCACTTTTGTGAACGTGGTACTAAATTGGGATGATACCCTACACACCAAAAGAATTTTTGAAGTGAAAACTTCTTTAGCGGCGTTGAGCACTTTTGTGGGATGGGTAAAAACCGTGAAACTCGCGCCAGATTCTCATGCTGATCGAAAAACCATAGAAAAAGCCTAAGACGGTTGGAGAGTAGTGTTTTGTGTCGAACTCGAACTCGAAAACTCGAAAACTCAAAAATTCGAAAACTCGAAAACTCGAGAACTCGAACTCGAATTGTAAGGGTTTCGATTAGTTAAAAAAATCGATTTTTTTAAAAAATGATTTTCATAAAATATGGGTTAAAAAATGCACAACGTTAATAATCAAGTTTTCACTTCTGCCGGCACTCCCGGAGTGCAACCCGTCTTTTTTTTTAAATCGGTTCACAAGCGGCAGAGTAATCGTTAAAAATAAAAAACGAACATAGCACATTCCCCATTTTGAAAGTCGGTTAAAATTGTAGCCTATGTGTTATTCTGATGTATAAGCTATATTATTGTAAAGTTTCATTAAAATCCGTTCAGTAGTTTTTGCGTGAAAGAGTAACAAACATCCATACATACATCCTCACAAACTTTCGCCTTTATAATATTATTACAAAAAAAATAGTAGGATTAAAGGCTACTAGTCAGAGATCGTCAATCATTGGTTCACTCGAAGAATCCTTATATTTCTGCGATTGGCGTTTTTATTTTTTTCTTATTAACACTCATCTTCATCAGCGTCAGTAATTTAGCTTCGATGCTACTGTCTGTTGAGTTATTTTTTGCGTCATGACAAATACGAGAACTTACAAATACTTAATGTCCTTTTCAATATAAAGTTTTGCAATATTGACTGACTATATTCTGGAAAACTTTCATTCTCCTTATTGACGTTTTCCGGGCAACTTTCATATAAGTATGTTTGTAAATCGTGGTTGGCTATATTTAAGAAAGTCATTATATTCCTGCTGATTATCCAAAACAAATGTATTTAATTTGTTTAAATAAACAATTTTCTAGCTCTTAAATTTTAATACAAATTTAGATTGTTATAGCTACACAACTACGCTAAGTTTATTATTCTTCAACTAAAATAGATGAAGTAGCTAGTCAGAGCGAGCGAAGCGAGCCCTAATAAATCCCACAACCTTTAAATTTACGAAAAAACTACCATGCCTATTGATTTGTGCTTTAACATGTAATTAGAGTTCCGACTTACGTACCCAAAAGGTAAAAACGGGACCCTATTTCTAAGGCTGGCCTCACACAGCCAGAACGTCTCTCTGAATTCATAATCTAAATTTCGGCACCTTGCCTCACATACATCTTATAAATTAAGATTGATCAGTAGTCTCATGATTCCCGGCACATATTTAAACGTCTTTATGGAAGAATTAATACTAATAAATATTATTTTTCTTTTTCTTTCGTCTTCACTTAATGTTTTCCAATTTGAAAATTAAAATTTTAAAAAATTCCAACCATGCTGTGTTTTTTCCCTTTCATGGTAATCCTTAATGGATGTGTCCCATATTTCAATGCTTAAGATTAAATTTTCCGTGTCAGACATCACGCCAGCAGGTCGCAACACGTCCAGAGTTTAGGTGCTTGCAGTGTCAACTGAAATAATTCATAATCTGATTCCAGTATGTGTGTGCCGCTCTATTAAAATGTATGGGAATACGCGCGTTATGAAATCATAATCTTAAATATATCGATTCAGGATTCAGAACGCTCGTTAGTATCATTCTTACAGATCGATCTGAGAAATTCATAATCTGAAAAAAAATCAGAATGTGCACGTGCAGCAAACTGATATTGTATAGTATTCCAGTCTTTCTGAATTAATAATATGAATTCAGAAAGACATTCCGGCTATGTGAGGCCAGCCTAAGACTTCGTTGTCTGTCCGTCTGTCTGTCCGTCTGTCTTCAGGCCATAACTCAAGAACGGTAATAGTATCTTACTAGAAGTTGAAATTTTCACAGATTATGAATATCTGTTGCCGCTATAACAACAAATACTAAAAACAAAATAAATAATTAAGGGGGGCTTCCATAAAACAAACGTGATTTTTTTTGCCTTTTTTTGCTTTACATCAATAATGACAACAGGTAGGTAAGTATTTGAATTTTTCTCAGAGTCTTTAGTTATACTATAAAATAAAATGAAAAATGAAGGGGGGCTCCCATACAAAAACATAATTTTCGGCATAATTTTACTCTATAATGGTACGGAACCCTTCGTGCGCGAGTCCGTGTTATAATACGTGTTATCATCAGTCAGTAAAGGTGTCACGACACGACTCACGAGCCCTCATAAATCTCGGCTTTTAGTAACTAGCACTAATTAAAATTATTAATACCTACATATGAGCAAAATTTGTGCGCAAGCCAACATTTTGTTAACAGTATGAATTACTACTTTCATACGCCATATCAGCTTTGAATTACAACTAATACAAACATTGCACACAAAATTTATCATTTCCCTCTCTGATTTACGCCTATTTACAATAAAGTGTGAATAAAACATAACCAGTGGTCAATGCCGCACGTGAGGCGTCATCATTTAGCAGGGGCGATGACTCCTATGGCGCGTCATCCAACAAACTGCTTGGCCTGTGGTAAGAATTTGTGAAAATGAAGGTGGCAACGAATCGGTTAATGTCTTTTTCTTTCTATCTTTACGCGAAACTGGAAAACATGATAGCATTAAATGCGTGCGCAAGTAAAAGCGATAGAATAAAATAAATAGAAGCGTCATCAAAAGTTTCCGATTGGTGATCAGGGTAAAAAGTTAAAACGGAATAAAAAAATTACAACAATGGAACGCCGGAATTTAGCGGCTGTATTTGAAAAAAGATTAATATATTTTTTTAAATACTTAATAATAAGAAGAACGAAACTTGTAGCCTTCGGTCGTAATCAATATAATCAATAATCATACATATAAAATACTAGCTGTTGCGCGCGACGTCATCCGCGTCCACGTCAACATTTTTTTGAATGTACAACATTTTTTAAATAAAAAGTATCATATTAATTTTTTTCTGATACCCCCAAGAGTATGCGTGGGCATTTTCAAAAAAACATGTACCCTTGCAAAAATATGTCTATATTTTTTAAGGTCATTTATTTACCTATATTTGAATGTCATATACAAGGAAAAATAATGAACTAATGGAATAAGTTAAAAAAAAACGCCGAAAACGTTATATTATTCTAATATTATTGAAACAAAATCGAATTTTCGCCGAAACAGATTCCGTTGTGTGACTAAATGTAAAATATAATTTAATACAAAAAATACAGCAATAAATGGATTTCTTCATTCATTTAATCTAGTGAAATGCATATTTAATTGTTTATTTAAAGAAAATATAGATAATTTCAAGGATCAACAAGAGTAGCAATTATTTTTAATCCGTAGTGTGACTTTGTGACCTACCCACTAGTCTATTTTTCATTTTTTTACACGAGTAGTAATATTTGACATATTTAAAGAAGTTTTTATAACACAAAAACCTTTTATTTAAACATTTTTATTGTTGCACTACTTATAAAAGTAGAAAATTCTTTGATTTCACAGATTTAACTTCATTAATTAGAGGGACAAACATCTCATAATCATAAAGATGTGTTCACATGTCTACGAATTCCTAAGTTATTATTAGAGACCGGATTATATGCAACATAAAAAGCTTGTTATATGCATGCAAATATGCATAAAAATGTCTGAAATATGCATGAAAATTGACAGAATATGCAAAATTAAATGACAATATGCAAATTCAAAATCTGCATAAAATAAGGAAATTATTTTTTGATAGGCGATAATAGGTACAGTAAAATTATAATATGACATTAAAATTATTTAAAAATTTTGTAAACGTAAGCAATCAAATATTTAATTTGTAAATTTTCAGTTGTAAGATTGTGTCTACGAATTTAGAAATTTTTTGTAAATAGAAAAGGTTCGCTCCACATTCGCTGAGGAAACTGAGCAGAATTTAAACTTGGGTGCTATGTTACCACTTACGGTTTTAGGCAAAAGTTCTTTGTAGTTGGCAAGCGCGACGTTCTTCTTTCTCTTTCATCTTAATCCTTCAAGCCCCATAAGGACACCGGTGACCGCGATAACAATATAATAGAATTTCCAAGAATCCCCGATCGAAGGATTATTATCGTAACTGTCAAAACAAAAGACGCGCATAACTACTGGCTGCATTCGAAATGCAGTAAAAAGTCACAACTATTACTGAATAGCCCTTATGATTTGTAATGAAGTACTGTTATTGTTATTAAATTTGGTCGCATTTCGGAACGCAGGGTAAGTGAAAAATGTAAATGTACCGATAGCATCAAAACTAGATCTTAGGTAAAATATGCTATAATATGATATAAATCAGCGATAATAATATGCTATTACCGCTGAGAATGGCTAAAATATGCAAATGCATATGCAAATGCATATAATCCGGTCTCTAGTCATTATAAATCTGCAAATATCAATGACACAAAATTATTTTCAACTTTACTGATGGAAAAGTAGTGGAAATAAAATCAAAATTATTTAAGAAATAAAACTTTTAGGTACATTTTAAATACTATAGTCGTTATTGTTAAGTCGACGCCTCGATAATTTGGCTGTAGCGATATCGATTTTTCTCAGCAACAACTAAAGCTAAGAAATTAAAGTTCATTGTCAGTATTCATCATGTCTTTGTCTTTGAATTACCCATAACATAACACGATTGGTCAACTTTTATAACACGAATAATCAATCAAAAAGACCTCTGTAAAAAAAGGGATTCCTATTTTTCCAACAGAGGAGAGTAATTTAAGCTTCCAAAATTTATACATAGATTGGTTCAAGCATACACTTTAATTTGCCCATAGCTTATATGAAATGTATTTATGGTTTTTAAATTACGCGACAAAAACCGTTTTGTCGCTTACGCCCTTTCCATTTTTTGCTGTTCCATTGCTTGTTTTCTATAAGAGGCCGGCCCGGCCTAAAGTAAAACTATCAATCAACAAAACTAAAAAACAAGAAAATTAGCAATCTGAAACATATCCTACACGATTTTTTAGTTTAACGCGGCGTAACCTTAACACATAAGTAATAATAAAAATATTTGTACGTCAATCGAACCAGTTTAAAAATGTCCAATTTTCTTAATAAAATCTGTGAATAAAAAAATAATTTATTTAAAATGTGAACTAAGCCTTATGCTTTCCGCCTGTTGTGACTCGTCCGTTCCATTATAGGTGACCATACGAAAAGTCACAAATCGGAAGTCACATAATGCTACTTTCTTTTACTTTTAAAGTGTTTGTAAATAACCGATAATAGTTATCACAATTTCATTTTTTATACTAAATACTAAACGAATTTTGCAATGTGTCAACAGTAATAACAGTTGGAGAAAGTATATTAATGCTTACAAAATATGGTCACTTATCTGAACAAAGAAACCGTTTCTGAAGAACCATCCAACCTGCGTCCGCGTCTTGTTGCAGATTTTTAACTAAGGTTTTTAAGGTCCATTTATCGAGGAAGGCTATAGGCTATATTTTATCACGCTAAGACTAAGGAGCGAAGAAATAGAGGAAAATGTGGAAAAATGGGGTAAATTATTTGATGGGGTAATTAATATTAGGGCTTATCTCACGAACTACTAGAGCAATTTTTCTGTTATTTGTAGAAGGAAGAAGAGCACGTGAAGGATCAAAGGCTATTTATTGTGGACTAATTTGTATGTGAAATATCAAATTTACGCGGGCGAAGCCGCGCGGAACGTCTATTTATAATATTCATGGCGCATTTTCACTGGTCGATAGAGCCCGCATGCGAGGTGCGGGAGATTTCTAAAATGCATGCCACGACCAATCAAAATGCGCCATTAGTCGTCATAGACTCCCCGTATGCTGTATACCGCAGGAGTTAATGACTAATGAAAATGCGCCCTAAGTTAGGATAAATCGTAATAGCTCACCTGTTCCATCAACTGTGCTAGATCATTGTCTCGTCTTTCTCTTAAATATACAATAGCCAGATTCAGCTTGGCGAACATCCATAGATCCCTTTCTTGTGACATCTGAAATTAAAACGATATACTATTAAATTGAATATATATATGTTACTTTTTTCGTATTTACAACAGTTTTTGAAGTGAAAACTTCTTTAGCGGCGTTGAGCACTTTTGTGGGATGGTTAAAAACTGTGAAACTCGCGTCAGATTCTCGTGTTGATCGAAAAACCGTAAAACGGTTGGAGAGTAGTGTTTTGTGTCGAACTCGAACTCGATTTGAAATTTGATCGAAACTTGATCAAAACTCGATTGAAACTCGATCGAAACAACTTGATTGAAATTTGATTGAAATGGGTATGAAGATTTTTGTATGGAGCCTGGCCGACCAACATGTCCGCCATTTAGATTTTTTTTTTAAATCGCGTTCACGAATAATTCTTTGGAAAATGGATAGCTAACATCAATACAAACAAAAAATAATCTGTGACAAAACCGCGTAAAGTGTCATATTTCGAAGATATGAGCTGCCAAAGTTTTACCATTGGAAATAAATATTTATGATATTGCAACTCTAAGGCATGGTTATTCCAAGTGATTTCTCGTCTATGAAACAGTAGCCACTCTGTAACACGCCGTCGCGAGTTTCTCATCAGGTATGTAGTTGATAAAAATTATTGTTTAAGCTAGATTGCACTTTGTCATCACGCGACGGCGTGTTACAGAGTGGCTACTGTTTCATAGAAGAGAAACCACTTGGTTTAACCATGCCTTAGAGTTGCTATATCTTAAATATTTATTTCCAATGGTAAAACTTTGGCAGCTCATATCTTCGAAATGTGACTCTTTACGCGGTTTTGTCCAAGATTATTTTTTGTTCGTATTGATGTTAGCTATCCATTTTTCAAAGAATTATTCGTGAACGCGATTAAAAAAAAAATCAAAATGGCGGACAAGTAGGTCGGCCAAAATCTTCGTACCCCTTTGATTGAAAAATTGATTGTAAGGGTTTCGATTTTTAAAAAATCCATTTTTATAAAAAATGGGTTAAAATGTAATCGATTTTCATAAAAAATGGGCTTAAAAAATGCACAACGTTAATAATCCAGTTTTCACTTCTGCCGGTACTCCCGGAGTGCAACCCGTCTTTTTTTAAAATTGAAACGTTTTGTAATCTACTCTAATAAAGACATTAGTTACGTGTATTTCAAACTAAATTAACGTAAAACATAAAAGGTTTTTTGAACAATAATAAAATATATGACAATATGAGCAATCAAAATCGCTTCACATATCTTAGCCTCGTTTTTAAGTTCCTCAAGCCCCTGTGGTAACTGTGTCATTTCACGGAGATACTGAATTTCGAATCATGCGGCGGTTCTTTGCGAAACCATGGTACTCACATGTATGGCGGTGTGGAACTGCGCCTCTGCTGCCTCCATGCAGTTCATGGACATGGCGTACAGACCCAGCAGACAGTGCAGCTGCGGTGTATGCGCCGCCGCTGTCACACCTACAACATAAACGTTTTTACCATGATATTGCTGAAGTATGATTACTTATTATGATTATATTTTAAGGGACAATCCAGACCGCAACGCGACGTGTAGATTCATTTCTAAAATTGTATGGATTTGACAGATTTGCAAGACGTCTCACGCTCACGAAATCTGTCAATTCAGTACAAATTTCGAAATGCATCTAAGCGTCGCGTTGTGGTCTGAATTGACCCTAAGAGCCAGTTGGGTCGACCCTGCGCTGTCGTTTGACCCATAGCCGGCCACACGGGCGCTGCGTCATCCCAGCGTTATTACAAAGCAGTCTTAACGTCAACACCCCCTCCCGCTTCGTCTCGGGGCTGCTGTCCGTCATGTGTGCGTTGCGCGCTGCTGTCACGACGCAGCGCGCCGTGTGAACACCTTGGTTATTAGTATGTAAAACAACGCAACGGCAGCGCTGCTTCGACGCAACGCTGACGCAACGCCCCGTGTGGACTGGCTCTTATGGCTGGTTTACACGTATTAAGTAGATAAGTAGTAACTAAATTTTAACTTAATTTGAAGTGCCTGCCCGATATGTGTCAAGTGACAAGCCCCGCCTGCCAACTTAACAAAAAATAGTCAATATTCTAATTTCCATGTTTAGTACTTAACTAAATTTTAACTTGCTACTAAATTTTGTGTTTATATGCAATTAACAACTTGAAATCAAGTTAAAATTTAGTTAACTTATCTACTTAATACGTGTAAACCAGCCCTTAGGGACTGCAGTTTCGCTGTTATCCGTACAGTGCTGTGTACCAATTGAATATTGATTCCTAGGCAGTTGACGGACCTACGTCATGTGGTCGGCTCATGTCAATTCAATGTTAGATGTCATTGGTCGGATGGGTTTAACATAAAGCCACCAACTTACGTAGATGCGCCACTTGCAATCCGTACAGTGTACATACCATCGGGCGCGATAGTCAGCAGGTGCGCGGCGCGCGCGATCTCGTGGAGCGCGTGGGCCTTCCCGCCGGCGACGAGGCGGCAGAGCGCCGCGTGCTCCACCAGCGCCATCCGCAGCCGCCACGCCAGCGCCGCTCCGCTTCGCGCCGCCACCCCGCTGCTCTCGCCCTCGTCGCTCGCTGCGAACAGACATTTTTTTTTTAATTTTCTAGCCTATGCTGTCCCACTGCTGGGCAAAGGCCTCCCCCAAGCCCTTATATTGTGCTCGCTCCTGTGCCACCGCTGGCCAGCCTGGCTGGTATGCTTCCAGCTCATCGCGCCATCTTTTTCTAGGCCGGCCGCGGCGGCGGCGTCCATCTTCCAGTACCCACTTTGTTGAGACCTTTGCCCAGCGGCTTACGTGTCCCGCCCAATCCCATTTCATCTTTGCCGTCTTTACTCCTACGTCCTTAATACCCGATATTTATTTCAAGAAACTTAAAAACTAATACATTTAAACCTCGCCAAGCCATGGTTTATCGGCGAGATACGCTCATTAACGTTTTTTATAATATCTATTGTATAAAACTATAAATATAACTATATTTTTAATGGCGCCAGTATACACTCGTCGAGACACCCCACAGGCCGAGCGCGAGTGTATAGGGCGCTCTCGGCCTCGTCTCGCGCTCTCAAGAGGGAAACCAGAGCAAGCATGTACGGTCGAGGAGCTCGGTGAGAGGCTCTCGTCGAGTGTGTACAGCCGCCATAGCACGCTTTTATTAGCTTAGGCTGTATGTTAATGTAATGGAATCTTTGAGCACGATTTTTACCTACTTCCAGTAGTCTAATTAATACGAAACATTGCATACGTATTAAGAGCCAATGACAATGCAATCATTTGTTAAATTTTTAAGCTATGCTTTTATCGTGGGCTTTGAGCGCGGCGACTTAATAAAAAAATTCTCAACGAAAAACACCTAACATTCGTCTAACAATGTTTCAGTTTGTCAGACTTCGGCTTTTTGTGGCTCGGGATGTGGTGCTCGCTGGAACATATTCAAATCCGAATCAAATTGCGCATTGTGAATCAAAGCCCCAGAACTTAAGCAACTATCGTATCCATAAAAATAATAGTTTCATAAAAATATCATTATCACATAACAACAGTATTACTTACACGTGAGTTTGTCTATCTGCGCCAGAGCCTTCTCCGTATACTTGTGTGCCTTGTCCATATAGCCAGCTTGCGCTGAGTGCATCACTGTGACAAGGTATACCAGCACGTACAGCTGCTGCCGCGACAGCCACACAAACGACTCCCCAGCAGCACTACCGCATACCGCTGTAATTGTTTTAAAACAAATTATTGTTGGTCAGGCAGGCAAGTATTTCTATAGAAGTATAATACACATTAAACTTCTATAGAGATGCAAATGATGGGATTTAACATAATGGATCCCTAAGGCTTCACTCACGAAATTTCAGCGGGCGCTGCCCGGATGGCGGTGGGTGCCCGGGCGGGAGCGGCGGCGGCGCGTTTCAATGCATAGATTTATAAGCCGTCTAGTACGTCGCGCGCCGTTTAGTTTTCGAGACTGAACCCTAAGGGCCTGTTTCACCACTTACTGATAAAGTGCCGGATATGCTTTTTTGACAGATTCTCCATACTCTATCTGTCAAGTTAAGTGGTAGATAGCCTTATCAGGAAGTGGTGAAACAGGCCCTTAGTGACATTAAATTTGCATTAAATTATATTTTAATATCGAACTTTGGCAGTAAAAAAAACAGTGAAAAATTTACAAAAGCGTCTTGTCTAGTCACCAATACTCCTAAGCTTTTCTCGATTAAAAAAGCGATAAATTTAAAACTCACTGTCGTCATCTGGCCACGTCGGCGCCATGATGGTCTGGATGCTTTGCTGCAGTTGTTTGAGACACGGCTTCACACTCTTCACTTGACCAGCCATCAAATAGTGGCATACCTAAAGACATAGTTAAAAACTTTCGATATAATAACACAGAAACTTAAATTTATTATGTAATTTAAAAAAAAGATCTTAAATGTTGAAACATGGCAGTAGCGGTCATTGACTTCCTGTCAAAAACTTGTCATTTTCTATATAAACCGCGATCGACAATGAAGTGAAGTGTCAGATGTTCCTAGTCCATTATCAATCACGATTAACGATTTATAAAGAATATGACAAGTTTTTTGACAGGGAGTCAATGACCACTACCACCATGTTTCACCGTGTATGGTATAGTAGTTGTACAAAATAGTAACAAACTTTTACGTTTATAAAGTAGTATTAAAGTAGCCGCTTACCTGTAGTACTAGAAAGAAAACTTTCAAGTATTCTTTTTGATGTGGACTACCCGTCCATGTGTCAACCAAATGGCCGGCTTGGTTCAGTAATGGTAACACTTCCTGAATTTTCTTATCAATTAATAGTAACTGAAAGAAAATAATTTTTCTTTAGAACAAAACTAACTATACTGTACTTGGCGAAACATGGCGGTAGTGGTCATTGACTACCTGTCAAAAACTTGACATTTTCTATACAAAGCCGCAATTGACAACATCTGACACTTCATTATCAATCGCGGTTCATATAGAAAATGACAAATTTTTTACAGGGAGTCAATGACCGCTACCGCCATGTTTCGCCTAGTACAGTACAGTCTGTGTAAAGGCATAATATATTAGATTTGGGTTCAAAGTTTACAATTTTTCAACATTTGCAACTGTCTCTAATCAAATATTTTGATGAATAGATGAGTTTATGTAAAACTTTATGGATAAATACATCATTAATTTTGCTAACCACTACTATTTGTTATTGCATGTTGCAAGTTAATAATCATTAATAAGAAATAAGGATAAATGTCTTTTTATAATAACCATAATTAAAGTTCCAGCACAATGACAGATTTAAAGACATAATAATTGAAGACGTGAGTGGAAGAATCGAACAAGTAACATTTCATAACATAAGGACGATACCTCATTTTTAACCGACTTCCAAAAAGGAGGAGGTTATATGTTCGTTTGTATATTTTTTTTTTTGTATGTTCAACCATAACTTCGCCGTCTGTGGACCGATTTTCATGATTTTTTTGTTGTTGTATAGGGTTGAATCCGAATTTGGTACCATGTTTACAAAAGTGGTGATCTGATGATGGAATCCATGAGGAATCGAGGGGACTCCTTGAAATTTGTATGGAAACATATAGTGATTTCGATTTTTTCTGAAGCATTCGAGGTAAATACTACCAAAAAGTAAGACTTCGCACCAGGTTATACCCTGGATCCGAAGGTACCGAACAGAACTTTTGAATACTTATAGGTACAGGTTCAGGGATTTCGGCGTTGTTTATACAACTGAAAGCATAAGCCAACACATCAATTTGATTGATCATCATCATCACAACCATAATTATTATACCATGAGTTATCACATTATGACCAAATCATTGGTACTCGTGATATTTTGCATCGAAGCAGATGTTTTTGATGATTATTTCGCTGTTTGTGAACCGATTTTCAAAATTCTTGTGTTTTTGTGTAGGGTAGATAGTAATTTTGCATAACAATTACGAAAGTGGTGAGCTGATGATGGGATCTATGAGCAATCGAGGGAAATCCTTGAAATTTATGAAAACACTCATAGTGGTTAAAATGTTGTTTCTAGAAACTTAAATGTACGTTACGAATAAGAGAAATTTCATATGAAGGTGTCTGTTGGTCCAAAGGCACTGAACAGAACTCCTGAACCTTTAAAGATAAAAGTTTGGAAATTACAGCATCGCTTAGATGCAAGCATTTACCATAATTCCATTTACAGTAGGGTTGCCAACCTCAAATTTAAAAAACCAGGATTTGAAGTTGGAAAAACCAGGACAATTCAGTATAAAAACAGGACACATTAAGGGGGCGACTAACCCAAAATTGTAGATTTTATCATTAATTTTCATACTTGAAAATAAGCCCCAAATTGTTTCATTTTCTAAACATACTTACTGCATTATATTTCCAAGAAATTGATTTGAGCAAAAACACGATATCTTAAAATTTTCTCAATAGAAAAAAATCACCAATTTTTCATATAATTATTACCGTAACCGTGCATTAAACTAAGTTAATAATATTTTAACACATTGTATAAGATTCTATCATTGAGACACTGACCTGGCGGATTTTGTATATTTATCGAGCTATTAAGAAAAAACTAACTTGGCGATGATTCCGCGTCGTCCTTTTTCACCTGGCATATGAAAGACGGGCGTGAGTGTAAAGAGAGAAGGACGATGTTTGATTTTTTGCGTTAGTTTTACTGCTTTGATTATTGCGCGACCACTATAGTAGAGCGAAAGAGATATTAAGTGGCACGTTGCGCCTTTGTTTTGAATTTAAAATAGCATGGCAGCGCGGCAACGCAACTACTTGCGAGCCGTGCGGTCGCTCGTAGCGTAAAAATTTGAAAAGAGGCGCGCGAATTTCAAAATTTAAAAACCCAGGATAACCCAGGACGTTGCTTAAAAACTAATCAGGACGTCCCAGGACACTACAAAAACCAGGACATGTCCTGGGAAAACAGGATGGTTGGCAACCCTAGTTTACAGTAACATAATGTGAATAGTTAACATTCGTATTGGTTATTTACACATAAAGCCTTATTTTGTAGGATAGCTAAAAAGAGTGAAATTATTATTTTTAACAAAAAAATTAAAACTGACTTCCAAGGTAAAAACAATAATAACATTAATATGAATTAAAAAGTATTAAATAATTTTTACTATCTAATAGTGCCTTTTACCGAATTCGGCTAAACCTCAACTATTTCTGTACTCAATCTTCATAATTTTGAAGTCGGTACCAGATAGCTGAATCTTCAGTCCTCTGACAGAATATTTGAAACTTTTGGAACTGGCACCGACTTCAAAATTATGAAGATTGAGTACAGAAATAGTTGAGGTTTAGCCGAATTCGGAAAAAGGCACTATTAGATAGTAAAAATTATTTAATACTTTTTAGTTCATATTAATGTTATTATTGTCTTTACCTTGGAAGTCTGTTTTAATTTTTTGTTAAAAATAATAATTACCTTGGAAGTCGGTTTTAATTTTTTTGTTAAAAATAATTTCCCTAATTATTTTAATAAAACTTGTAACTTATCTACTTCATAACCTAGCTAATATATCTGGCTACACATATAATTCATAGTTTTTCTATTTCAAATTATTTTTCCGGCTCTAATGCCAACATTTAAGCAAAAAGCGGGAAGATTTTTCATGTTACTTACCTTATTCTTCCACTCACATCTTGAATTATGGTGCAGCTTTGTATTACAAGGTTAGTACATATTAATATTATAAATGCGAAAGTGTGTCTGTCTGTCTGTCTGTCTGTTACCTCTTCACGCCCAAACCGCTGAACCGATTTTGCTGAAATTTGGTATGGAGATACGTCCCGGGAAAGGACATAGGATACTTTTTATCCCGGAAAAATGTACGGTACTCGTGCGATGAACGAGTTTTGGCGCAACGGAGTTGCGGGCATCGTCTAGTCTAGTAATAAAGTATACTTCTTACATTGTTTCACTTATCAGAACAAACATACTCCTTTTACTATAGCACAAGAACTGGGAATATTTATATTGCTTTTTTGCTAGTATTTTTAGGAACCATGCCTTTGGGTGTAAAATCATGTAAACATACATAAAAAATATTGTGTGTCCTTTTCCAGGACTCATCAATCTCATAGAATCTCCATACTTAATTTTATTTACAGGTCCAGCTGTAGATGCAAGTACTTTCGCTTTTATAATATTTGTACGGAAGTATGGATGATTATTATTGATAAATGCAAAATATTTTTGCATGTTTTAACTTACCATAACCCTACTTAGTAAAAACAACACCCTCGTGTAAGCTGCATTGGATATCTGTGCGTAGTCAACACCTACACCGAGTAGGCTGCTGGCTACTTCATATTCTCTTTCCGTTGCATGAATTTGCTAAAAAAATATGGTGTTAATTAAATTAAGATATTCCTCCATAGGTATGTGTCATTAAGGATACTCCTGTGAGCTAATATATCTACTGTTAATAAAACTGATTATTTGCTATGAATCACTGTTATAGAAACAATAACAAATGATTCAATTATCTATGACATTGGCATACAATGAGTGAAAATCTCTGTAAAATACTTTCATTTGCAATAACTAAAAATGATAAGAATAAAGTTGTACTTACTGCCAATTGGAATATTAATCTACAGTGCCAATAAACGCTGTGTTGTGATAATTCAATCGCCTTTCTGAGTATGGGTTTGGAGTGTGTCGGCTGGCCCTGCTGCTCGAATAGCTCTGCCAGGACACTCGCCGCCTCGAACTTAACATCATCGAACCCATTGATCGTCTGCGACAGGCACCACTGCAACACCAACACCGATTGACCCACTTCAAATCATTGTTTACATTCGAAAGGAAACTTTTCACATGCACTGCATCTCATTAAAACCCCGAGAATATAATTACACAGGCAAACACGAACGCTCATGTCACACGACTGCCGACTCACGAATAGATTTTTAATTAATAACAAATAAAAAACTTACGCTCTGTTCCAAGTGGTTTCTCGCCAAGTCGATGTTTTTAGTGTGTGTCAAAAGGATATTACCGAGTTGTAAGTGGGTACGGGCCTCGACTCTTTGCGGAGGTTTGAAATTAAATACTGCTTGTAGACACTGAATACAACTTTTTATGTCAGGAGGATTAGATGTACGGAAATGTTCCGCTAAACCCAGTAAAGAAATATACCAAGCGTCCTGCGTTGACGCCATTTTGACATTTCTGCTGTTTCTGCTTGGAGGGAACGGTCACAGACTACTAAGGAACGGTGTTGATAGGGATATTCCGATACTAGTAAATACGAGTAGGTACTCGATACTTTTGATTCGATACCAAGTATTTTTAGCATCGAATCAATCTTGCGATACATACTCGGTATCGGAACAAAATAATTGGTATCGAATCGAATCAGCATCACCAAAAATTTCCGAACGCATGAGACTGAACATGGGGCTAAATAAGCTCCATGAGACTGAATGACTAATGAAAGGGCAAAAGTAAAAACCCTCTCGCTCGATCACCAATACCAGTATGCACTTTGCAAGTTTCATCAATCTGATCCATCAATCCCGTACGGATTGACGGAAATTTGATCGTGTACGACTCGGATTGATGGATTGATCGTATTTTTAATATGAACTTTTTATAACCATCAATATTCCGTCAATCAGATTGATGGATCAGATTGATGAGAATTCGACCGTGTAGTCTGTGACATAATTAAGAGATTTTATAACCGTCAATATTCCGTCAATCAGATTGATGAAAATTTGACCGTGTAAGGGCCGGGACACAAAAACACGATACGACGTCGTACGACGTCGTGTCGTGGGAATCTATAGTCTGTCAAGAAAGTCATGACAGGCGGAATTTTTTTTAAATGAAATAAAAAAATTTGAGAACTTTATTAATTTGAGATAAAAATGTGCAAGGTGACAATATTTAAAATAAAAAAAAGTATCGATAACAGTAAGTATCGATACTTTAGGAGTATTTATTTGAGTAGTATCGAAATGAGTAGGTATCGATACTTTGATGGTATCGGAACATCCCTAGGTGTTGACAGATTCAATGAAACGTCAAATTTCAAAATATTTGAACCCTAATGTTGCCAGAAATTTAAATTAAATACAGATAAAAAACAAAAAAATAACCACGAATAAAATTAATACGTACTATGTACAGTCACTGACCTCCATTATAATAGAGATCAGTGTGTACACAGTGCTTCAAATAACGTTATTTTTTCATAACGTTATTGCTTCAAGGGCATAGATAACGTTATGAAAATTTAACCGATACTAGAAATAACGTTATAAATGTATTTAATAACGGTAAATGTTATAACGTTATATAGGATTTATAACGGTAAATATATGTTCTTTGATAACGTTATAGTCCGTCAAGAAAGTCATGACAGGCGGGAAATTTTTTTAAACGTAATCACGCTTTTAAGGTGTATTTTTTATTTGTATTTTCACAGAGAACGCTTATTACATTTTAAATATGAGTGAGATTTGGTGCACCGTGCACGATCGCATACCTGATACCAGAAAATAACGTTATATTTACCGTTATTATTATAACGTTATTTTTTTGTTATGCCATAACGAAAAAATAACGTTATAATAATAACGGTAAATATAACGTTATTTTACTAGATATCGTTAAAAAAATAACGTTATCTGGCTACCATTATGAAAATAACGGTACGTAACGATATTTTTTCTGTTATTCGATAACGTTATGAAGCCCTGTGTGTACAGTGCTTACAGAAAAAGCTAATTGGATCTGTCTAGAATCTAGATTTTAGTAGTTGTCGTAAGTATTTATTTTAATTATCTAGACAGATCCAATTAGTTTTTTTCTTTAAAAAATATTTCCTAAATATTAGCTCTCTTGGACCCAAAGGGGTATAAAATACGAAGATTTTGGCCGACCTACTTGTCCGCCATTTTGCTTTTTTTTTAAATCGCGTTTACGTATAATGGGGAGTTTTCTTTTTTTTATCTCCACCAGACCGCGCAACGATAGACACTTCTAGATTTTCTATTGGTTCCCCACCGATCTGAAATTATCTGCAGGTTGGCATCACGAATACATATTGGTTGTGTTTCTAAAAAATATCAGTGTACTGTCAAGTGTGACATCACATAAATCAAAAATATATCTTAAACCTAAGCGATCATTGGCCTAAGCGATTAGACCAGTATACTGGTAACAGTTTAGGAACACGCAAATTGTCAAACTGAAAACTGACAACTGAAAGAGTTTTGGCGCCTGGCGGGCATGTCACTTTCAAACTTCTTCTACTTTTTATTGTTGGTGTGGTTTTCCCTATAACCTTAATCTGTGGGTTTTCCCAAATTGTGTTATTTGGGTCTTTGATGTTTATTATTGGTAAAATATTAGCCATGAAATATCCGTTATCTTGCACAAGTGCAGGTAAGATGTTGTCAAAACCAAAATATTCTGTGACATTGGAATATTATTGCGTCTTTTTCAAATTGAAATGTATCAAGTTTTAAATTCTTTTGCCCGGTTTTGTATTCTACCCATACGCCATCTAGTTACTAAAATAGAAACTGTTCGACAATCAAATTAAAAAGATAAGAAAATGCCTCATTCTTTGAAAAATGGATAGCTAACATCAATACAAACAAAAAATAATCTTGGACAAAACCGCGTAAAGTGTCACATTTCGAATATATGAGCTGCCAAAATTTTACCATTGGAAATAAATATTTAAGGTAATAAACTTAACCGACCGACAGACGGACAGACAGACAGACAGACAGACAGACAGACGGACAGACGGATAGACGGACAGACGGACGGACGGATGGATGGAATAGAGGAAAATGTGGAAAAAACGGAAGAAATTATTAAAAAAAAAATACTTATTATCATAAGAAACTAATGGCCGTCAACTGCCGCCGACACGTGCCGTCGTATCATGTATTATATTTCTCTATGCGTCCAACCCATATGAAACAAGATAAGTCCCACAGAATCTGACTCCCGAAAAAAAATAATGTAAGTTCCACGGAGTAAAAACAAGTTAGTTCCAATAATTACACCTGTTAGTTATACCTGCAAATGACAGTCATCACGTCGAATCGAGGCATTCTTATAAGTACCTCTGTTTACAACCGACCAGCCGGCTCGACTGTCGAACACATTAAGGCCGCTATCGGCTATCCCCAACCCGCGGCCCGCGGGCCGCGTGCGGCCCGCCGGGACTTTATTTGTGAATTGTGGCCCGTGTGATGTTAAGCAATTTTTTAAATTCACGCCCACCGGCAAAATAACGTAGTCTACGTGATAGTCGGTAAATTTTTTCCACTTTTAAATCGTTAATTTTGAAGAATGTTATTTTTTAACCCTAAAAATTTTTTGTTGCGGCCCGCGACACCAAAACCAAAACATGTTTGTGGCCGCATGAAAAAAAGGTTGGGGACCACTGCATTAAGGTGTTCGAGTGGTTATTGGACCATTAACTTTAACTTTAACAGACCTTTGTGAATTTGGCATTTTTGGTTTACGGACGAAGCTTGATAGAAATGTTCAAATGTAACAGACGATTTTCTTCTTTAATTTTGCACACATTATGTTGTGGTGATCATAATGCTATAATATGCTGTTTGGCTGATATTGCTGCAGCCTGCAGGAGCGCTGTTATTTAAAGCAGCGGCGGCATGGGCTGATAGACCAACATCGGTTTTGTAGGTCGAGGTCGCTTGCAGCAAACATCGAAAAGTCACCTTATGGGTAACATATCATACAATATACTCCATGTCAGTCTCAAGATATTAGTGGGAAATTCACTCACCAATCAATAGGGGACGTATATTATAAAAACTTGCAATAATTCGCATTCACTGTATTTTTATAATAATCATAAACTTTTTTGAATAAACTCTAACTATATCACATTAAATTAGCACAGCATTTAAATCTAATTTTAACATTAATTAAATTTTAGAAATAGGCAAAGATACGTTTAGATTGCTCCTGGTATCAGCGTCATTTTCTTTTGACATTTCCGTTATAGTAGATAAATCTGGCACAGCGCAAGTAACAGGGAAAATATCGTTTAAATTCGCGCCGTAACCAACGTCTTTTGTTACTAAATTCTGATTTAAATCAAAATTAGTCGAAGTTTCGTCTTCTGAAAGCAGGAACCATTTTCCTGGAGTCGGGGTCTTCTCGGGTATATCGATGGAGAGGTCCTCAGTCATGAGACTATTCGCGGAAGAAAGTGGACCAAGTGGCGTATAGAATAAGTCTGGACATTCCGCGGTCGTTTGTGTTTCTAAAAAAAAAAAAAAAATATTTTATTAAATAAGGGGGCAAACGAGCAAACGGGTCACCTGATGGTAAGCAACTACCGTCGCCCATGGACACTCGCAACATCAGAAGAGCTGTAGGTGCGTTGCCGGCCTTTTAAGAGGGAATACGCTCTTTTCTTGAAGGTTTGCAGGTCGTATAGGTCCGGAAATACTGCTGGTGACAGTTCGTTACAGAGTTTTACAGTGCGCGGCAGAAAATTACGCGAAAAACGCACTGTGGAAGACTGCCACTCATCAAGGTGATGAGGATGGTATGTTTTTCGGGGGGGGCGATGGCGAAAAGTTGCAGGTGGTATGATTCCGAACAACTCCTCAGAGCACTCCCCGTGATACAACCGATAGAGGATGCAGAGTGAAGCTACATCTCGGCGTAATTCCAAGGGGTCCAAGCTGTTTGAACCACTATGGCAGTCAACAATTCGAGCGGCCTTTCGTTGGATACGATCCAGAGGGAGCAGTTGGTATTTTGGCGCCCCTGCCCAGAGATGAGAACAATATTCCATATGAGGCCAAACCTGCGCCTTGTAGAGTTGTAGGCGTTGGTCCGGACTGAAGTACTGTCTCGCTCTGTTAAGAACACCAAGCTTCTTCGAGGCTAATTTGGCCTTACCCTCTAGATGATATCGAAACTGGACTTCGCTCGATATGTTGAAGCCAAGTATCTCAATGCTCAAAGATGTGCCCTCGAAACGAGGGTATACGACCATTGGTGACTTTTTAGTGGTGAACGCGCAGACTTGTGTCTTGGCAGGGTTGAATTGGACCAAGTTACGTCTATCCCATTCAGAGACCTTTTCCAATGAATTCTCCACCTTAGACACAAGTTCGTTTCGACTCTCAGTGACATTTTGCCGAGAAATATTGGGGGAGCCGGTATATACAGCATCACCTGCACTGTCATCCGCATAGCAATGAATGCCGCTGGTCTGCAACATGTCATTGATATGCAGTAAGAATAGAGTAGGCGATAACACACAGCCCTGAGGGACACCAGCATCAACAGACTGAGTTTCCGAGCATTCGCCGTCAACTACGACCTTTATGCTTCTGTCTGCTAAGAAACCAGTGACCCACTTATATAATTTCTCGGGCAGCCCGTATGATGGAAGCTTTGATAGCAGCGCTTTATGCCAAACCCTCGACTCAATAGGCTACTTGACCTATATTCAATTTCATTGAACAAATGCATATTTCTAGTAGAACTTGGCCTAGGAAATCGTATTTCACCCTTATCATCAAATAAAAACTTATGATTGATAAATAAAGTCGATTTGAAAATATGATTTTATGAAAATAGGATTTGTACTGATGAAAACGCTTTTGCGGTACTTCCGATTTGGATGTGACGTCATCCTCATAGTAATTTAATATCTTTTATTTATCGCGTTCGTTATATGTAAGTTTATTTGTACATAAATATTAAGAATAAGCCTAGAAAGATTTGTAAAGTATATTTTCTTAAATAATTCAAATAAAACATCAGTTTTATATATTATCTCCATTTATTGTAGACGGGAAATGAAATAGCCAAAACTTTTCTCCAAAAGTTTTCAACATTACAAATGATTTCTAATTTCTTATTTAATTGTTTTATAATTTTTGGGCACTTTAAGACTCGTACATTTAGCACATTATACATTTTTCAATAAAGAGAGCTTAAAATACAAAACGTATGACGTCACACTATGGCGGACAGTGTTTTCGGCGCCATTTAAAAGGCATGTTTTTCAATCAACATTTTTATGGGTTTCTACTGTGTAAAATATTAAAATATTAGTTTTTTTTTGTGAAAATGAATGATTAAGAAGCGATTAGCATGAAGAAAAAAAAAATAGGTCAAGTAGCCTATTGCCTGAGCCCATCGAGAGTCAGGTACGTCAAGAGATCACCAGCCGAGTGACCCTTACGGAACCCGTATTGTTTGTCGCTTAGTAATCCCTGGCCATCCAAGTATCGAAGAAGCTGGCTATTGATAATGGATTCCATTATCTTCGAAAAGAGAGAGGTTATAGCGATTGGTCTGTAGTTGGAAGGATTTGAGCGATCACCTTTTTTGGGGATCGGGTGCACCAAGGCTGTCTTCCAGGAAGCCGAGACGATGCCAATGGAATAGGAGAGCCGAAAAAGATGCGACAAGACCGGAGCCAACTCTGGAGCACACTTTTTCAACACAATAGGCGGGATTCCGTCAGGCTCTCTCGACTTTTGGATGTCAAGGGAACGGAGGGCTTTTCGCACTGAGCGCTGATGAAACCGAATATCCGATATGATGCTCGTGCATCGCGGTATGGTCGGCGGTTTCTGCCCCCCGTCATCCAGGGTCGAGTTTGACGTAAAGAGCTTGCCCAGAAGATCGGCTTTGTCTTTTGCGTCCTGGGCCAACGATAGATTTCCTGCGTGTAGGGATCGTGGGGTTGGCTTGCAGAAATTTCCTTCAATAGCTTTGGCCAGAGACCAGAATGCACGGGTTCCCGAGGGGAGGCGCTCAAGTCTCTTGCCAATTCTATTGACGTGCTGTTGCTTTGCCCGAGTAATCTCTTTCTTGAAGGACCTAGAGGCAAGGTTGTACTCCTTTTTATATGTGCTGGTATTTAAATCCCGAGCAGACACCGCGTTGGCCCAGGATTGGTAAGCCTCCTGCTTCCGGCGAGAAGCTTTTTTGGGGGATGAACCAAACCAGGGACGAAATCTGCCGCCAGTTGGTACTACAGAGGACGGAATGAAAAGTTCCATCACCACATCGGAAACAGAGTTGGCAGTGTTGTCGGAATCATCCGGCAAGAAGCAAACGTGCCCCCAAGGATAGGATGCAAAAAGCGACCGCATCCCATCCCAGTCTGCTGACTTGTAGTGCCACACACGACGGTATTTAACAGCACGCTGTCTTAACACCGTCGTTAGAAATTATGTTAGACACAAATCCATACTTCCATACTAATATTATAAATGCGAAAGTGTGTCTGTCTGTCTGTTACCTCTTCACGCCCAAACCCCTGAACCGATTTCGCTGAAATTTGGCATAGAGATACTTTGAACCCCGGAAAAGGACATATGATACTTTTTGTCCCGAAAAAATGTATGGTTCCCGTGCGATAAACGAGTTTTAGCGCAACGGAGTTGCGGGCGTCATCTAGTTTATTATAATATTAGATACAGATTCACAATGTTGTTTTGGCACGTGTTTTTTTTTATAGATTTGTAGATCTTTATGTATTACTTAATTATTATAAATACATTAATTATTGTTATTCAAAGTACCTATAATTATAATAATTAATGTGTTATTATAATAACAGCTCATATTGACTAAAAATCGCAAATGTGCTCTCTTATGAGACAAAAATAGTAAAACAATTATTAAGAATTAATGTACCTGGAGTTTCTTCTATTCCGTCTCTCGCATTGGTATTGTATAATCCGTCAAGTAAGAACTCGTCTATATTGAAAATGGAAGCACTATTGGACCTTTCAGAGTTTACAGATATAATGGAAGAAGATTTTTCTACTACTTCCACACTATTATCTATGCATTCGTGCGCTTGAAGACATGTTTCAGAGTGATTGTGTATCAGATCAATACTATTATCCGTTTGTGAACTAGTCTGTGTACTGTTTATTTCTATTTTACTAGTACTAGCTTTGCCTGTTTTATCTTTTATTTTGTCCTTCGGTTTCGTTATTTTAACTTTGATGATATTTAATTTCTTCAACTCTTTAGATGTTCTCGGTTTTGTCGCTACCGTTGTATTAGTATCTTCATTAAAATCGACATCGGTACTTTGCAACATAGCCGGACAGGAATTTCGTGATACGCACGAATTTCTTTCAACATGCTCTTCTTCAATAGTCGCTTCTTTGCATTGTTTAGTTTTACGCCTACTATCCTTTCTCCGGGGCGTAGAGCTACGTTTCTTCGTTTTAGCTTTTTCGTTCTTCGTTTCTTCCGCTTTTGCTTTGTTTTCCTTTTCTTTGGTAGTTTTTTTATCACTTTTCTTTGTGCTGTCGAGTTTCAGCTTCTCTAGTCGCACATAAACCGAGTCGGTAACATTAAAATCTCTCAGGCTAATCGTGTTCAGTTTTTTCACAAGCGACTGAGAGGTAGGCGTGAGAGTGTTATTTTCCACTTGTATATTGTAATGGTAGTTGACTCCATCGTTGTGGTCGGAATCGAACCTGCAGTCCTGCTCCATGAGCGGTTTGGGCGAGTTTTCGTCCGATTTCATCAGTTTGTTGAGTGTTATATGGTTAGATTCTTGTTGGTCCATCTCATCGGTTAGCAGGTCGTCAGCACTAGTTAATAGAGATCTACTTATCGATAAATTCTCTACTATAGACAGTACCGGTGATGTGGGTGGAGATATGTTACTCGAACTTTGACCATCATCATTTTCAAGATTACGATGCGTTTCGTTCATTTTGCGAGCGAAGCTCATATCTCGCTTAGGAACTTCCAATCGTTTGTTAGTCTTTGTATTTATAGGCATAAGGAGCTGGTAGGAATCAGATTTATACGCTTCAGACAATGTTGAGTTATGAAAGGTGATTGTCTGTTTCACATCTGGAAAACTACTGCTGGATTCTGTTTCATCAGTCATATAATTTATCGGTGCGATCTTATTCTGATTTTGTGTTGAGTTTGGACAGCCCGGTTTTATCCTCACAATAACTTTCGGTGGACTCGCCTGTGACTGATAACTTTGCAGGCTTTCAGACGAGCACGATATATTACTTCCCATTGTTTTTGAGCTAAAACAGAAATATATTAATTATTATTAGTCATTCGAATTATGCGTTTAAAGCGACAGCAACAGAGCAGGGAGCGTGGAAAGCAATTTTAAGCAATAGCCATCATGCAAGCAATGGAAGCAGGTTAACTGTTTCACTCACCGTCTCAACACAAGTGAACTTAGCTACAAGTTTCCCCCGACTAAAGCTAACTTCAAGTCTTACTCGCTCTTACTCGCTATAAATAACACACAAATGTATCACATCGAATTTATTTATTATACCTGCTCCCATTTACATGAATCGGTTTTCTTAAAACTACTGCTTAAAACAGAAATAGATAAAAATCTCTAAGTTATGGACAATCGGAGTAACAAATGTATGAAAGCACTTTTTCATCATAGTCTTGTTGCTTCCGTACTGTCTTTAAAATTACAACATATCAGATACTTCAATTTTCAATTCTTCTGTAAAAGTTTTCAAATAAAAGTATACAACTATTTAGTATAATATATAATGGAAGCACTTCACATGGCTATTTGTATTTGCGTATTTGATGTATTCGCCAAACAATCACCATGTGTAGACGGTATGTTTGACAAATATTGGCCTTATTTGCCTATTTGACAAATATGACCAATACCAAATACAAGTATCCGTACCTTTGTCGGTTTTTGACGCACATCAAAAGTGCCAAATAGGCAAGTACAGCCACATACTAATAAGAGATATTACCTACGAACAATAAAAACTAAGGAAGAGTAACTCCGTCAAAAAACATGCTCCAAAATACTTGTCAAAAAAGTGTACCTTAGGTACACATTTCAATACATTTGCAATATTTAAATGGCCTTGAGCGGTATAAAGGCTGACGTTACAATATGTCAGTTCGAAAGGAACCAAATGTTAAACGGTAATAGTATGGGAGTTAGTTTCCTTAGTTTTTATTATTCGTAGGATACTACGTATAGTACAGCTCGACAACGTGGCGAAAAAAGGAACTAACGCTGCCATACATCATACAAAAACGTCATTTTGACAGTTCTCCTTTACGAGCAGCGCCACCACCCACGTTCATTTAAAGCTTTGTCGGACTGTAAACAAAATCAAGTAAAAGTTTGGTATTTGACGTCCATGTGTGGAAAGCCGCATTTGCCTTTATTTGCTTGTTTGCGTATTCGTCAATAATGTTGCCAAATACAACAAATAGCCAATAGCAAATACAAATAGCCATGTGAAGTGCCTCTATAGCACAACCGTGAACACAGAATTGCCTGACCAGGAATATACCATGCTGTAGTTCAACTTAATTATTGCGCAAATTATAAAACGACTTTATAATATTCGACCAATTATTACATCTCAGAATTTCAGTTTTGTTGCATTAAAAATATTTGTTTTCTTGATCTGACTTTTCCACAATTATGGCTAAGGTTTTTTTAATAATTTAAACGTATTTAATATGGTCTAAAAAAGATTCATAGATCACAATAATTTTGCTTATTCGATATCCAAATGTATAAAAATATATAATCATAGTACTTAAAACACATGCGTTTGATTTCATAAAAAATGGGGTAAAACTGTAAAGCGCACCAGCGTATAAAATTTAGATTTACATTCTATTAAAATTAATTATTAAGTAATCAATTTTGGTGGCAAATTGATAGATTTTTGTCAATCTCAATTAAAATACAGATAAAACAAGTGACTTTATTTAAGTGTCTGCTATTGCATTTTGTTCATGATTTTGCTGGTAAAGTCCAGCACTAGATAGAAAGAGGTTAGGCCAATGACCTATAGTTGGTTGTTTCTTTCACACGCGTTATATGGCTCGATTTAAATGCGCCCGCGCGTGTGTAATTACTAATTAGCGTCGCGGCGGAGTTTAAATAAATCGTTACAAATATTATGAAGTATTACAAGTTGAAGTGCGTTACGTACAATTGCTTGTCGTCTCGCGATCGCGATCGCGCGACGCACATAAATCGGCCTTTAGGCTGCGTTTCCACCAGAGATGTGTAGCAAGGAATGTGTTTTGAGAACCAATAGAATCGCTTCATTGACGTGAGCTTGCCGTGACTTCGCTCGGCGCGGCGATGCTACCGGATTTTAAAAACACATTCCACGCAAGTCGCAACACATCTGTGGTGGAAACGCAGCCTAAACGTTGGTATTTCCGTATGTGAGTGAAAGAAACAGGCAGCTAGAGGTCAACGAACGAATTTCTCTTTGCCCTGCGATACGACTATAGCAAATCTTAACATAATCATGTGACCTATTTCAGACTATCAATCACTGTAATTTTGTTTCATACTTGATGACTATATTCTATACTTACCTATAAGATTTTTAGTTCTTGATTTTGGTAGTGTAAAAATTATATATTATATAGATAAAATAAACGGTAATCTCTTCGTTAAGCTACAAGTTTACTTTGCTAAGGAGCCTTTAAGATCGAGGCTTAAATGCAATATCAATTATTAAAGACAATATGCAACATACTTTGGCTTTGACCACACAATGCTATTAAAAATATTTATACCATGCTTAAGGTTAGAACACACTACGCGACGTGACACGACACTACGCGACGCGACACGACATGATACGACGCGACACTTGACGTTCCATAGAAATGACTTTTTGCAAACTGCCCCTTAGCCAAGACCACCATTGTACCAATTTCTTGGAAATAAAGGATATGAATTATGACGTATTCTTTATCGCTTCTTTATAGAATCGCCGATCAAAATTGCCTGACGTTTTAACGACGTCAGTCCTATGGAATGTGATGTGATGCTTTAAGTGGGGTACTTACTAATACGGGGCAAACTACGAATAATGTAAACTAAGGAAACGTAACTCCCATACTATTACCGTTTAGAATTTGGTTCCATTCGAACTGTCATGTAACGTCAGCCTTTATACCGCTCAAGGTCACCTAAATATTGCAAATGTATGAAAAGTGAACCTAAGGTACACTTTTTTGACAAGTATTTTGGAGCATGTTTTTTGACGGAGTTACTCTTCCTTAGTTTTTATTATTCGTAGCCCGCAAACGATTAAATTTGTTTGACAAACATGTTTGATGTAATTTACGTTTTCATCAAACAGCAGCGCAGACGATCAAACGTGCATCAAACACGTCTGTCAAACAATTAGCTAGAATTGGTTTGAGATCATGAGATTTTGTTTAACAAACACAGCGGAACACGTTCAAACAAGTTTGTCAAACGCTACGCAAATCCAAATTTTCTTCAAACAGGTCAAAAACGTAGTTTGTTTGACAAACGCTTCAAACAAAGCTGTACACTATCAAACTGTTTGACAAACACGTAAAATTTGACAAACAATTTGATCATTTGCGGGGTACTTTAATGCGGTCTCGCCTGTACTGTATTCTTCTATCATGTTTCTGTCTTTATCTAATACGTTGAAAAAAAACCACTTAAAAACGATAAAATAAAAAAATCAATATGCGCAATAAATATTTTTAGTAACAATAGGGCCATTGCTCGCTATATCTACACTTAAAAATTTAATTCAGTGCTAACGATTAAGGCTCAACTCACGCTGAATCGAAGCGACGCGCGCGGCGCGACGGGTCGCGTTTTTCACTAAAAATTTTGTATCTCCATTGTTGTATTGTATTATATTATCATTGAGGCGCGCATTTGCTATTCGACGCTTTCATATTTTCAAAGCAGAAAGTACTTAAATAATACAACAAAAGAGATGAATATGCTTTGGTGAAAAACATGACGCGTCGCATCGATGTGACCCCAATGTGAGTTGAGACTGAAAACATACTTTTATATTTACCTTTAAAATTAATGTATGCCAGTTTCCTTGAGCCCTTATATATTATAAACTTGTAGATATTAGTTGTATGTAAAAAATAAATTGATATGACATTTTTTAAGTAAACTATACTACTTACTACCTATTAGATTTTTTTGGAAATTTTCTAGTGTTTCTGACTTTAGCATTTTTCTCAGTCGGCAGGGGCGAGGGGAACTTATATTTTATGTTTGAATCGTCGTTAGTTTCTTGAATTTCTATTGTAGTATCTTCCGGCGCTTCAGTGGTTTTAGCTTTGCTTGACTTTTTGCTAATATTACTCTCCGTTTTGGAAATCTCTGTAATAGAAAAAAATAAAATAGATGTTAGAAGTATTTTATCGATTGCAGTCTCAAATCAAAACTTCGTTTTAATGTAACGCACACACGAAATCACAAAACGCACACACCTGTTTTAGACGTTAAAAAAACGTCGAAAACAGGTGTGCCAACGATATCAAAATACTTAGATATGACGTATGCCGTCAAAAAATTAGCAATGTTTTTGCATGCAAAATGTGTATCGAGAAAATATTGTCGTCTTTTTTTGTCTTACAGCAGTAGCATATGCTACTTTCTCTTTCGCTCATTTTACGCATTAATCGAATCGAGATAATATTGTCATCCTTTTTTATCTTACAGTAATAGCATATACTACTTTCTCTTTCGCTCATTTTACGCTTCGCTTTGATTTTTCTCTTAAAATGGAAGACAATAATTTAAATGTTAATAAAATCTTAGTAATTACGTGTGAAATATTACACCTTTCGCTTTATTTGCATTCCTCGTGTTGTTACTGCACTGTCGGAAGGCACACGACGGCATTCTGGAGCGAAATGTATCGAAAAACAACGCAGTAAACAATTGAGCACGTCTGACTGTCACCGCGTCCTAATGCGCACTGGTCACAGATGAGTGAGCCTCACTCATCTCGAGAGTGACACATTTTCGCGCTGACGATTGTATGGAATGCATTTTCTAACGTTCTAGTTCTATGGTGTGTGCATTAAAACTTACAAAAAAGTACCCTATGTCCTTTCCCGGGACTCAAAAGTCAAAGTATCTTCATAATTTTCAGCAAATTCGGTTCAGAGGTTTGGGCGTCAAGAGGTAGCAGACAGACAAACAAAGATTCGGATTTATAATATAAGTCAACGATGTCAATACATTAGATAAGGCATACAGCATCAAAACTGTAGCAATGTTTTTGCATGCAAAATGTGTATCGAGAAAATATTGTCGTCCTTTTTTGTCTTCAAAAAAAATATAAAAAAAAATCGTTTTATTTCTGAATAAATTTGAATCAAATGTTTTCAGAACGTTGAGCTACATGTTGCCTACCACCGGTTCGGGAACTAACCCGAATGAAGGCTAATTTGAATAAGCTTTTAATATTTTTAATTGTTTTATATTTATGTATTAAACTAATACTTACACTGTAAAAGTAATAAAATTTATTTGCAACAGAAAAAAAACGTTTTTCTTTGTTTCAGTATTTATGGCAAGACTAGGTATATAATTTACTAGCTGTCCCGGCAAACGTGGCTTTGCCATAATATAAAGTATTTCGCCCACATTATTTTATTGAAGTGACTAAATAAGTATGTCGCCATGGTAATGGTCGCCGTCAGTCTCAACTCTCAGGTCGATATATAAAGTACCCAGCTGCCTGATTCACGATCGTCGGAAAGTTTTCACGTGAAAAGATCTCATATTCTGTCAGTATTACAGCGATTCACAAACTTTCCGCCGCGGGAATGAATCCGAAACCAAAGAGAATAATTGACACTAGTTTTTTTTTTGACAATAAGTGCTACGGCATATAAAGCTACTCATTAAAAAAAATACAAAACATTACTTATATTCGTGAAATCCAGTTAAAAAAACTTCGAAAAAAGTACACGTTATAGCAACACACTAAATAACGTACAATAGCCGAAAAGATACTAATCGCCCATAGTCTATACTGTAGTATTTTTCATTCAGAATGTAGCCAATATATCAAGGATCGTACGTCTAATGAAACTTCTTTATTCTCAGTATATAATTATACTGTATTATCTATGTTCTTTATTCCGTCAAGCCCCATAAGGACACAGATGACCACACAATAATAGTATACAATAGCATTTCCAAGAATCCCCGATGGAAGGATTATACAAAAGTAGTCTGTAAGTCAGCGAAATATGTTACATAATTGAATAAAAGAGCGCGGTAACCGGCTGCCGCTTGGGGCTTGAGTCTTGAGTGAATGGCGTACCGCGCAGTACAAAGTGCAAATAGCGCGGCTGCCGACTGCCGCTTGGGGCTTGAGTGGAATTAAAACAAAAAATATTGTTTATGTGCCGACTGCCGAGTGACAATGACAATCTGTCAAATCTGTAAATCGTGTGTTGAGTTCCGATAAATCACAGAGTACTATAATAAATTAATACTTAAATCGGTAAATCTTGTTGTGTGAGAATACCTTTTATTTATGTGTAAAACAAACTTATTAATTTACTTTAAATTTTATATAAGTTTCTTTTGTTTTAAATTTGTTTTTCATCTAATATTAGTTTTTATTAGATATACTATGGAAGTTGCAGTGTGGTGAGTATGACCTTGGAATTATAATGATATTATATAAATAAATAACTATTTAAAATTATTGTAAAAGCACAATAATGGTTTAACATAATACATAAGTATTAATCCTTCAAGCCCCATAAGGACACCGGTGACCGCGACAACAATTGAATACAATATCATTTCCAAGAATCCCCGATTGATGGATTAATACAAAATTTAAAAATTATCATACCTATTTCTAAATCTTTAAGTACCGAATATTAATACATATACCTACTGCATTTATCAATAAAAATATTTATTGTTCAATGAACACTTCCTAAACATTTAACACATAATTATTACAGTACGACATTTATTTAATATTTTAAACAAGACACGACTAAGTATTAATAATTGCTTTGTTTTATTCTTATCATTAAATAATTTCATCTAACAATATCCGCCATGACACGGTTCTCGAAGTGAAAAGATTTCACTAGTCTCGGAGGTGGCGGGAATATTCCGCGAAAACGACTCTAATCCTCGGATATTTTCCCGCCGTCGGATGTCAAACTCCCATCCGCGGTGAGATCTTTTCGAATCCGTGGCGGAAACTATTTCACTCATACAAAAGAAATGTCACTACTGTCAAAATGACAGCAAAATCGGAAAGTATTCACTTGTCATTTGCTTGAAAGTGAAATAGTTTCCGCCAGCGGGAAGATTCCACGCGGAATCGCTTTGTGAATCACCCCGCAGTAGCCGATTCTCAGACCTACTGAATATTATGCATATAAAATTTAGTAACAATCAGTAAAGCCGTTTCGGAGGTGTTCGCTGACTAACATTGTGACACGAGAATTTTATATATGTATAAGAAGATATTTACCATTAGCAATTTTTCTCGGTGTTCTAGAGCTCCTAGTCCTTCTAATAGTCTCTGTTTCTTTTTCAGTTGGTGTATCTTGTTTGTTCGGTGTTTTTTCTTCTTTATCCACTTTTGGCTTTTTTGTAACACTTCTGGTACTTGTTGAGGATTCAGCTCTTCGTCTTAAAGCGCTTCTGAAATAAAAAATTTTAGTAAAAATGGTATAATTTATTCAGAATTGCCCTTATAGTTAGGGAGGAGAAGGGGATTTCGCGACAAGCTTGAGCGTGTCAGATTAAGCTTGTATAGGCTTCCAATATGTGTCTAGTTATCATGGTATAGAAATCAGATTTCTCACGTGGTGGGTTTATAAAAAAGTTATTTTCGAATATTGAAATCTCATCGAATCTGTCAGATTTAGATAGGGGATGTTTAGTATACCCCAAAAAAAGCTTCCATATAAAGCACTGACGAAGGTTAGGTATTAGCCTGTAGGAACATTTTTATAAATATATAAATATAAAAAATAAAGCTTTATATTTTCGTAACTAAGCTTCGCAGACATTTTATGTTGCACTATACTAAATGATTTAGTCCTTGTTGTCTAAAATCCTATTATAATTTACCTAAATAAGCAATTTTCTGAATAATTATCTTTTTCATAACTTTAAAATGGCTGCAGTTTCTTAACCCACCGCTAAAATAAAAAACGCTCTTATTATTTTTTATCAGTTTTACCTAATGTAAAAAACCTACTATGTCTCCATGACGCTCTAGTGACTACACGAATAGCATCCTCTCCTCCCCTACTATAAGTTCAAACGGCAAATCTAGACACAAAACTTCATATAAGGCTGGCCGCATACGGCATACGCAGGTTTTCCGTATTCAATTACCGAATTAATTTTTTGTATTCGGAATATCATGAGACTATCGCAAAAGTGTTCGTTTTTTCACGCGCGTTTTCCGTTCGGTAAAAAGCGAATGCCAAATACTTTGAAATAAAAATTTCAACTTACCTTTTTGTAACATTACTATCGAACGATTTGTCTTCTGTGTTGACTAAACTTTCATTTTTATCGTGCTCCTCTATTTCCTTGAATATTTCATTCTCGATTTTGTTAACTTTTTCATGTACTGTAAAAAATATAATAAAATTATATAAGCAAAAGGCTCGTTTAAGAAACTTTAATAACATATAATATTATGTAGTAGGGATCTTTCTTAATCGGCCGTGGTCATAGCATGCAAGTTTAGAATTTTTTATTTTATTATATACTACAAAACTGTGCATTAAAAATTTTAAAACACATTACAATATATAGAATATTGTACTGCGAGACTGTACTATCTTACTTTAATAATTTTGTATACTCGTCGAGTTATTAGCAATAAAAACTACTTTTTAGCCGATTCCGGGTCATACTTTTTCACCTAGCATATGAATGACGGGCGTAAGTGTGAAGAGACGATGTTTTATTTCTTGATTTATGCCCTCTTAAGGCTGGCCGTAAACACACGTTTTCCATATTAGATTTCCGTATTCGGTAATACACTGCTCCATGCATCAACAGAAAATACATTAACTGGCGCACACGTTCGATTTCTTCCGAACGGAATGAATTCCGCACGTAGTCGTACGTTTAAATTGCAAGCCGGCGCGTTCGCACGTGAAAAAAAAAAAGTTTTCGCTCACGGAATTAGCGTAAAATAGACGTGGGAGAGCCATGCTTCGGCACGAATGGGCCGGCTCGACCGGAGAAATACCACGCGCTCACAGAAAATCGGCGTGAAATAGCGCTTGCGCTGTGTTTTGCCGAGTGAGTGAATTTACCGAAGGCCCAATCCCCTACCCTTTTCCCTTCCCTACCCTTTCCTATTTCCTTCCCTACCCTCCCCTATTACCCTATTCCCACTTAAAAAGCCGGCAACGCACCTGCAGCTCTTCTGTTCGTTCTTCTTCGGGGGATCACCGCCCACAATATAGGCCCCGAGGAGATAGGCTCCCCCGATGCCCGAGGAGCCTCTCGGTGAAGGCAGGCGGCGGCATAGGCTGCTGCAGTGATGTGGTGCGGAAGCACCCCCCCCCCCCCTAAAAAAAGGGGCCCACTAACACAGAAAGACATCTTACCATCCTCAACGCTGATCGCGACCGGTGACGGAGTGATTTCTCTCCTGGGTTCCAACACGTTGGATTTGGGACTCGGTCGGTCTGGCTCGGATTTCTGTAGCAACTGCATAACTTGCGCCAGCGCCGGGGTAATGTGAGCTAAAGGACCTTCCAGTTGCACTTCCTGAAAAGTTTTTTTTTAATACGAGGTTTAAAAAAAAAATTTCTAAATGTGACTGGCAACACTAAAAAATGATTCAAGAAAATTCCGAGTGTTGCTAATTTTAAAAATAATTTTTCGATTTACAAATATGCCAAAGAAAAGTGGCGTACAGCAAAGGAAACCTGTAGCCTAGGAGTTAGGGCATAAAGTGCCATTTTATTTTAATTTTTGTCGGTAGAAATGCTTGTCTTTGTTAGTAGTGACTTTTCCAATATTATATCATTGAAATACTGTAGAAACATACCTCATTATTTTTAGTGAACTTTATTTTTACATTTTTGTTATCTGCTTCTTGTTTGACCTCCTCTTTACTGTTTGAATCTGTAATATGATTTTGTTTTATTATGAACTTTATAATTAATTTAGAATAAAGACTCGGATTTGTGTCGATTTATAAAGAGTTTTAGTAAGTTCTATTAAGAGTGAGTTACACCTAAGTTTACTATAACGATTACAAAATATCAAACTAACAGTCATATTATCTCTGGTTAAAGTCAATAATGGATTGCACCATTTTAACAATTGTTAAAATGATGCCATAATATTTAACGATAACCATAACTGTAGGCTTCATAACTATGGTGGTGCGACTCACTACTAGAGTTATTATGATTATTACAGAGCAAATACTTGGCTTGGCTGTTATCTGTAGTAAAGAGCACAATATAGCCTTAATAAAATCTTCATTAACCTATAAGATCACCGGTGATCGCGACAACAATAGAATAACAATAGATTTCCAAGAATCCGCGATCGAAGGATTAGTATACAACTACGAATAATAAAACCTAAGGAAACGTAACTCCCATACTAATACAGTTTTAAATTTGGTTCCATTCGAAATGTCATGTAACGTCAGCCTTTATACCGCTCAAGGTCACCTAAATATTGCAAATGTATGAAAAGTGAACCTAAGGTACACTTTTTTGACAAGTATTTTGGAGCATATTTTTTGACGGAGTTACTCTTCCTTAGTTTTTATTATTCGTAGGTATACAAATTATATTAAAAGTATTAATCTTACCTTGTGGAGGATGCTGTGCTTTATTTTCCTTTGTTTTAGACAATGTGCTGCATCTGGAATTAGTAGATACAATAAATTTTGATTTTTACGGTTTAAAAAATAAAAAATACTGTGTTGCCTACAACTCTATTGCGTTGAAAGTCGAAAAATTACAATTCGCCGAAATGAAAAGTATCCTAAGTTCTTTCATCTTCGACGGGGTTAAAAGTATAATATCTAAGCCAATATCAATGTTCAGAAGATTAGGGGTAACCACAGACATAGATCAAGATAGATACCGCAGGTGTATATGTACTTCGCGTGCCATGTCGCGTTCCCAAACGACGAGCAATACTCGTCTTTCGAAAGTCTTTTATTTAGTCTGCTATCGGAATCTATATAATGGGGAAATGCATTACGATTTACGCATCCCCGGCGGATTGAGGACATCGGCCGGGGTATGTGGGACTCTCCGAGGAACTACCCACTAAAACCCCATGGTGCTCCACTCACCGCTTAGTTACGGGCACGATCAACCCACCGCAAACATAAGCACCCTAGAGTTGGAAAAACTTACGTCGAAGAGCATGCAACCATTTCTGATGCTCTCTCTTCTTGTCTGTTCTTCTCCTGTACGCGGATTAGTAACCTACAATAAAACAACTTTATTATAATCGGTAAATCAATAAAATCAGCCTCCAAAATACTATAGGAAACGAAAATTTTCACCTTTCTAGTTCCTCAGCTCTCTTCTTTTCCTCCAAATACTTTCTTTTCCACGCTTTCCTGTCACTATCAGATTCATCTGCAAAAAAATCTTTACTAGAAAAAAGTATCTTATCTCCTTTCCCGGGACTTCAAGAAACCATACAAAATTTCCCCAAAAGCGATTTAGCTGTTTGGGCGTACTGCGTAATATGTCATACATGGTAAAAAACACAGACATAGATCAAGATAGATACCGCATGTCGCTCCATTTGTATGAAAAAAAAGCGTGTCAGTTTTTCCTACCACTGCACTGTGACGTACCGATGATAACGTGTTCATTATCTAGGCCACCGTTTCTATATGAATTTCTACAGCTCAACACGGCACTTTTAGGCATTTTTAAAATTCCGATTGACGTCCGATTCCGACAGCAGACTGACTTGACTGACTGAAGAACACACTTTCGAAAGACGAGCATTGCTCGTCGTTTGGGAACGCGATATGACACGCGAAGTACATACACATATCTATCTTGATCTATGTCTGTGGTAAAAAAGGAAAGGGTGGCGGGATTCTTTCATTATTTAGGGGGAATTTTATTGCATCATAGAAAAGGTTGAAAAACACTGCAGTATTGGCTAGTGATGTCTCACCATCGGACGCATAGTTGAGGTAGTTTTTGACGACTTTCGCATCCTTCACCAGCGGGTAGATCCTGTTGTTATACACGACAAACAGTCCGCCATTCTTCTCTAGCGATCTCAAGCGACTCGATTTCGGTTTCCTGTTTATGTTAATACTGTTTAATAATCTATATAAATAAAAATGAATTCTTAGGGCATGTTTTACCACTTCCTGATAAGTTCTAGATAGGCTATCCACCAATTAACAGATTGACAGATTGTCCATACTTGATCTGTGAAATTAAATGGAGGATAGCCTATTCGTGACTTATCAGGAAGTGGTGAAACATGCACTTAGGCTGCGTTTCCAGAGCTGAGCGGAGCTGTGTTGCGAGGAATGTGTTTTTGATAACCACTAGCATAGTAACCAATAGCATCGCCGCGCTGAGCGATGTCATGACAAAGTCATGTCAATGCAATTCTATTGGTTTTCAAAAACACATTCCTCGCAACACAGCTCCTCTCAGCATGTGGAAAGGCAGCCTTAATCTTGTTAGTCTCGCTGTAACTCGAGAATGAACCAATTTTGCTGATTTTAGTCTCAAATTAACGAAAGTCCAGGGAAGGTTTATAAGAGTTCACCGGGAATATTTTGCACCAATTATGCCGGACTGTAGCGTGTCAGGTAAATAATAACTATTATTTTTTATTCACATCCATCCGTTCCTTCTACTTTCCCTTCTCTTTGGACTTAGAATCTAGAGCGGGGTAAAAAAGTACCGAAAGGTTACTTATTGGTAACCAAATACTCTCCTGTACAGTTAGATAAAATATACAAGCGTCAAGCATATTACTGTTATAAATATAAACTACTAGACGACGCCCGCAACTCCGTTGCGCCAAAACTAGCTATGTCCTTTCCCGTGACTCAAAGTATCTCCATACAAATTTCAGCAAAATTGGTTCAGTGGTTTGGACGTGAAGAGGTAACAGACAGACACACTTTTGCATTTACAATATTAGTATGGAGTAATAATATTCCCAGTTCTTGCAAGGTATTGGGCTATCTCCATACCCAGCAAAATTGGTTAGGTAACAGACAGACAGACACACTTTCGCATTTATAATATTAGTATAGATTATTAGTATAGATAGCACCTCCGTGGTCCAGTGGTTTAGAGCTCGGCTCTTGACTCGCAGGTCGTGGGTTCGATTCCCGCGTTGGAAACATGTTATTTCCAAGTTTGGTTAAGACAATGCAGGCTGATTACCTGATTGTCTGACAAGTAAGCGTGCGTCCACATTTGTATCATTTGCGCGATCAGATCTCCGTCGCGATCATCGCGCCGCATCAAAATGATACGCGTATCATGATACTATATATCACTATAAAATTACTCCTGCGTAGCTGGCCTTGATTTCAATGAAATCGACCACCGTCACCGAAACCGGCGTGGGAGTTATTATTATTAGTATAGAATATAGATTATAAACTTACAGGTACTTCTTAGTGTGTTTATTGCGGCGGCCCCTGGGCGGCGTCACGTACTCTGACTCCGACTCCGATGTCCAGTCGCTGGATCCCGAACTTATGTCACTGAATTAAATTAGTTACATTGTAAATTTATTTATTATCGCTAAATATCGATCCCACCAAAAACATTTCATGTAAAATGTCCTCGACGACCACAAAAGATTTGCCCTGTGAAAAAGACATCAGATCTAATGTAGAGCCAAGCTTCTGAATCGACGCGGCCTAACTCTATTGACCCTAACTCCAACACTTTCTACATATCAGTAAGTATATATATGGCTTCGCTGTTTCGAATATTTAGTTTCTAATCTGAAATAAGTAACGAAACAGCCAAGCCATACGTACATACTTACTGATATTATGTAGAATTTGTTGGAGTTACGGGTCGATAGAGTTAGGCCGCGTCGATTCAGAAGCTTGGCTCTACATTAGATCTGATGTCTTTTTCACAGGGCAAATCTTTTGTGGTCGTCGAGGACATTTTACATGAAATGTTTTTGGTGGGATTTCAGTCCTTTTTGTAAGTTGCTACTTGATAGGCAGTCTTTTTAATCTTTTGTGTTTTTTATTTTTTATTAAGACGTTTTTAGTTAATGTCCATCCCGTGGAAACTTTTATGTCCTTATTCATAAAATTGGTGAAAGTCTCATTTAAACTTCCATTACTAAACTTATTTTACGGCGTATAAGTTATAACCAAATTTCTCGTCTCGGCGGGTGCACTACCGTGCACCCAGATATACATATTATAATTATATCTATGGACCTTTCACCCCACGTTGGAGCCAGTCCACACAGCGCTGCCGTTGCGTTGTTTTACATACAAATAACCGAGGTGTTCGCGCGGCGTCGTGACAGCAGCGCGCAACGCACACATGACGGACAGCAGCCCCGAGACGAAGCGGGAGGGGGTGTTGACGTTAAGACTGCTTCGTAATAACGCTGCGATGACGCAGCGCCCGTGTGGCCGGCTTTGCGTCAAACGGCATCGCTGCGACGACGCAACGCACACATGACGGACAGCAGCCCCCGAGACGAAGCGGGAGGGGGCGTTGACGTTAACACTGCTTCGTAATAACGCTGCGATGGCGCAGCGCCCGTGTGGCCGGCTATGCGTCAAACGACAGCGCTGCGACGACGCAACGCTGATGCAACGCGCCGTGTGGACTGGCTCTGTGCTAAGTACTTGAAGGACTTGGGTTGCGGGTACCAGACAACGTAAATATATTTAACTGGTTGACGCCCGCAACTCCGTTGCGCCAAAATTTGTTTATCGCGCGGGAACGGTACTGTTTCAGGATAAAAAGGATACAATTTTTCAGGGGAATCAAAGTATCTCCATATCACAATTTAAAAAAAGGTTCAGCAGTTTGGGCGTTAAGAGATAACAGACAGACACACTTTCGCGTTTATGGACACATAAGGGTGAAGCCAGACGAGCGTAATTTGTGAGTTGTGAGTCGCAGAATTTCGGCTGGCAGAAATTCTGCTGCATTCAGTTTTGACATACAAAAAACCTGTTTGATTCACACGAGTGTAATTTTGTGAGTCACGATTTGTATTCAAAGATATTTATGCGACCGAAATTTTGCGACTCACAACTCACAAATTACTCTCGTTTGGCTTCACCCTAATTGCGGCTAATTGGATGTGCACAGTCCCGGCTCTCGGCAGTATAAATACGACGGAAACCACACACTCACTAAATATAGTGACTTTTGCAAGCTTACCAAGCTACATCAGAATACTGATGTAGCTTGGTAAGCTTACAAAAGTCGTACGCAGTGTGGGAACTGTATATTTTGCTATGATAAAAATCGGCCAAGTACGAGTCGGACTCGCCCACGAAGGGTTCCGTACCGTTATAGAGCGAAAGTAGGCAAATTGTGTTTTTTGTATGGGAGCATATAAATAAATATTTCAATACTAAGTAATAATAATATTAAAATATTTCTTTTACTTATTTTAATATTATTATTAATTAATACTTCAGTCGGAATTTCCAGGAATTGCTATTGTATTCTATTGTTGTCGCGATCAACGGTGCTCGCGCGGGGCCTGAAGGATTAATTATTAAAGTACAAATATAATAATTAAGGATGCTGTGAAAATTTCAGAAGTCTAGCTATAGCGGTTCTTGAGATACAGTCTGGAGACAGACAGACAGATGGTCAGACATCGAAGTCTCAGTAATAGGGTCCAGTTTTCCTAGCCTTACTCGATAAATGGGCTATCTTTTTTTAAAATTAAATAAGGGGGCAAACGAGCAAACGGGTCACCTGATGGTAAACAACAACCGTCGCCCATGGACACTCGCAACATCGGAAGAGCTGTAGGTGCTTTGCCGGCCTTTTAAGAGGGAATACGCACTGTGGAAGACTGCCACTCATCAAGGTGATGAGGATGGTATGTTTTTTGCGTGGGACGATGGCGAAATGTTGCAGGTGGTATGATTCCCAACAATTCCTCAGAGTACTCCCCTTGATACAATAGATAGAGGATGAACATCTCGGCGTAATTCCAAGGGGTCCATGCTGCTTGAAACACTATGGCAGTCAACAATTCGAGCGGCCCTTCGTTGGATACGATCCAGAGGGAGCAGTTGGTATTTTGGCGCCCCTGCCCAGAGATGAGAACAATATTCCATATGAGGCCGAACCTGCGCCTTGTAGTTGTAGGCGTTGGTCCGGGCTGAAGTACTGTCTCGCTCTGTTAAGAACACCAAGCTTCTTCGAGGCTAATTTTTCTTCGAGGCTTACCCTCTAGATGATATCGGAACTGGACTTCACTCGATATGTTGACGCCAAGTATCTCAATGCTAGGGGAGATGGTTAAAGATATGCCCTCGAAACGAGGATGTACGACCATTGGTGACTTTTTAGTGGTAAACGCGCAGACTTGTGTCTTGGCGGGGTTGAATTGGACCAATTTACGTCTACCCCATTCAGAGACCTTCTCCAATAAATTCTCCACCTTAGACACAAGTTCGTTTCGACTCTCAGTGACATTTTGCCGAGAAATATTGGGGGAGCCGGTATATACAGCATCACCGGTATATACAGATGATAGTACACATCCGCATAGCAATGAATGCCATTGGTCTGTAACATGTCATTGATATGCAGTATGAATAGAGTAGGCGATAGCACACAGCCCTGAGGGACACCAGCATCAACAGACTGAGTTTCCGAGCATTCGCCGTCAACTACGACCTTTATGCTTCTGTCTGCTAAGAAACTAGTGACCCACGTACATATTTTCTCGGGCAGCCCGTACGATGGAAGCTTTGATAGCAGCGCTTTATGCCAAACCCGATCAAAGGCCTTCGCAATGTCCAAACTAACAGCCAATGCCTCTCCCTTCGACTCAATTGCCTGAGCCCAACAATGAGTCACGTACGCCAAGAGATCACCAGCCGAGCGACCCTTACGGAACCTGTATTGTTTGTCGCTTAGTAGTCTCTGGCCGTCCAAGTATCGAAGAAGCTGGCTATTCATAATGGACTCCATTATCTTCGAGAAGAGAGAGGTTATAGCGATTGGTCTGTAGTTGGAAGGATTTGAGCGATCACCTTTTTTGGGGATCGGGTGCACCAAGGCTGTTCTGTTCCAGGAAGCCGGGACGATAATATCTAATACTGAAAGAATTTTTCAAATCGGACCAGTAGTTCCTGAGATTAGCGCGTTCAAACAAACAAACAAACTCTTCCGCTTTATAATCTTATATATAAAATTCTCGTGTCACAATGTTAGTCCACGAACTCCTCCGAAACGGCTTTACTGATTTTTATCATATTTTATATGCATATTCAGTAGGTCTGAGAATCGGTTACTGGGCACTTTATATATTGATAAGTGCATTTGTTGAATAAATAATAGTAAATTATTACAACCTGAGACTGACGGCGACCATTGTTTGTGCGACGAGATAGCGATCGATGTTGCCATGGCGACATACTTATTTAGTCACTTCAATAAAATAATACGGGCGAAATACCTACTTTTTAGGGTGGCCACATACATCGAATGCAGTAAATTCATACAAAAGTAATTGCATGTCACACACATTCGATCAGTTTCCGTACGGTATTTTTTCGTGATACGGTTCCCGAATCAGGAAAAGTGATGTATGTGGCCGCCCTTCGGAGGCCCGGTTTCGGAAAACGGATCAGGAAATCGAATCAGGAAAACTTATGTATGTGGCCGCTCATGGCAAAGAAACGTTTGCCGGGACAGCTAGTATTAGTATAAATATGACACATAATACTCACTATGTCCTCTGGGAGATTGACCGTTTTCTATGACTGCTATGTCGACGAATGGCACCTACAAAGAAAGAAAACTTATTACAACCACTATGTAAGGGTGCGTCCACATTTGTATCATTTACGCGATCAGATCTCCGTCGTATCATCGAAGCGCGTCAAAATGATACGCGTATCATGATACGCCCCGATCGCTATTAACCGCGTATCTGATACGTGTCGTATCAAATACACGCATGATCGGCAGAATGATCTAATAGGCGTCCACACTATGATACGCATACTTGATACGGCGCGATGATCGCGACGGTGATCTGATCGGAGATCTGATCGCGCAATTGATACAAATGTGGACGCACCGTTACACGACAATCTTATTTTGTAAATAGAGCCCATAAAAACACATTTAATTACTGACAATGTTTGTAGTGGTTTTGTAGTTGTTATAATTTATACACCCTTTTTCATTACAGATTGTGAAACTCGTTAGCAAATTGGTTTTTCTATAATGTGGAGCTTAAGGTTGTGTCAAATCAAATACTGCTTTTTATATGAGCATTGAGCAGCATTTAAAATACACTATATAGAGAGGTGCAAAAACTAATAAAAATTTACAATGTTCAGAAAACTAGTGACCAGAGATAAATTTTTAGCACATAGTATTGTAAACAAAGAACCAACACCGTTCTTTAAAAAGCAAAACCATTTGGAACCAACAACCATGCCTTTGTCTCTTCATCAACTTACCAGATTTAAATCCAAAAACATTTGCTAAAGTATGATCTTTGTACCGTTTAGAATCTATCAGGAACCTCCTCCGTTCCGGCTCAGAAAGACTCGAGCTAGACGAATGAGATTTTAGAACAACAACATTATTTTTAGGTGGTGGCTTTGTGGTATCGGCTTCTTTGCTTGTGCTGGGTTGTTCATTTACCAACTTTATAGTATCGTCTGATTCGCTGTGTTTCGCATCATCTATTGTTTCATTATACAAGTTAACACTTTGCAGACAGGGATTTTGGGATTGAGCTGATTCATCTTCTTGAATATTATCTTCTTTAGACATCTCTGGTACTGCTGGTACTTCTACGACCATGTTTACCTCCTCATCTGCCATTTTGGATTTTTTTGATGCATTTCTGTGTTCTCTTTTCTCACTGTTAGTGCTTGAAATTGAATTAATACGCTCATTCTTACGTTTTGCTGGAGATTTTTTATCTTGATTTTC
Source organism: Lysandra bellargus (assembly GCA_905333045.1). Taxonomy (NCBI): domain Eukaryota; kingdom Metazoa; phylum Arthropoda; class Insecta; order Lepidoptera; family Lycaenidae; genus Lysandra; species Lysandra bellargus. The sequence goes on along the minus strand of HG995352.1, from coordinate 5,097,670 downwards.
ATTTGATATTGACAATTTTAAATTCTCATCATTCTTATTAAGTGACAGTTGTTTTTTGTTTGTTTTCTCTGTATTATTAAGTTCTTCTTGATTATTGGGTAGTATTGAATCTGGCATTGTTGAATGTGTTGATGTAATAGAATCAGATGTATTTAAAATGCTTTTACTTTTTTCTTTAACAGGTTCAGTTGTAGTAATATTTGGTATATCTTTTTCTAGTTCTTTACTACTACTATCAACCTTTTCAACTTGTGCGTTATCTATATTTTCAGAATTATTATCTGGTTTATTTGCTGGTTCTTTTTCTGATATGTTATCATTATTTGATTGATCAATGTTTGTTTCGTCCGTATCGGAGACTGTTATTGGTTCTTCTGCATTCCCAACTTTGCTTCTGTCTTCCAGATCAATTTGCATCTTTGGTTCTCCATCTGAGCCCTCATCTTCTGACACAAAATCGTCTATCAGTCGCTGGACATCTGGTGTCATGGGCTCAAATTCTAATAAATCCCGTATCTTTTTAGTAGCGTCATTTGATTCTTCATCCGGAGTCATCAAGTCTTTTTTTATGTCTTCTGCTGTTTCGTAGCAGTTAGTAAGAACTATTGTCTCTGTGGAGTCTCTATCAGCTTTGGAATTTGTATGGCCCTCACCTTTGTCTTTGCCTTCTGTATTCTTATCTGAACTGCTATGTCCGTCATTATTAGTATTCCCTGAAAAATTTAACCATGATGAGAATTTAATATTATTTAGATGGTATTGATAACAATAATCATGTTTTGCCAAAGTTGTACTAAAAGTTATTGATTTAAAGATTTCTTTATATTTTTAATAAAACAACCACGTAAATTAAAGCAGTAAAATTAAGTTGATACCATTTGAAATGTTTTCAGTATCTGCTTCCCTTACTTCTAGTTTATTTTTTAGTCTCTTCTCTACATCGTGTCTGAAAATAGGAGATGCTTTAAAGTTGATACTTTACATAATATACTTAATGGCAGCTGCATACACTCCATGTGAACCTCGGCCGTGAAGGTTCTTGTTGAGAGCATACCTGTACAGTGTACACATTGATCCAAATATTTAAAATGAAGACTCACGTGACAATAGACGTGGAATTTGCTGTATCTATTTGTCTTTGTGACTTAATCTATTATCATTTTTTTAAACATTTATAACTATAAAGAGAAAATTCGTAAACTATGGAGAAAAAGAAGATGTGTAAGACCACAGTGAAACACGTCTGTTCATAAATATTGTCAGCAAGCAACTAATTTGACAAGTGTGTAAATGCACACTCTCGTTTACCTCGCGAGACCCGACGAGACCCCTTGACTCGGGCGCTAAACACCGACAAGTTACCGAGAGCGACCGAGACGAGTTCGAGAGCGCAAGACGAGACGAGAGTGCCCTGTACAGTTCGACAAGTCTTTAAATGAACATGGCGAAAAAAGGAACTAACGCTGCTATCATACAAAAACGTCATTTTTGGCAGTTCTGGTTTACCAGCAGCACTCCCGCCCACGTTCATAATTTATGATTTAAAGCCTTGTCGCACTTTACAGTGTACACACACACAATCGCGACGTCCTGTCTCGCGGTGTCTCGACGAGTGTATACAGCCGCCATAACGCCTTTAGTCCACCGACGTTGCGAACTGCGAAATATCTGCAAAACCAATGTGAAACAGGAATAGAGCGAGATGCAATACAACACATTGTAGTGTGGCGGATGAGACAGTAAATCGGTCCGCCGCTGTTTCGCAGTTCGCAGCGTCGGTGACTAAAGGCGTAAAATGCAAAAAGAATAAAACTTCAAATTTTTTTTTTTTTGTTTTCTGATGGAATTTCAAATGTTTTCATAATTTCAAATTAAGAATGTGGAGATTATACATACCCTTCTCTAAAACTGGCGATTTGAAGCATAGTTAACTTGTAGTAAGGATTAGTTATATCCGGGAGTATTCGCTTCAAGAATGTTTCCTTCATACTTTGCCATGATCTGTTAGTCATCTGAAAAATTTGTAAATGCTTTATAGATTCGTGTCGTGTCTGTCCACTGTCGTGAAAGTCGTAAATTTTTAAAACATTGATTAAAAAATTTTGCTTCTGGCCCGTGACACCAAAATCCCTAAGATTGTGGCCCGTATAGGAAAAATGTTGAGTGCCACTGTTTATAGTGCTGACATTTTATAGAAAAAATACCAAGTACTAAATATAAAAACATGTGCTTGTACAATCATTCAAACATAAATATGAATTATTATTATTTTTTAAGATGGGATGATGGGAAAATGGGATGATGGCCCTTGCATGGCCACAGTGGAAATGTGAAAGTATTGAAACACTGCGGAGATAATAATAATACCTTCAGTTTATCTACGCAGTGTTTCTATACTTTCGCCTCTCTACTATGGCCATGCTATAAAGGCTGCTGGTGAAGTTGGTCTGTAAAACTTAGATACGACAAGCAAGAAATAGAGCAAAATGGCAAGGATATAACAAAGGGGCACACAGAAAACATAATAATAATGATGGGATAAAAAAATATATTTTACAACATACTTTTGAGTTTGCAAAGTCCATCCACATTTTCCTTCCTTTTACTTCATCGTAGGTTCGATGTTCCGATATGTAGTCGACTATCTGCTTCATTTCCTGCATTTTATATGCTTTTCTAAAACAAAAAAATAAAATAATTTAGGTTACCATTAAAAAGATAGTATATTACATTCATTTCATTATACATTTTGGGCCGAAAAGCATAACCGCGTTGCGGCGCCGCGCCGCTGAAATCGGCAGTTTGTCAAATCGTAAAAAATAAAAAAGTTTGTCAAATCTTCTGTAATAACATTGACACTGTTGAATCAAAATCAAATTGAACCAAATTGTGATTTATGACAACTTTGTATTGTTTTCCTTTTTGATGTTATTACTTATTTTTAAGTAATCATAGTACAATATGCACCTAGGACAGGAAAATACGAAATGTCTCAGATCACATGTACTTAATTGTTGGCAGAAGTGAAGCCGAGGTCAACTAGCATGTAATCTGAGGCTTTCTTATTTACTATCCATGGTACTATTTTTCTCCTCAATGGAGGCGTAAAACGGCAATATTGTTAAGCACAGCGGGATGAAAGTTGAAGTTTTCAGCTGGAGGTGAGAAAAATTATTTTCTTGATGTAACATCACTATAATAATCAATTAATTTTATTGTGTCACAAGTCACAGCTCAAGACACTCTTCTTGGGCCACAAAAAACTATAAATTTCTCAGAATATGGCCATGAGTGTTTAAACTTTTATAAACACTTTCAGGCACAAAATATAAACATTTTTGCTAGGAAAATATTGTTGACATACTGTTTTCACATTTATGTTGATAAAGCATAATTAGTGAGGCAATAAAAGTTCTACTTAATTATGCAGAAAATTATAAGTTACCAATATGACAATCTTTCTCATGGATGTGGTAATTTGCGAAATATTTCATAAAAATTAACAGCAGAAAAATCACTGGACTGTATTTTTATGCTTAGTACGGTATTTATACAATGCAATATACCTTCAAGATTTTTGATATTTTGAAGGTAGGTTGTACATACAAATTTTCAATCCAATCCTCGTTAGAGTCGTAAAACTATGCATGGCATTATGAATAAAAACAAGAGGCTGCTGGAACGGTGTACATTGATTATCCTGTTACTTCGCATACGCGCTTTTACTTTAAAATGATTAATGTTAACTTACCCCGTCATGTTTGAAGATTTTTATATACCTTGTAGTTGAAATAGTTTCCGCTGCACGTGTAATAAGACACAATAACAATTATTAAATAGATAATTTAGAGAAATCGCAATAAAGAGATAATTATATTTTATCAAGAAAAGCTTGGAAAAACGTAAACGACGACAGCAAACCACCGGGCACCGGTAAACCACAGATTAATTATATGCAGTGTTGCCAACTCCTAGAAGTTCGAGTCGCTAGACTCAAGACCACAAAGTACTTTGTAATTTGTATATAACTGGAACTCAAGACCTCAACATCAAAAGTCGCTAGAAACTAGAAAGTCGCTAAAAGTAATTCCACCAGAAGCAAACGCAGGATTTTGTTTAAGGATGTATATAACATTTATAAATTCAAAGATTTTGAGCTAAATTAGATATATATAGTAGAATAAAACATCCTGCATCGATTGATACCAAAAAATCACTCTAACCTCACCGACAAGTTATATGAAATAATTCATTTTAAAATTTCTATGTATCGTACGTAATTTTTGCCGGAAGTGTTATAATTTTTGAGAATTCGTCAAAATTGGGAGCTTTGTATCAAAGAGAAAGAACTAAAAAACTGCTAGCAGTTTCTTTGTACGATTTGCGATTTTTCAAGCCCAAAAAACAGTGGGGTTACCGGTAATTCTGAGGAAATATTTCAAATTGAAATTTATGAAAACTTTCGTTGAAAAAGTAATGGCGATACAGCTCACAGCTGTCAGATTAAACATATTTCTGTCATTTTCAATGCGCATGACGTGCAGCTTTCGCGCATGTGCATTCTAATAGAAATTAACATCAATTTCTGTCAGATTTTGGCACATGACACTAACACTGACACTAATTTTTAACTTTGCGCATGCGAAACGAAAACGACCATACGTGGTGATTAAATTCTCTTTGATGACCATTGTGTCTGCGGTGGTCAAATTGCATCTCATTTTTTTTCAATAATAATTAAATATCTATTAATTCCTTAAAAATCTATCATAATTAATCATTACAATTAATCATTATATAAATAATATGTGTCTGGGTGTCCAATTTTTTACATATTTAGTACTTTCATAATTTAATTGGATGTACTACGGAATTTGACCTTATATACATCCTTATGGAAATGTATAAATACATACAGTTATAAGTTAAAATTATCATAATGGAAACTAGGTTTAATATATTTTGATTTATGTCACTCTTGACAGTACACTGATATTTTTTAGAAACACAACAGCTGCAGTTAATTTCAGATCGGTGGACGGTGGCAGGGCTTCATAACGTTATCGAATAACAGAAAAAATATCGTTACGTACCGTTATTTTCATAATGGTAGCCAGATAACGTTATTTTTTTAACGATATCTAGTAAAATAACGTTATATTTACCGTTATTATTATAACGTTATTTTTTCGTTATGGCATAACAAAGAAATAACGTTATAATAATAACGGTAAATATAACGTTATTTTCTGGTATCAGGTATGCGATCGTGCACGGTGCACCAAATCTCACTCATATTTAAAATGCAATAAGCGTTCTCTGTGAAAATACAAAGAAAAAATACACCTTATAAGCGTGATTACGTTTAGAAAATTTTCCCGCCTGTCATGACTTTCTTGACGGACTATAACGTTATCAAAGAACATATATTTACCGTTATAAATCCTATATAACGTTATAACATTTACCGTTATTAAATACATTTATAACGTTATTTCTAGTATCGGTTTAATTTTCATAACGTTATCTATGCCCTTGAAGCAATAACGTTATGAAAAAATAACGTTATTTGAAGCCCTGGATGGTGGGGACAAAGAGGATGTAAGCTACGTAACAAGAGGCCGGACTTAGAAGAAAAAAAATAAACATCCGTTAAGTGCAAAACCTTTTACTCTAAACATACTAAAAATTAAAAAAAAAAGAAATGAGCTCAAATAAATGTTTCATTTCAATAAAAAATATTGTACATAGGTAAATAAATAGGCAAATAAGGTAAATTAAACAATAAAACAGATTTAATCCACAAGCTTTTGTTGATTTCTATTAATAATATTACAGTACAGTTTTATATATTTTATTTATAAATTTAATAGAATAGCTGTCTATGCTACTCTACTAACTACTTGATTGGCTTATACAGTAAACTCTATATAGGGAGGGGATTAAAGCTGCGCGTCCACCAGGTCAGAATCGGGACGTACGGTGCGGACGGCGCGTCGTGTAGTCGTATATTTGTCAGGTGCAGAATGACGTTCCAGTACTTCTAGTGCAGTTCACAGTAGTCAATACCATAAATAGTAAAGCAACAAATCCGTCCGCTGCGTACCTACGCTCCGATTCCGATCCAGTGGACGCACACCTTTATACATACACACTTAAGTATCAATACTTTGTTTTGTTACACCCTGTATACGACAGCTGAAATCTATCGCGTGGGCTCAGGCCAGCTGCATACCACCTCATGTCTTGATCAGAGGATTTTTCCTTGGTGGCCGTACCACTCATAATCCCATACCTTCCTTCTCCTCCTAAAATCTCCATAACAACTATTGCTTGCAGACTAAAATGTTGCAAACTAGTATAGGGACCTAAAAATCTGAAATTAATGAAACAATTTTCATTTACTACATTTCCATGCAGTTTACATAAATTATTAAGTATACTTATCAACCTTATGTATTATTACAATAAAACAATATACACATTTTAACATTTTCCAAATTAACTGCATACTGATACACATTATAATATTTTCTATGAAATAACAATCTATCTTTTTCATATTAATATAGTTTAAGTTGTAAATTAATGTACAAATATGCAAATAATACTACGACATAATTTGTATTAGAACATGGTATGACATAGTTATGTTTTGCTTCAATTTATCAATTTACGGTTATATTTACATTTTACAATGGCTTGCCTTTCGTTTTTCATTAATTAATCCACTTAATTTACAATTTTTGTATGAGTTGCTCACGAGTTGCTACAAAATAATCTTCACAAAATGAAAATCGAACTTTGAATTTTAAACTCCTTTGTAGCAGTACCTACACGTTCGTTCGCCGATTGAAACAAAGAAAACGTGCTCCGAAAGGAACGCCCGCCGTCTTTGTATACGTCCGTCGTAAAAGATTGAAACAGAGAAGAAAATCGTTCTGCAAAGAACGTACGTTCGCAATAACGAAAGAAACCGTCCGTGTAATAATACCGGACGTGACCCAGCCCTGAAAAGGACTTTTTCTAATAAGAATTCTTCGCAACACTTCACTACGCGTCTCCACATCGTGCCTACATCGAGAGAGGAATCTTCACAACATAGCTGCAGTCTTCATGGCGTTGCGCGAGCTTCAGATCTTCACAAAATGGCGGCACAACTACTATTATTACCGGCGCGGCGCCGAGCGACAGAGTGACGATGTCGTTATGAAATTCGCGCGCGGACTGAATTCGCCGCGGCACGCGAGCCTATATTTATACTCGCGCGATACCAGCGCCACGTATCGCGGGATGGCTAGTTTCCCGCGCGGCTAATTTTTCCAACTTGTAAATATTTCTTATTCGATTTTTTTCTCTTTCTTGTTTTGTAAATATTTGTCTCTCTCTTTACATCTCTGTCTAATCTAGTTAACCAATCACAAATAACCTTTTTACCTTTGTACAGATTTGTAATAATAATAATTAACTCAATTTTTTGTATATAAACAGCACAGATTGTTCAATAAAGCACTTCAGTTACCACAGTAAATCGAGTTTTACTCTTTACTCCTCCGACCTCCAGTGAACTCTTAGAGAGACCAACTGGTCCTCTAAACCTTCTTCGTCTTTTTTCTGATGTAGTTTATATTCTCTATGGTCCTTTTTATCAGCCAATCACAGTCGACCTTGCACAGAAACCGTCGCGCCGTCTGGTGGAGAAAAAAAGAAAACCACCCCTTTAAAATCTGATATAGGGGGCATTCCACGCCAAGCGGACAGGAAAAAATAGTCGATGTCTCCGATTTTGATAATATTTGGATATGTTATACCTGCACGTGTTATTAATACGTGTGCCAAATATTTTTGTAATATAATTGTTAGATTAAGAATGATGGGACTTTGAAACGCGATACGCGCTTAGTACAGTATGGCGCTGGACGCCACCCTTCGGAAGTATTTTCAGTCTAGCTCCTAATCTACTTCCCGGCCCATTATAGAAGTTATGCAGGGATGTTCTATAGAATATTAGCTATTTACGCAAAAAATATAAAAAAAATCAAAAGGGTCCCTCTTTGAGAAAATCAAGAAAAAAAAACTGATTTGCATTTTTTTCAAAGAAAAAAAAAATTTTTTTTGTTTTCAAAAATGCAGTTAAAAAGCTCATTAAATAGAGTAACAAGTTCAGTGATTTAATTATTCAAATATATAATTTTTTCAATCTATAATCGGCTTTGAAGCACTGAGTGCCGAATAGAAAAATCGCGTTTCAAAGTCCCATCATTTTTAATCTAGCAATTATATTACAAAAATATTTGGCACACGTATTAATAACACGTGCAGGTATAACATATCCAAATATTATCAAAATCGGAGACATCGACTATTTTTTCCTGTCCGCTTGGCGTAGAACGCCCCCTAGGCAAAGAATAAGGATTGGGTAGAACTTTGGTCAGCGTGTCACTAAAAGGGACAGGAAGAAAAGTAGTTAGTGTTACCAGTAACGAGGAATATGAAAAAATTACCCACGGATCTCATAATTATTATAAACTAGCTACTTACCGCAATTACAGCTGCGTATATTAAGGCCTATTACATACTGTTGACGTCTAACGGATGCATTCAGTAATCATCATCTATCCAAAACTAAAAGCTGTTGATGTTTTACTTTCTAATAACTTACTTAAGTAATTACTCCCTCACTTATTAGTAATAATTGTAAAATGTGATACACTGTGAATAGTTTAATCGTGTGAATAATCCTTTTTTTAATATTATTATTCGACATTTCATAATTAATACTAGCAGTGGCCCGTGGTGTTACCCGCGGTTTATTCAGTCAGTAGCGAGTCACGTCCATGACGCTTAGGTTTGTTTTAAGCTTTAAGGTTTTATTGAATATTATGTTCTTGGTTGCAGGTTTTGAAGTAAATATAATATTAACCTCCATAAAGGTGCTCAATCGTCATCATCATCACATTGACCTCTTCTTTAGGAGCATTTCTTTATCCTAAAAAAATATTTTGTTTAGTTATCAATACTGGAATTTAACCACGGGCGTAGCCAGGTTTTAAAATAAAAGGAATAAAAGTACATAAAATAACCCTTATATTCATATGAAAAATATTAAAGATGTAAAAAACAGATATGTATTAAAATATGAAATTAGCAATTTTTAAATATGGGTTTAAGGATGGTTTACGGGGAAGGTTGTCTGCTTTATAATTATTAGACTCTGTCTGCATTTGTGTATCATGCTACAAAAAATTACATAATATTGAGATATAAATGCAGTCATGTTCTTTAGATTATTTAAAACGGCATCCATAACTTTAAAAAATGTGGGTTGATCCACAATCAATGCTTAACTGCGAGTTAACTGCGAGTATACGAATATTAAATACCTACTTAAATTCATATTATAAAAATATGAAGTTTAGCTAACTTTAGTATGCCTCGAAAACACTGAAAACAGTAGACAACAGTCTCCTTAATTAGTTTAGTGTCATAATACTATCTAATATATAAAATTCTCGTGTCACAGTTTTCGTTGCCGTACTCCTCCGAAACGGCTTGACCGATTCTCATGAAATTTTGTGAGCATATTGAGTAGGTCTGAGAATCGGCCAACATCTATTTTTCATATCAAAAATTATTTATATGGCAAAACAACGTTTGCCGGGACAGCTAGTAAAATATATTATAATATGTAGGTACATATTATATTATATACGGGGCAATATGCTTTATATAACTTTTCCATGCTTAACCCATCAAGCCCAAAGCGGAACCCAGGTGCTGCATAACAACTGAATATCTATTGTGTCTTCAATTTGATGTTCGAGGTATTAAATTTATTTTATTAAATGATTATGACTTTAGCCTTATTAAAATTTTACATTTTACTTATTAAAAAAGAGTAAATATGCCAGGATAAAATTACAAAAAGTAGATCTAAGTAACGAATTGAGTATTTACAGGGGGAGGTGTGAGAGCTGTTGATCATGCAAATAATAACTTTTTTATTTCAATAAAATCATTGTTTTAAACTTATGTTTGAAATGATAATCCCAATAATGTGATGCCTTCATGAGGGGAGTAAGGATTAAAAACTTGCATGAAACTTGCGCCTAAATATTTCCGTTCGTCGTCTATTAAGAATCATTTTCAAATTTTGAAATAATAATTTTGTCCAGACAATATTTTTATCGATAAACTATACTTCAAGTAAGGTGCATTCCTATAGTACACGTAAAAAGCTATGCAAAGTTTGTAGCCAAATTATTACTTGACGTGACATTTTTATTACTAATGCCTTATATGGCATGATTATGGGATTATTAAACTCATAAATTTTCTTTTTAGCTTACAAAAATACCGATTGATAAGCCCAAAAAACTTTGTTGAAAACTAGTGACCGACCGAACTTTCGGTTTCGGTTTCGGCCAGTTTCGGCCAAAAAATTTAGTTTCGGCCTTAGTTTCGGTTTCGGCCAAAATATAGCCGAAACTTTCGGCCCGGCCGAAACTCATGAGTCGTTCGGTAAACTTCGCATTTAACTCGTGCTTTCTTGCCGGCGAGGCTCCGGCTCAGTTCGCCACCATCTATTTAATCGTGTTTTGAGATAATATTTTCCAGATTAGTCCCAATTAAAAAATTTGCTTCGTTTTATTTTAACTAAAATATTATCTAAACTTATTGTTATCGAAATTATATTATTGAATTTTATTTCTACAATACACGCAAGCTTATTTAATATACACAACTGTTGTAAATTACGTGCTATTTTAACAATGTTTCCCAAACATACGATTTAGTAAATGCTATGATAAATTGATTATATTGCGTATGAACTATTTACTTAAGAATTTCGTTTGACTGTGAAATTATAGGATATCCTATAATCTAACAGTCAAACAAAATTCTTGCATTAATCTTGAAAAAAAAACTACATAAATCTTGCAAGATATATCCTAATAATATATATTAGGATATATCTTGCAACATTTATATAGTAAACCATCTCGCCTCACTCTTTTACTTTTACCACGCGTTTTATTTAAATATTTAAAATTATCTTTTAACTATGGACATGCAATCTCTTAGGACTTAGACCGTCCCTACCCTGCTAGAATCTTATCTAGCCCACTTCCTCGTAAGCTTCACTCTTGCAGCCCTTACACCAATCACACGTAAAACTTCGTTTTATTAAACTAAGTTCTCAATGAAATATGAACGTGTTCACATGGCGACGTTAATCTCGTTTTAGTTCAAATAGATTTTACATTCTTCTTTTAATCGCGATTAATGAATCTAAGTTTACGTTACGTCACGCAATGATTATTATGTTTTTATCATCTTGGAGCCTTGTCAAGTTGTTTTATTAACAAAATAGCAAGAAACGATCTAACCAAACGCATCTGTGAAATCTGTTATCTTAACAATTTTGTCGTCTATATTTTTCGATCTGTCATGACACTACACTCACAGGACCAAATGTATTTTATAAAGTTAAAACTCTAATATTGGGCGTTCAGAAGATAAAAATTGGATTTGATGTAAACGAGTTTAATTTAAGTTGGGAAAATGCAATTAAGTGTTATAAACGTGTTTATACGATTAAGAACCGGTTTAGTGTGCGCTAAGCGCGTTGATTTTTTTGGTGAAATCACACCTACATGGAATCATTTAGAATATAGTACAAAAAAGTTTCTAGGGAACATATTCAAGTCTAAGACTAATAATATTTATTTTAAGAAATGTCGCAAAAAGTAAATAATTCATTGTGGTACTTTTTCTTTAGTTTTTAAACTAAAGAAAAAGTTATAATATATGTTAAAAATCAATAAATTTCAGAAAATAATCGTAATTTTAAATGTTTTACCAAGTTTCGGTTTCGGTTTAGGTTTCGGCCGAAACTGAGAGTAAGGCCGAAAGTTCGGTTTCGGTTTCGGTTTCGGCTGAAAAACCAGTTTCGTTCGGACACTATTGAAAACTTACGCATGTTATATTAAATCCACGTGTTTGAGGCATTCCTTGGTCGTTTTTAATGTTTATTATACAGCGGAACCACAAAACCCAACAAGAAATTGTATTTAACATTCACTAAACAGTTTTATTAGCACTTTTTAAACATGAAATATTGCAGACCGACTCCTTTGTTATGTCCTATTAGGTAGGACATAACATTACGAACTTTTGACGTTTACACACCGATATGAGCATTCTCTTTCACTCAACTTACTGAATCGTTAGTTAGAAAGAGTAACATTATCAACTGTCAAAATATAAGGTTACCTCCATAGTATGTACCTCATTACTGACAACTGAAAGAGTTTTGGCGGGCATGTCACTTTCAAACTTCTTCTAATTTTTATTGTTGGTGTGGTTTTTATTTATTTTTCCCCAAATTGTGTTATTTGGGTCTTTGATGTTCATTATTGGTAAAATATTAGCCATGAAATACCCGTTATCTTGCACAAGTACAGGTAAGATGTTGTCAAAACCAAAATGTACAATTCCTGTGACATTTGGTGTGATTATCGGTAAATAGGGCTTTTTCTTCCGTGAGTTTTAACTAAAATATACGTCATACGTTGTCACGTTCAACTATCGTCAGTAAACCGACTTTACAGACAACCGATTTTTTCAAATTGAAATGTATCAAGTTTTACATTCTTTTGCCCGGTTTTGTAGCAATTATTGATGGTATTCCCTGGTATTACCGATAGTTGTCTACCCATACGCCATCTAGTTACTAAATTGGAAACTGTTTGACAATCAAATTAAAAAGATAAGAACATGCCTTGACTAAATTTTTTAGCTAGGACTTCCTAGCTAGGATAAGTGGAATAAGCGCTTAAGAGTATCACATCGGAAAAAATGGCCACACAGTGAGGGATAGAAAAGAATTATTTTATCTCTTTTCTCCACAAGCAATACGTAATTAACTATCTCTTTCTTTGTGTGAGTGAAAAGGAAATACTTTTACTCTATCTACGTAAAGGCATTACCATAATATTGCTATACTGTGGGCATTACAATAATTGTCCGGGATAAGACAGCAAATTTAAGAGCGGCTCAGCATTTTAACATGTACCGCTTCAAAATGATTGTCGCGGTGCATGGTCTGAATTTTTTAGGGGTATTTTCAGGGATTTTTTGATTCTTTAATTTTTTAAATTTATTGTCCGATTTACATTAAATTGATATGATGGATGTGAACATGTACCTATGATTTCAAAATATCTGAATCTTTAGATGAAGACGAAATAATTTTAACTTTTAATAAAAAGATTTTGAAACATATTATATTACGGTATATTATTTGTAAATCATTATGAATTTATGTTTATATATTATTTAGGGGGAAAATATAATCATAAGTAAACAATGATATATTATATAAAAAAGTGTGTCAGCTCCGACGCACGACTGGAGTTTACTCCTTAAGTACGAGTATCTAACCATACGCAAAAAGAGTTTATTCAACTGAAAAAAAGATTAATATAATATGAAATCAGACGTTCTGGCAATATTATCTACACCCCTTTCTGCCATAGTTATTTCAAAATATTTTTTTCTCAATTCTTAGGCCAGAATCGAATAGAGGAGAAAAATCCAGGAAGATCAAGCCGAAGAAACTCATATCCAGGACAAACAGTTGCCGAGTTACAAGCATTCAAACTTTGACATTGACAGCTCGGTAAATGTCAAACGTCTTACTAAAATAGCCATAACTCCGCTCCCAATAGGCCTAGAGGAACGGGGTTTCTTCTAAAATCAAAGGCAACACCTCGGCTACCCCCACCCTGAATTTGAAATAATTATATTATTATATAATTATATTATTATATCTAATATATATAAATCTCCTGTCACGATGTTTGTCCGCGATGGGTTCCTAAACTACTTAACCGATTTTAATTTTTTTTGTTTTTTAATGCGTGCTTTTTTCCAACTTGCGAGATAGGATAGCTTAGATCTTTAATTATAGTCGCAATTTTATTTTATTGCAAATTATTTGTCTATAAAGAGCGACCATTGTTTATGCGACGCGGGTCACGGGATAGCGATGGACGTTGCCATGGTGATATACTTATATTTTAGTCACTAATTCAATAAAATAATACGGGCGATATACTTAATATAATATGGCAAAGAAACGTTTGCCGGCACAGCTAGTTATTTTATATAATATTATAATATATATTATTATATATTATAATATTATATATATTTTTATATAATAGAATTATATTATTATATAATTATATAATAATATAATTCTATTATATAATTATATGTATAATTATATTATTTTATATAATATTATATTACCTTTATGGTCTTAATACACTCACAGCCAAATTAGAAAGTTTCCGTCGCCCAAAAACGTGACACATTTTCGTTACTTGTTAGTAGGTTTTACCCCTCGGATTTTTCTCATACCGGGCGCCTTATAGGTATATGAAAATCGATTCTTAAGGAGTAAACTCCAAAAATCTTAAGTAAATGTAAATTCATACCTCAAGACGGCTCACATGTCGCGGCACGTCAAACGTACTGCGATGCGATGCGTACGATTCAAACGCAGTGTTGCCGGCCGGTGGCCGCCCTGTTGGTAAGTGTAAGCTCATCGTGTACGGTGAACGGCAAACTGCAAAGTGCAAACTGCAAAGGTGAACAGTGACTTGAACGGTCGAGTCCAAGTCGAGTCTGAACTCTGGCCATTTTGGCCAGAATTAATAAAATATTAAAGGGAGCTGGGAGGTAGACCGCAGACTTATTATAGGTTATAGAATCAGTTCACAAACGGGCTCAAACGTCCAAGTAATCGTTGAACATGCAAAAAATATATATATCCACAGCCGACCATATAACCTGCTCCTTTTTGGAAGTCAGTTAAAAAATAGCACTGTCAACATGACAGTGACATAATATATTTTTAAAAGATGTGTTCATATACTTTACATAGTATACCGATGACAGTCTGACGTATTAGGAGCCAATGAAATCTCGTCTAATTACATTGGCTGTACATTATTAAGTTTTGGAACACGTCAAAAAAAAGAAGGAAAAGTGTATTGAAATTGAAAATAAACAAAGCTGCAAAGTGATGATTTATGTTTATTGTTGTATATTATTTATTGCTATAGTTAATTTTGTTATTTGTTTTTACTTAACTTATTTTCCACTATCGTAAAAATTGAAACTTGATAACCGATAATTGATAGAAAATTAGAAACACGTTGTGGAGAAAGATGGCCCATATTCAACTCGTCGATGAAATCGTTAGAGAATATTTACTTTTTAGAGGATTCACGTCTACTGTTAAAGCATTTGATAATGACTTAAAGACCGATAAAGACAAAGGCTTCCGTGTCGATAAAATGGTCGACCAAATTATGCATTATATCAATTATTCAGATCTTAATGGTCTCAAGGATTATTGGAATCATTTAGAGACACTAGTGTTTTCCAAGTTAGAGATACATGTTCAGCCAGGTTTGTAAACACCAATTCTTACAATAACTAAAAATTGTTTTTTTTTTTTTTTACTAACTTTGGATTTTCTTGTACTATTGATATTACGTTTTCAGCTATCAGAAAAATAGAGTACAGTCTGTACAAGTTGTATTTGGTAACTGCCACTCAGAATGCTGTACGTAATGAGAAAGTATCAGAATTCTTGGCCAAAATGCTTCCCGAATTGCAAGGACAAAGTGAATGGAAAGAGTGGTTTAGTAAGCCTATTTATATCCTTTAAATATATTTTTTTCATCCTATCTATTATAGGTCTACCAGGATCTGATGGCAAATTTGGATGGCAGATTTTCAAAAAATATCCTTGATCAATGGATTTTTTTTTATATTTGTATGTTTTACACACAGAATCAGCCACTATAAGGAAAATAAAGAATCAAAATGTTTTATTCCAATTACCCCCCGTATTGTTAGAGTCAAATTCTTTTATCATTTTTGCCATCAAATCCTGGTACACCTATACTCAATAACATGTTTATTTGATTTGATACAAAAAAACAGACAGATGGCACACACTAGCAATAATAATAATATGATTATCTTAATACAGTCAAAATCTGCTATAACGGCATCGAAGGGACTACTCATATTTAGTCGTAAAAACCGATAGTTGTAATAACCAGTGACAGGTGGTCATATAGCATTCAGCAGGGACCTTTGATTTTGGTCAATTTAACCGGTATGTTGTTCTAAACGATGTCGCCATAAATGGTTTTGACTGTATATAAAAATGAATCCATATTCGCATGGTCACGACATCACGCCTGAACGGCTGGACCGATTTTGCTGAAATTTGGCAAAAAGTTGTCCGGAAAAATGTACGTTTACTGCACAATATACTTTTATGATTTGCGTGTAAAATATTCAATCGATTTTGATGAATTTTGGTACGGAGATACTTTGAGTCTCGGGAAAGGACAATGGATACTTTTTTGTCCCGTAAAATGTACGGTTCCCACACAATAAACTTTTATGATTTTCGTCTAAACTATTCAATATATTTTGATGAAATTTGGTATAGAGATACTTTGAGTCTCGGGAAAGGACAAGGGATAGGTACTTTTTGTCCCGAAAAATGTACGGATCCTGCACAATAAACTTTTATGATTTTCGCTTATACTGTTTAATCTATTTTGATGAAATTTGACATGGAGATACTAATTTTAATCTATCGTTTACCTAATTATACCAATTCGAATTAAATAAGCATCGTTAAGACAGGACAACGTCTGTCGGTTCAGCTAGTAATTTATAGATTTTTAATATTATGTACTGAATTTATACATTGAATGAGAAATAGAATAGAATACCTCCATACTCAGACCAAATAAAAAGTTTTTATTAAGTCTGAGCCTTCTGTTTTTCTTTTACAGTGTTGCCATATGTACAAAAACCTGATGAAAATCCTTCATTCAGCTTGTACTTTACAAGGGCTTGGCAGGACAGTGTTCTGGTGTCTCTTCATAATTTGTTGGCAACAGTATTCCAGTGTATGCCACATCCAACTCTCACTAGTTACGAAAGCGACGCAGCTCTCCTAAAACGTCTTCAAGAAGAGATCAATGCTTTAAAGCTAAAGGTAAAATAATTATATTAAATGGCCTCTTTTGGCAATCACATTACTAAAAAATATAGTTCCAACTTTAAAGCAAATTGATTGCTATTTATTAAAATTCTTTCTTTTTTTTAAACTAGTAATGCAAAAAACACCTATTGTTATTAATAATATATATTATATATTTTTTTAAACAAGTGTTTCTTGTTTCAGTCCCAACAGCCTACAACTGAGAAGACGTCACCTTGTGGTCATCAGTCCAGATTGGCCCAGTACTCTGAAAAACTAAGTGGACCACTTCCCCTGGTGGATGATTTCTCTGCTATACCATCGGAACATTTGGATCATGGGTTAAGAGAGGCCCGAGGACTAAGAGGATTATTGAGACAGATGGGTGGTAGTCCTGTCATGGGAAAGAAAACTGGAAGATCTCAGAGCCAAAATTAACTGTATTTTTATTTTTTTTATTAATTAATTTTAGCTTAAGTACTAAGCAGTAGCACTATGTTTGTATTGTATTATTATAGAATTCAAGAAAGTGTGACACTTTAACCCTACACTTTCATATTTATAATATTGGGTATGTATTGCCTTATTGCTCGGGCCGCGCCTGCGTTTATCGTCACGAAGCTTTGTGCTAAGAGACCATTGGACAATGAAAAAAATTGTCCAATGGTATCGTCTCATAGCACGAAGCTTCGTGACGATAGACGCATGTACATCCGCGGCATTCGGGTATGAATGGCTACCATTATTATCATATTGAATAGAAATGTCTTATAGGTCTCAGATTGAAGTATTATTATTTTGCCCTTTAAATTTTACCTATAATTGTTATACATTGACTGCTATTATATCTTTAAAAAAATTAAGAAAATAATAATAATAATTATAGATCTGGGGCCAGTGACAGATTTTCATGACCAAGTCCCTCCCAACCGAAACTTCGTAAAATGAATAAGGGACTTATACTATGAATACTCGTGACCGTCAGCTGCGACTCCGTTGGTGGGTTGGGCAGTGGCAGCCTCCCAAAGATAAAGAAAAAAAAAATTTTTTTCAGTCATTTCCTCTCATTTGAAAATTTATCAGAGTATAGTTCATGTAGTATTTTGGAAGAAAAACATAGTCAGCTGATCATAACACGGTGGATTATACTTCAGCTGGCTCCTTGAACATGAAAAAAAAAATTTTTTTTCAATGATTTCCTCTCAGCTAAAAATTTACCTGGTGATCGTTTATATGCTACTATGAATGAAAATTAATGTCAGCTTGCTGTATCTCAGTGGAAAATTTGTCAGCTGGTTCCTTGAAAGTTGTAACGCAACAGCATCTATGACCTACTGAAACTTATCAGCTGATGACTTTTCCCTTGACTTACAGGTAGCTGAGTTTTTTTATTGTTTACTAGAGTATTTTAACAATTCTCTGATTAAATTTTCATCCGGGAGGAAATAACATTTCTTATGTTATTTGGCGGTATGTTTAATTTGAGAGTTTTGATAACAAATATAAAGTTTAATATTGGAGAAAATGTTGGTATGAGTAAATTAATTAAGTATTGAATAATTTATAGTAACATATTTTTGCAGTTAATAAACTTTTATTTTAATTAATTTATTAATGAAACAATAAAAATTAATTATATTCAATCTCTTTTTGGCTTGTGTCGCTTTCATCTCTCTCTGATTCACTGTCAGAGTCGCTGTCAGAGTTATATGTGATCATGTCTTCTCGATCTCACGATCTAAGGTATCAATTATTATTCTTTTTTTATATTTTTTTTCATGTTTGTTGATCATGTTTGTTTGATCATGTTTTGCTATACAAGCGGCCTAATAACTTTTCTTTTAATTTTTCATAGATGATGATGATGATGAAGACGTGATCGCATTACTTATATATAACTCTGACAGCGACTCTGACAGTGAATCAGAGAAAGATGAAAGCGGCACAAGCCAAAAAGAGATTGAAAATATTTATTTTTTATTATTTCTTGAATAAATTAATTGAAATAAAAGTTTATTAATTGAAAAAAATATGTCACAATAAATTATTTAATACTTAATAATTTACTCATACGGCATACCAACATTTTCTCCAATATTAAGGGGGAGGGGCGGGGGCGCTGCATTAAGCACTTATTCCACCTTACTAAATATAGTAAGGTGGAATAAGTGCTTCACTAAGGAGAACTGTCAAAAATTGCGTTTTTGTATGACGGCCGCCTTAGTTTCATATTCCGCAATCCATATTCCGCCACGTTCAGAATAATTAATCCAATGACCCAATGAGCAAACTTTTATAGTGTTTTCGGCATCTAAAACAGGGCTTCTAATACCGGTATTTTTTCATAACGTTACTGCTTCAAGGGCATAGATAACGGTATGAAAATTTACCCGATACTTGAAATAACGGATGGATTTATACCGGTAAATGTTATAACGGTAAATAGGATTTATAACGGTAAATATATGTTCTTTGATAACATTATCTTTTGTAAAATAAGTACAGTGCGTTTCATCAAATAGTTCCTTTGCCGTCATGTTGGCACTAATGCAAATGAATGTTGCCACATTACCCTTACTGTGCTACCTTAAATTAGGGGAGATAATATATTAACAAAAAATGCACTTAAAGAAAATTGTACATAATTCTAACAGCTTTCGCCCGCGGCTCTGCCTACGTTAACGTCTATCCCTCGGGGACCGTTCTTTTTCCCGGGATAAAAGGTACCCTATGTCCTTCTCCATACTCCAGAGTTCCAGACAACATGTACCTAAGAAAGTTTTATGATGATCCGTTGAGTACTTTATGTGTGAAGGCGTAACCAGCAAAGTCACTTTCGCATTTACTAGCTAAAAGCCGAGCTTTGTGAGGGCTCGCGTCATCACACCTTCACTGACTGATGATAACACATTTATATAGTCGGGACATTTTAATAGGCCACATTTGACAGTTCATCAAAATTGTACCAGGTAACCTTGTAGCGACGTACATAAAGAAATAAAGGATTCACGAATTGATCTCACGAAATCATAGTAATAATTAATAAATCACAGTACTCTTATTATTTAAGTAGGTATGTATTTGTAAGTACATTTTTTATATTATAATATAATATTTATTAATTTGTATATTATCATATATTTATGTCATGTATTCGTATTAAATAATTATATTAACAATTATAATTTTTATTGTATGTATATTACTATGTAGGCAGATTTCTAAAATTAATCTGTGCAATTTATCTGATATTTCCCATCATATTTCTCTCCGTAGGACTGCTGGAAGAAATTTCTGTAGAGATAAGCAGTACCTGTTGTGTCGTTTTTCTTCTGTGTATATTTCATGTTAAAAATGTATGTGTGCAATAAATAGTAAATAAAATAAAATTAAGAAAACTCGCAGAGCATGTCAACCTTGTTTACATTATTGACACACAGGAATGCCAACATGACGGCAAAGGAACTATTCGATTGAAACGCACTATCATATTAATAAAAATAAGGTCATCCCTACTTATACTTCAGAGTTCCAGATAACGTGTACCTATGAAAGTTTTATGATGATCCGCTTAGTACTTTATGTGTGAAGGCGTAACCAGCAAAGTCACTTTCGCATTTACTAGCTAAAGGCCGAGCTTTGTGAGGGCTCGCGTCATCACACCTTCACTGACTGATGATAACACATTTATAGTCGGGACATTTTAATAGGCCACATTTGACAGTTCATCAAAATTGTAGCAGGTAACCTTGTAGCGACGTACATAAAAAAATAAAGGATTGCACAAACCTACGCGACCAAAGCGACTGCGAAGCGGTAGCGTCTACCGCGCGGCGGACGCTGCCCATGTAATCTTATGGCGCTGTGCACACCTGCACGACCGCGACGCGGGATGTTCGCGTCGGCAAGCGGAACGTGCGCGTCAAGTTGTCAGACGCGTGTTTTGAAGTGTACATAACTAGACTTTTTTTTAAAAACCTTTTTTTATATTATTTTCTACAACTCTTTAGTTTATGATTTTTTGATTTGTATACGTTTTGATAGATTGTGTCATGATATTAACGTTTTACGGTTCGCACCGTAGTCGCGCAGGTGTGCACGGCCAGTTTCGCGTTGCAGACGCTCCCGTATCGCGTACCGCGTCCCCTGTCACTGACGCTTAGGTTTGTTTAAGGCTTAAATATTTTCGTTTTGTTATAACTGCACAATTGATTAACTTTTTTCAATTAAGATTACATATTTATTGTAGTTAAATATGACCGATACGAATTATTCAACGATTTGCTTTTACTGATAAACAATTCTAAACTAATAAACTAATTCTGATCTTAATAATTGCACGTCGTTACAATGTTACGTCAGCTGACCTTTTTTCTTTTTAAACTCTAGGGAAGTTACCCTAAAAATCGAAAGCGAATAAATAGTATTGATGCATTGATTACTTGTAACGAAATATCCCCATAAATTAATAACCACGTTGTGAATAGTAACACATATTTATGTGAAATGAATAATGATAATACTACATTTAACAGTTTTTATAATTCAAGCGAATAAATGCATTTGTTTATGTAAATTAGGTACGTTTGTCTTATTTTGCTCCTTGAATTTGCAAAAGAAAAAGTAATAATGGGACAGGAGTTTGTTTCAAACGTAAAAAATTCAAATATTTTATTTCAAGTCCGTATCGGTTTATTCGTTTTGGTCGATGTTTTTACGCAGCTCACCTCACTATGGAGATTAATCTGACAAATGTCAAATGTGGCCTATTAAAATGCCCCAACTTTACATGTAAACGCTATGTTAAAGCACAAATCAATAGGCGTGATAGTTTGTCCGTAAAGTGTACCACAAAATGTACAGGTTGTGAGAAGTACAAGGGCTCGCTTCGCTCGCCCTGATAATATTATTGTACTAGCTTTTGCCCGCGCCTTCGTTCGCGTGTATGTAGTTTTCGTTACTAAAAGTGCGTTTCATCAAATAGTTCCTTTGCCATCATGTTTTCTTTCTCTGTTAATAACATAAACACGGTAGACACGCTCTGCATGTATTCATAAGTTTTACTGTGTTTAAGGGTGATTAAACTGGTGTGCGTCCCCCCAGAAAGCCCAATCGAGCTAGGTGTATTTTCAATATATCAGAATTTAGAGCAAAAATAGAGCACCTCTACAGTCAAGTAAAAAAATTGGAGCATTAATACGAACGACGCTGCGAGCTAAAAACCGTGGGCTTGCTGACGTCCTGTCCCGTCAGCACGCCCAAGCTAGATCTCGGGAACCGTTGAGAGTACTATCGTGTATTGTGGTTCAAATTTTCGAGCAAAATTGGAGCACTCTGCTCCCGTGAAATCAACTTCGAAACTAGAATGTGAAAGGAGTTAGACGTGATTAACCGGTGGGCTTGCTGGCGTCCTGTCCCGTCAGCAAGCCCACGCAGATCTCTGAAACGGTAATGATTTGGATTATGATTAAAAACTCTACAATAGAGCCCTATTTAGAGCACTCTGCTCCAAAAAAAATATTAATGTAGCTTCAATAGTTATCGAGTTACAGGCCTTTGAAAACGGGCTTGCTGACGTCGCGTCCCGTCAGCAAGCCCATTTGGAGCGTGAAAACTACTGAACGGAGAGTCGTCAAAAATATCTCAAATCGTAGCTTAGAATGAGAGAACTATGCTCCAAATAGATCAAAATCCTAGGTTCTACGGTTTTCGCGCTATCAGCGAAAAACACTTCAGCCGCCAAAATTTGTCGATTTTCACAATCGCGCGACGTTGCCGTTCCGCGCAACAAGCAAATGAACGCTTCATTTGCCGTTGGTGTACACGAGAATGAACTTTCAGATGGTTTATTTAAGAGTCTCTTTACTTGCAATCCTAAGATGGCACGTAGTTTATGTCTGATATAATAGACCAGCAGCTATCGTTGCTAATTCGACATTTGTAATCTTCTTGTAAGTTCATGTAAAAGTAAGCTTGTTTGCCTACTCCCTATATTGAAATGTTACCTAATAATATTTCATTTGATGTGATGTGAGTCAGCACAGCATGATTAAGGGCCTACACGAGCCATAATGGCGCTGCCATTAGTTAAAAATAATTACTCACGTAAGTAGTACCTACTTTTAAACGAAAACTCAGTTTTCAAGTTAGGCATTTATTTAGAAACAATCAATGGGCAAAATATAGAAAGCTGTGTAATATCTATTATTTTTAACTGAGAAATTATTTTTTAACTGATGGCGGCGCCACTTAGGCTTGTGAAGTTGTGATCTTAATAGAAGTGTTGAAATAAAACAAGAAACATACAAATGTGTAAATGTTATAATTGTTACAAATCAGTCTTGTTTATAAATTAGAATAGGTAAGGTGCCTGAAGGTACCTTTCGCACCTTTGCTTCTTATAAAACAGTCTTAATCATCATTTGCTTATGTTACTTTACTATGATTATGATTAAATAAATATAGCGTTTCATTTATTGTAGTGTTCCTATTACGTTTTTTCCAAACATGTTGAAATAAAATTTAAAATAAAGTAACAGACAATATAAGTAAACATCGTAACAATAGGTAGGTATAGTGCTTAAGCAAAGTTATACAACAATTTTTATCACATTTTTAATCATAAAATGGCACTAAAATTATGTAAAGTTTCATGTGCACAATCACCTCTTTATTTGTGTCCATTTCGCTATAATCCTCAATTTTGAAACCTTCATGAAAATCAATTTTGAGTAGGTATGCCAAAAAATATTCATGAAATAGTCGTGACTACATGCCGAATCTCGAAAATAGTCCTTCAACGATTCCAGAGTTATAAAGGTGTGTTGAGGATTTTTTATATGTATAGTTTACATGGGTTATATGGGTTTTTAACATACTTATACAGAGTAAACCAGGTCGAAATTTATATCGTTTGGGACTATTTTTTGATACCAAGTTTATACTGAAATCCGTAAACGTTTAGTAGAAAACAGGTGAGGATTATACCGAAAAAGCATGTCGCTATAATCCTCACCAAGGTACCCATAACTCTGGAATCGTTGAAGGACTATTTTCGAGATTCGGCATGTAGTCACGACTATTTCATGAATATTTTTTGGCATACCTACTCAAAATTGATTTTCATGAAGGTTTCAAAATTGATGATTATAGCGAAATGGACACAAATAAAGAGGTGATTGTGCACATGAAACTTTACATAATTTTAGTGCCATTTTATGACTAAAAATGTGATAAAAATTGTTGTATAACTTTGCTTAAGTACTATACCTACCTATTGTTACGATGTTTACTTATATTGTCTGTTAGTTTATTTTAAATTTTATTTCAACATGTTTGGAAAAAACGTAATAGGAACACTACAATAAATGAAACGCTATATTTATTTAATCATAATCGTAGTAAAGTAACATAAGAAACCAAATGATGATTAAGACTGTTTTATAAGAAGCAAAGGTGCGAAAGGTACCTTCAGGCACCTTACCTATTCTAATTTATAAACAAGACTGATTTGTAACAATTATAACATTTACACATTTGTATGTTTCTTGTTTTATTTCAACACTTCTATTAAGATCACAACTTCACAAGCCTAAGTGGCGCCGCCATCAGTTAAAAAATAATTTCTCAGTTAAAAATAATAGATATTACACAGCTTTCTATATTTTGCCGATTGATTGTTTCTAAATAAATGCCTAACTTGAAAACTGAGTTTTCGTTTAAAAGTAGGTATATGTAGGCCCTTAATCATGCTGTGCTGACTCACATCACATCAAATGAAATATTATTAGGTAACATTTCAATATAGGGAGTAGGCAAACAAGCTTACTTTTACATGAACTTACAAGAAGATTACAAATGTCGAATTAGCAACGATAGCTGCTGGTCTATTATATCAGACATAAACTACGTGCCATCTTAGGATTGCAAGTAAAGAGACTCTTAAATAAACCATCTGAAGGTTCATTTTCGTGTACACCAACGGCAAATGAAGCGTTCATTTGCTTGTTGCGCGGAACGGCAACGTCGCGCGATTGTGAAAATCGACAAATTTTGGCGGCTGAAGTGTTTTTCGCTGATAGCGCGAAAACCGTAGAACCTAGGATTTTGATCTATTTGGAGCATAGTTCTCTCATTCTAAGCTACGATTTGAGATATTTTTGACGACTCTCCGTTCAGCAGTTTTCACGCTCCAAATGGGCTTGCTGACGGGACGCGACGTCAGCAAGCCCGTTTTCAAAGGCCTGTAACTCGATAACTATTGAAGCTACATTAATATTTTTTTTGGAGCAGAGTGCTCTAAATAGGGCTCTATTGTAGAGTTTTTAATCATAATCCAAATCATTACCGTTTCAGAGATCTGCGTGGGCTTGCTGACGGGACAGGACGCCAGCAAGCCCACCGGTTAATCACGTCTAACTCCTTTCACATTCTAGTTTCGAAGTTGATTTCACGGGAGCAGAGTGCTCCAATTTTGCTCGAAAATTTGAGCCACAATACACGATAGTACTCTCAACGGTTCCCGAGATCTAGCTTGGGCGTGCTGACGGGACAGGACGTCAGCAAGCCCACGGTTTTTAGCTCGCAGCGTCGTTCGTATTAATGCTCCAATTTTTTTACTTGACTGTAGAGGTGCTCTATTTTTGCTCTAAATTCTGATATATTGAAAATACACCTAGCTCGATTGGGCTTTCTGGGGGGACGCACACATTAAACTGACGCTGGTAACCCTATTTCAGTAAGCCGTAATGGCGGCAACCCGAGTTTAATGGAATTATTGGGGCCTAGTTACGTTTTTCACGTTCACAAAACTCTTTCACTCTTAGCACCATCATTCTTTCACCACTCTTTAATGTTTTCGGCATGATTCTCTCACGAAATCACAGTAAAATTATGAAAACTCGCAGAGCATGTCAACCTTGTTTACATTATTGACAGACAGGAATGCCAACATGACGGCAAAGGAACTATTCGATGAAACGCACTATACTTAATTTAATCAGTCAGTTCAGTATGCAGTATGCACAAAATTAAACTAGACGTGTCCATGGGCGCCGGCAGAAATAATTTCCAAGGGGTGCAGATTTTAGTTTTCTTTTTGTTCTTTTCTTTTCACTTTTTACGAACAACAGTGACTGTCTATTTACGTCAACATGAAACATTTAGTGCCGAAACATTACGAACTATTCTTGTACGGCATGGTATTAGGGTTACAAAATGCTTTTTATTTCAATAATTCCTGTTGATCCCGAGATTCCCAAGGGGTGCAAGTGCACCCCCTGGCACCCCCCTGCTGGCGCTCACGGACGTGTCTGGTAACCAGGTTCTGGTATATTATATTGAAAGCCTTGGAGCTCTATAATTAGGATCCTAAAAAGAAGAATAATTAGAAGCTTCTGATTGCACCAATCAAAAGCCCTTTTTCTTCTGATTTAGTACGCTAATTAGGATCTTAACTTTCTATGACTGTCTGGAACTAACGCCATATCTATTAAATCGATTGATATCCATTACCTCTGTTTCGATTATATTAAGTTTAATATTATAATAAAAGAGATTACGCTAGCTAGCTCATAAAAACTGTAAATTCCGAGGCCAACTGAAAACTGAGAGGATTTCCGAAAAACTGTAGGTCGCTAAAACTGAGGGGTTGGCAACACTGCATACCAGAAATTATCGTTATATTTACCGATTATACGATATTTTTTCCATGTTACTAGATATCGTTAAAAATATCGTTATCTGGCTACTATTATGAAAATAACGGTACGTAACAATATTTTTTCTGGTATTCGATAACGTTATGAAGCCCACAGAACTGCCCCGGAGCAGGGCAGGCAAGGCGGGCCGACCGGATACGTTCAAATATATAGCCGAAGTTTAAATTATTAAGGACATGGTCCGACAAGAATACTTTAAATGAACGTGGGCGGAAGCGCTGCTGGTAAAGGAGAACTGTAAAAAATGGCGTTATTTTATGATGACAGCGTTAGTTCCTTTTTTCGCCACGTTCATTTAAAGCGTAAACAGAGATAATTTATAGCCTTGTCGAGATCTAAACTACGCAATACGCATCACGCATGGACGGCATAGACTTATAATCATAGGTTTATGAAACTATGTATTGCACTAGTACTATCCACGTGCTGCTGCTTCGTGAATCATCGGTTTTGTTCGGTTATTTTCATACCCATTCAGGCTTCAGCCCAGCCTTTTTTTGTTTTTTTTTTCGCGTTGGGGGAATGCATTTACGCATCCCCAGGGCCTGGGGAGGACCACCGAGGTATGTGGGACTCCCCGGGGCGGACGGAAGAGGCACCCGGGACTACTCACTAAAATCCCAACGGTGTTCCTGCTCCTGAAGGTGGGACTATGGGAAACGCGTGATACACGACCGCAGCCATTCAGCCCAGCCTGCCTTGCCCCGCAGTTTTTTTTATAAAAAATAAAAGTCCTGGCCTACATCTTTTATCTGTGCACCGAATCAGAAATGTCAATAGGTATGTCAATATGTAGCTGTCAAAATTATCAAACGATTCGCATTTCGATCAGCTGTCGTGTCGATTTTGTAAACCATATTTTGCATTTTGGTTTACCTACAAGGAATATGTGTGACAAATGGAGTGGTTTCTGAGTCGGTCGCGTGCAAATCGGTCACGGTGGTAGTGTTGGGGGGCGGTCTGTGCGGATGGCGGGCGCGGGGCAGTGCGAGTGACCGGAGCGGGCGCGGCACCGCTGGGTCGCCGATCGCGCAGGCATGCGGCGGTATGGCGGAGGGCACGTCGCGGGGCCTCCGTGTGTACAAGATCGTGGTGCTCGGCGACGGCGGGGTCGGCAAGTCCGCGGTCACACTACAGTTCGTCAGCCACAGCTTCCTCGACTACCATGACCCGACAATAGGTATGTTTGTATACCTAATAATAATAACATTTGTTTCTCCCAAAATGACAATAGGAGACTTGGAGCCCAAACACAACCTAAGCCTGTATATTGGTGCTCCAGGTGCCTCCTCACAGGAATTTTAACTTATTCAAACCATGTATTTAAATTAATTAATTTTAGAACCAGTCACCATGACATGCAGTCACCTCGTTCAAAGCAAATTCTATGAAGGCTAAGTTAATTTCTTTGTATGTCATAGGCCCTTCATTACAAGTTTAGTGTTATTGTTGTAACAGATAACTTATCAATAACATAATGCACTGAACTATCTATTGCAAGGTCATACAATGTTTTCATGTTTTTAGGGTTCCATAGTCAACAAGGAACCCTTATAGTTTCGGTCTGTCTGTCCGTCTGTCTGTCTGTCTGTCTGTCCGCTGTTTTGCTCAGAGACTATAGGACCTACAAAGCTGTAATTTGGCATGAATGCACTTATTAACCCATTCAATGCCACCAATCCACCTGTAACATACCGGTGGTGCCACTTGATTTTTTTGTTTTTTCTAACTTAAAATACATTGTTTAACGTATTTTATATATTAAATAATGCAATAAATAACGAAAACCTCTCTAAATACAATAAACACACCAATTGCATTGGTGGCACTGGTGAGACAAATCCAATCACAAGTGCCATTCAACGCACCACTTATGTTGACGCTTTTGTTTTAATTGAACTTTGTTATGCAACATAGTGGGTAGCTGAATAATTTTTAAATACAGGTAGGTTTTTTTTCTACATACAGTTAACCGCTTATCAAGCTACCCATGGTAATTCAATGTCCTTTCTTCCCTTCATTCTTTGAAAAAAAACTGAAAATTGAAATAAAATCCTTATAAAATAAATATAATCCTTACTTACAGGTCAGTTAACAAGAGCTGGTACGATCAACACATTTAAACATTGTGCTTGTGTAGTGTCTGTGAATAAGCCAGTGGAGTGACGTCGTACTGCATACGCATCATAAAAAGTCTGCCCGTCTCTCTCGCACGCGGTCTATCTTATGAGTGTGAAGGGGACAGTTATTGTTTTTCTTATGCTACTGTTTATAAACACAGCGTGATGTTACAAGTCGGTAACATGTGATCTGCGAGCGGCCAGTGTTCGGATCCGTACGATAATTATCGTGCACATACAATAATTTTGTGCGTACGTACGATGAACGATAGTATATTATTATCGTACGCAGATTATACGATAATTTTTATCATGATGCAAACATATCATATTTTTAAACATACTGTATAGTGAAATTGCATAAGTGACAGCACTGTGAACGTGCCAGCTTTAGTTAACTGATCTGTATTTGAAATATTTTTTTTCTTAAATATTGAAAAATGCAACTCAGCTAGAAAAAGATTTTGTATCAATTTAATTATAAATAGAGATGAACTACGATAACATGGCGCGCCCCTTCAGAATTTGATCCAAAACCTTTGAAGTGTGTTGTCAAAACGTTTGATGTGCGTTGTCTTGCGCGGTAGGCTAGTTATGATTAGTTGACCATCAAATCTTGGTAATAAGTGAAATATTACGTGTACTGAGATTGGTTGAATACTTACTACACATTGAAACAGTAATTTGGAGGGGCGCGCCATGTTATCGTATTTGATCTCTACAACTAATGGTTGGTAATATTTACTAATTTGAACATAGTAGTGTTGCATCATGCATGAAACCATCCAACAAAATTCGCCGTTAAAATGCCATTGAATGCACCATTTGCGTTATGGTAATTTTATTCATAAAATATACCATGAATCGAAGAAAAATAAATATATTGCTTACTTTTATGTTCTTAGTCAAAAACTTCTCACTCTAATTCAATAAAACTGAAAATATGTTGAATTGAAATCAGGCAGTTTTTGGGCTAACGGTTTTTTCGCTGTCAAAAAAAGAGGGGAGGTCCAGACCAAAAACCGACAGTGTCACCACATGTAAAATATATCTCCAGTAGCTAATGAGGCCAAAGATTCAAATTAAATATAGCCATTATAAAGAAAAACCGGGAAAAATATCAAAGGTACCTCAACGCATATGGTGCGTTGGTGGCACCAGAAAGTAAACTCGCAAAACGCAAATGGTGCGTTGCTGGCACTGAATGGGTTAATGATGCCGACAAAATGGTACATGAAATCTTAAAAAAATATTTTTGAAGTGAAAACTTCTTTAGCGGCGTTGAGCACTTTTGTGGGATGGGTAAAAACTGTGAAACTCGCGTCGGATTTTCGTGTTGATCGAAAAACCATACAAAACGCCTAAGACCGTAAGACGGTTGGAAAGTAGTGTTGTAACAACAACATAATTGAAATTAAGTAATAATTAAAATTATATAATAATTAAAATTAGTAATAATTATAATAATTAAGTAACATTTAAAATTAAATATGGATTAAATAAAATTAAATAATAATTAAAATTAAATTGTTATTAAAATGAAGTAATAATTAAAATTAAGTAATAATTAAAATTAAGTAATGATTAAAATTAAGTAATGATTAAAATTAAGTAATGATTAAAATTAAGTAATGATTAAAATTAAGTAATGATTAAAATTAAGTATTGATTAAAATTAAGTAATAATTAAAATTAAGCAATGATTAAATTTAAGTAATGATTAAAATTAAGTAATGATTAAAATTAAGTAATGATTAAAATTAAGTAATTATTAAAATTAAGTAATGGTTAAAATTAAGTAATGATTAAAATTAAGTAATTATTATAATTAAGTAATGGTTAAAATTAAGTAATGATTAAAATTAAGTAGTGATTAAAGTTAATTTTAATCGAAATTGATTAATCGAACAATCAATTGGTTTTTTTTCGATTTTCGATATTTTTTTTAATCGATTGTAAGGGTTTCGATTAATTAAAAATGGTTTTAAAAAAATACACAACGTTAATAATCAAGTTTTCACTTCTGCCGGCACTCCCGGAGTGAAACCCGTCTTTTTTTTTATGGTACCTTCCCTACATATCAAGCGGGGATAAATTTTTTTTCGCGTCTGCCCCATCGTGTGGGGTGTCGTTGGATAGGTTTTTTAAAAATATTATGAGTATTCATAGATCATTTTCCGATTTAGGGATTCGTTTGTGAAATATTAAGTTTTAAAGTGGAAAAAATCATTAGAGTCCAGTGTCCCCCCCTTCTACCAGCTAAACGGTAGCTTTGGGAAATGTGAAAAAATTCACGGGAGTAAGAAATATGGTGATTTTAAAAGGAAAACTATCACGGCTAAGAAGACTTCATAAGTTATTGAGTAATAGTCGATCAACTAAAAAAAATGTTTTCGGCGAAGTATAAAGGAACTTTTCGTTCAAATTCCTTTGAAAGCAACTGAGATGATGTTGTTAGTAGTGTAAAACACGCTATAAATGTAATGTTCATTGACCATACATAAATTTGAAAAAACTAGAGGTACTACGGAACCATATATTGCGCGTGGCTCGACATGCACTTGGCCGGTTTTTGGTTTCATTTAGTTACATGTACATTTTCAATTAAATCTTGTCTTTATTAGATAAAATCATAAACAGAAATATTAGTCAAAAGTTGGTTGCAAAATCTGTTTTTATTACGGAAAGTATTCATTTTTATGTTATCATTTAGTCTGAAATAAAGTTATTTGCATTTGTATTTGTATTGTATTTACAGAAGATTCATACCAGCAGCAAGCTGTGATTGATGGAGAGCCTGCTTTGTTGGATATACTGGATACTGCTGGACAGGTTAGAATATAATTTTACACATCTGTCTTTTATCTGTCTGTTATCTCTTCACAATAAATTCATCAAGCCCCAAGCGGCCACACCCGACCGCGATAACAATAGATAAGCTATTGTGTCTCGTTTTTCCACAATCGAAGGGTTAAACTGCCTAATTTGTGTCTCTCAAAAGCTTATCTTATAAAAGGATAGTTTTATTGCAGAAAAATGTGTTGTAACAGCAATTTTATTTTTGTAATAACCATTGATCCACATGCTAGTTGCCCACATTCTATTATTTCATACATGCATGACCTGTCATGCTTGTTATCTATCTGGCTAGCTATATCTCTCTAAGGCTTTCCACCAGAGATGTGTTGCAAGGAATGTTTTTGTATGATCCAATAGAATCGCTGCGCTGCGTGAGGTCACTGCAAGCGATTCTTTTGGTTCTGAAAAACATCTTTCTCGTGACACATCTTGGTGGAAACACAGCTTTATACTATTATTAAACATCAGGTGGAGTTCACGGCCATGCGGGAACAGTACATGCGGTGCGGGGAGGGCTTCATGATATGCTACTCGGTGACGGACCGCCGGTCGTTCCGCGCGGCCGCCGAGTACCGCCGGCTGCTGGCGCAAGCGAGGCCCACGGAGAGGCTGCCGCTAGTTCTCGTTGGTAACAAGCTGGATCTGGCTGTGAGGTTTCGCCAAGTAAGTATCTACAAGGTGTAACAAAACTAAGTGAGAATATGCACTAATTAAAATATTAACGTAAATATATTATACAAGATCCGTGTCTTTTTCCGTCATATGATGTTTCCAATTTTGAAAAATCAATTTCTTTAGCAATAAATCGTACTTATTGGTTATCAAACACATCGGTATCATCCAAGTGATACTTGGAAAGGCTGGCTGCGCACTCTCATATCAAGGAGAGTGCTAGAGTGCAAGTGCGTAGAATTTTATCAAGATTAAATCTGTCAAAACTATTCGAATCGTCGGTTTTATAAAACCCTCTTAATTCAATAATTTCAGGTGACGATAGAGGAGGGCAAGGCGCTGGCGACGCAACTGGGCTGTCCGTTCTTCGAGACGTCGGCGGCGCTCCGACATTACGTCGACGACGCCTTCCACGCTCTAGTGAGAGAGATACGACGACTCGAGAGACAGAGACAGGTATATTTTGTTCTTTTGCGTTAAGCTGATCGCACATTTTTCAGCACCGTACGCGCCGCATTTTAGAATTCGTTGTTTGAAATGACGTCACGAAATGCGGCGCGTACGGTTGCGGATGAATGTGTCAGTACGCGCCACATTTCGTGTCGTCATTTCATGAAACGAATCCTAAAATGAGGCGCGTACGGTGCTGCCAATTATACGATCACCTTTATATGAACAGCTTACTGACAAGACTATTATCGTCGAAACCATAATGAATTTTTAATACAATACCTGTTGTATGTATGTTTTTATAAAAGAGCTGTCATGATATTTGGACAAACGCACGATATTTTGCAATAACTCAGACTGACGCAAGTAGAACTTACGACATTGACAATGGGTATTCTTCGAGGGAGACCATTTTCGAAGAAGAAGAAGTAGACCTTGTTATCTTTTGATTGACATGTTAAATTGCATCATCAGTCATCCATACTGGGCACGGGCATCGCGACGGGCGGCGGGCGGCGGCGCTGGCGGCGACTCCGCAGCATTTTCGCGCTCGTGTTCCGCCGCCGCAGGCGCCATAACTCCACCCCGTGACATGACGTTGACGTTGACAGATCTACTTTTTCACAGAACCGCACAACGGCAAAGGTCGCTCTACCTCATACGTTATAAGTTAATTTAATTCTCTCATTGCCAAAAAGTATGTAAGTCCACCGTTGAAAGTTTTGGTTATGTTTGAATGATACTTATTGTTACAGTAAACTTTATATACCGGTGAACCTAAGTAGTTGTAACTCAAAATTGTCGAGATGGTTTTAACATTGGGAATAAAATAAAATGGTGTCAAAAAATTAATATAAAAGAATCTAAAATAGTTGTTGACACCAAATGTTATTAAAAACCCCACAAATAGAGTAGGCCTAATAAGTGAATAACAAATATATGTATATATGAATTTATTTACTAACAATTTTAATTTATAAAGGTTATATTTATTAATTTATTACCAAGTTATATTATGGGGAGGCTTATAACTACAATGATAAAATCGAAGCTACATAATTATTACTGATACATATTTCGTTTGTGGGTAAGGTAGATATTAGCTGACAGGCTGTAATTACTAGGAGTGTGTAGTGGATAGGTATTTCACTTAGAAATGTTGCAGCCCCAGTTAATATAGTAGGTAATATTAGAGAAGTTTATTTATAGATAGATGTCGGATCTTCGTACAGTTCGAAAAGGCTTTAAATGAACGTGAGTGACATTGACAGGAGCGCTGCTGGTAAAGGAAAACTGTCAAACACATGTCAAAAATGACGTTTTTGTATGATAGAAGCGTTTAGTTCCTTTTCTCGTCACATTCATATATAGCCTTGTCGACCTGTAGTTAGGTTGCGTTATGTCAAACTCATCCAACAGATATAGCTTATATTCAATTATCATAATCAGACCAAATGACGTAGTTCATTCAACTGTCTGTAAATTAATTTCATTGATGGTACAATCTCATAATCAGCATTTTTCATTTCCACCTCCAACCACGAAGCTAGTCACATGTTATCATATTAAAGGTTATTTGTATGAAATATTTGTAACTCATGGTTTTAACTATAGTAGAGTGGTATTACGGCTTGGCAGAAACGAGTCTGGCGAGGTGACAGCTGGAACCACAAATGAAGTAAATACTTCAGTCGGAATTTCCAGGAATTGCTATTGTATTCTATTGTTGTCGCGATCACCGGTACTCGCGCGGGGCCTGAAGGATTAATATAGTATATAGATAGAGTCCTAGCCCATCATCGTGTGGCCATTTTGTGCTTATTTTCATACAAGTGCGTGCATTTTTTTGAATATTTCTATATTTTGTCGATCATTTCGAAGCACATTTTAATCCAGAAAAGAAAGTCATTTAGTTTATGATATCGATAAACTATATAGTTCAAGTAATGTGCATACCTAAACACACGTAAAAAGCTATGCAATTTTTGTAGCCAAATTATTACTTGATGTGATATTTTTAGCACTAATATAGCATGAATAGGGGATTATTAAACCTGTAAATTATCTTTTTAGGTTACAAAAATACCGATTGAAAAGCCCAAAAAACGTTCAAAACTTACGTATTTAATGTCAAATCCACGTGTTTGAGGCATACTTTGGCGTTGGCCGTTCTTCTGGTTTATTATTTAGCAGAACCACAAAACTCAACAATATCTAGCATAAAATGTTTACTAAAAACCTTTAACACTTTTATTACATGAAATATGCAGACCGACTCCTTTGTTATGACCGAGTAAGTCGGACTCAACTTGACACACTTTTCACGCTTATACACAGATATAAGTCTCTCTTTACTAGTCTATCTCAATGGTTGGAACTTAAAGTTATCATTTATGGCAGGCCCGGTTTATGGCAATATACTGTCAACCCTAGTACATAATGTGTCAAAAGTGCGTTCAAGCGTAGCGTAGGGTTGCTTGTAACAAAAGAACGCACTCTTTTTTGCCAAGCTGTACTATAATAAATACTTAATAGTTTTGTATTGTAGCTTTGATTTTCTCATTGGCATAATATGACATACCCCCGTTTACCCCAAGCGATTTTAGATGTAACTAAACATAATATTATAAGAAAGATTATTTATTAATGAGATGTAATATGTCGTACGCAATGAATGAGTGTTCAAACAATATTTTATTCTCTGTTCAGAATCAAATTAATCTAAATGTAAAAAAAAGATACATACAGCCGAACGTATTATCTCCTCCTTTTTGGAAGTCGGTAAAAAAAAATTGGTTGTCTGTAAAGTAGGTTTGCGGACGGTAGTTCTCAAACTGAGTCACCTCAGTGACTACGAACTGAACCGATCGCTCGAGCCGATCATGCCTCTCTCGTTCGCATCGCGCTCTCGCTTGCAGAACGCGACAATGACGTATCTTTTTCGTGCATGCAGCCCTTAGTATCGAGTTATCAGACGTTGTCACGTCAAAAACATTTTAATGGGTCATTATTATCGCGATGGTCTTTACTCTTTGTACCTGTGGAAATAAGATAGCAATGCAAGAGCGATCGGTCGCTAATGTTCACGAGTTTCATACCTAAACGTGGAGCGGAGAGAGTTGCGGGGTGAGAGGGGAGGCATTCAATCTCAGTTCACTCGCTCATATATATATTTTTAATTTTTACCTCACCTTCAATACTATTGTGAGATACTTATAATATATAGAATCCTGGCTACGCCCATGGGCGTGCGAAAGAATTTCTATCTGTTCTGTGACCGTACCGCATTTTAAACATTTAAATTGATTCTGAACAGTATATTATGCTCTATTCTGATTTCTTTTGATCTAGATGTAAGCTCAGTATGAACATATATTATAATGCTACCAGTTTAAATTGAAATGTCATTACATATGAATTAATATAATAGCAAGGTGCTACAATTCTTCCAAAAATGTCACATATTAACCGCGCAATACTATAGCACATTAATTTGGTAGTTTAAATTTTTTGCCTACTTTAGATCAAAATGAATCTGTTCAGAGTGTAGTGTGTGCACGAGCAACCGGCCTCAAAGTGTCTTCCGCTAAGGAATTCGTCAAAGCAATAATATGTGTAATTGTTACCTAATAGGCATTGCAGATATTCGTGTCTAAATAATTAAGAATCTATGGCCCAAGGCATCGCCTGTCCTGCTCGCACACGCACTATATCGTACGTGCGGGAGGGAGTACGAGAATTGGGTCTTAGATTAAAAAACAATAGATATAAATTGCTACGCGTTCTAAACTATTAATTCTAAAATATAAACCATTGCCCCTCAAAATATTCTAAATATTTAAAAAGTACCTAATTATTTTTAATTGAATCCAATTAATGGCAAATATCATGGACATTAAAATATGGACGTTTCTAAAGTTACAAATCTTTCAGGAGAGTACTTATTAAGTTACATTTTGAATGGCACTAATATATATTGCTATCTCCTTCTTTTTCATGCTGTGCGACAGCGACAAATATATTAAGAATAAAAAGGTTTTAAAGTAGAGTAAAAATATTGTAAGCTGTTAGCTCTTATAATAAAACAATAAATCTTTGTTTATATCTTATGCATTACAAAAAACATTACAACTTATTGCAAAAAAGAAGCGTCCATGTTTTTATGTCTGTGACAGAAACGTACAAAATTTCATTAAGTATAAGTTATTTAGCGATGCCGTACGCATGTATCGATAACATGCATTTCTTTTTTACTACCAATTTAAATAAAATGTTCCTATTTTAAAATTTTGGAGACCCGACGAACCACAGTTTAAATTTTTTAAAATTATATGAATAAAATGGTAAATTCATAAATCTTCTGTACAATTTAAATATAATATTACTTTAGCCCTTAAGGGTTCCATGCCATTATTTTTCAATTTTGTATAGTTTATGATATAGAAATGTTGCATTTACAATTTTATTTTAGAGTCAATAGGAATACGCACCATGAATAGAGTTAAAGGTAGAATTTTTTATTAGTTAAAAAGTAATGGAATTCGTCCCATGTACAACATAAGGTAAATGACAAGTAGATTGGACAGTACCAGTCATTGGAAAAAGCACAAAAACACAATATTGATTAATGTTGCTTTAAAAATTTCCTGTTTTTAAAGTAAAAGAACGCCTGTTTTTAAAGAAAAACAGTCAGTTTTTAAAGCAACATTAATAAATATGGTGATTTTGTGCTTTTTCCAATGACTAGTACTGTCTAATCTACTAGTCATTTACCCTACCCGTTAGATAAGTTGTTTTAAAGGAGCACAACTATTTAGTATTTACTCGATCCATAAAATTATCGATAATATTTTACCAATATTTCTCAACTAAGTTTTCATATTATACACTTTCTTCTACGTATACCCTTACCTTAAAGTACAATATAAGTAAAAGTGAGATCTAACGAGCTCTTCGTGAAATCTGTGAGACAGCAATAAAGATAAATAAAAAAAATATTTATATAATAATTAAAAATAGTCGGTGTGTTGTTCTATTAGTGTTGTGAACAGTGTGGATATTGTATAATGTTAGGTCGATACGCACAAATTTTAGTGTAGTTGAATATAATGTGACGTGAGTCGTGTTTTAAATGTGTAAAATTTGGCGCAGTTTTTTTTTAAATGTGAATATAACCTTAAAAGGAACGTGCAGGAACTAGGTGTAGGACATGCGAAGTAAATAATACACAAGTTTCGGATTTCTGACGTCAGAAGGAAGCACTTTCTTTGTGTACAAGAATGTGCAGGAATATGTGGCAGAGCATG
Organism: Lysandra bellargus; assembly: GCA_905333045.1. NCBI lineage: Eukaryota > Metazoa > Arthropoda > Insecta > Lepidoptera > Lycaenidae > Lysandra > Lysandra bellargus. The sequence continues at coordinate 5,059,455 of HG995352.1, read as the reverse complement.
TCAAGTAAATAATGGAGCAAGTCACGAATTGGTGACATCAATTCGCAGCGCCCTTATTGCGCAGTGCGCACGTTCCCTATAGGTTTTAGGTATAGTGTTTGACGTCATAGTGATGTCCAATGCATTTTTACTAAATATATCGATAAAACGTTTGTATTTTTTTATTGTTATAAAAATTGTTATTTTAGTGAGTATGTTATCGTTTCTGAAATTTTGTTAAAAATCATATTATGTCAAAAGAGGAAAATATTTTTATTATTTTACATAAAGATGTGTGCGCCAAATGATATATTAAATAATTATGTCATGTATGTAAGTAGTCGAGTAATTTGACCATCGAGGCAATACCTGGTGTCAAACTAGAGTAAATATAATGATATTCTTAGTAAAAATGAGCTTCGCGGCCTCTCTCCGCATCTTCGTAATGATGTACAAGAAACGTTTCATTTTACGCCATCTCTAATTTTTTTTTCTTAAATAAACTTCGTTTACACCGCGTCGTGTCACATTTTGATGTCTGATTCTAATTTTTTCGACTAAAACTGTTACGTAATTGACAAAAATTGTAACCGATTTAAACTGTATTTGTCGCTGTTTTGGTTAAAAGTTCAATAAAAAAATATATATGAAAAATAACGTAAACAAAACGTCCCGAAGTCAAACGCACATAAGAATTGTACATTACGAATTTCTTTCAACATGAAACTTTTTAACTTTAATGTTTCTATGTCGTGTATATTAGCCGAATAAGTGATAGTCCGAAAAGACCTAAAATTTTGGTACCTAGTAGACTTAAGGGCTATTTTATAAATACAGCTGGGCAAAAAGTATAAGTCACGGCGAAAGCAGGAAACAAAAACATCGAATGTACTGTGTATTTACTATATTTTAATATATTTTAATTGAATATGCCACGCCGATCTAATACAGTTAAGAATAATAATGAATAAAGTCGACAGTGTTTTTAATTCCTTCTTTTGCCGCGTCATACTTTTATGCCACGTTGTAAGACGCCTAAATAAGGCCTGTCATGCATTTAATGGCTTAAGTAATATAAGATCCAATGCTATAATATATAAAAATGTTCCAAATTAGACAATTTTCCCCATATATTCGGTAGAGTATTAATAAGTGTGTTTGTGTTAAAATATTATAATTTTATTACTTTTAAGGATTTCCATTTAGGTTCTATCTAGTCATTATCGTTTTTAGATTGTTTTTATACAGATAATCGGTGATCGAAAGCTTTTCAGAATTATTAAAAAATAAAAAGGCATAAAATAAACACTGTGTGTATGCTATGTGTGATATTTTAAACTGCAGCCCTTCGGTATAAATAAGAAAAGCTTTCGTGTTACTATAATTTCTGTAATTGACAAGTCTGACCAAAACATTTCAAGAAACATTAAATGGAAACATCAAAGCATAAAATGTGGTTAACGGGTTTTTGGTCAGACTTTTTGAAATAGTCATAACGTGAACATGGAACCAATCCTCGTTATTTGTTAGCGTATCGTTTAGTATAGTACTGATGTGATGTGTTCTAATGGATTTGAAAGTATTTTAAATGTAGAATATAATGATGTTACGTTTTTGATTCACCGAACACCAGAAAAAGTGAAATACGCACAATTTATTTTAAAAGATCCAAACTACATAATTTGTTTTCATTTTTAGAGTTCCGTACCCAAAGGGGCCCGTTACACACGGAAAGACATTGAAGTCTCAGTAATCTCTCCAATTATATATGTATTTTAATATTAAAATTAAAATAAAATAAAGAATTAAGAGGTGTTTAATTAATTGAATTAACACAACAAACGTGATTTTTTAGGTTTTTTCGCTCGTAATCAATCATGGTAACAGCTAGGCACTTGAAATTTTCACAAAATCCTTAATTATATTTGTACTTTAATAATTATCAAGTAATAATAAAATTTTAATTAAGTAAATAATTAATCCCATGCAAGAAACAATTTTTTGTCTACTTTCGCTCTATACCGGTACGGAACCCTTCGTGCGCGAGTCCGACTCGCACTTGGCCGATTTTTAGGTTTAACCAACACTAATGTATATAATTTTTTCTACAGTTATTTAGCATTATGTGCGTATTTTGTGTCTTCTGTCTTTTCTCGTCTCACATTTTTGTTGATTCCAAAGTCCAGACGTCTTAATATTTTTTCCTTCGAATTTTTTTTAAAGGTTATATAATTTTTAAAGGTTATATCATTTGAAAAAAATACTATTATTAATCAAATTCTGTTGTTGTTGATGATTTTTTATCAAAACAAAAATGTAACTTTTTGTGTCATCAATAAGTTTTATTTGACAAAACAATACAAAAGATTTATCATAGTGACCTTGACCAGTGTCAATAAATTTTAATTGATATATTTTACGTACAATCGTTATGACGTATAAATGTATGGTGTTTTTTTTTTAATTTTGACTCATCAATTACACTTATATTTTTTATCGAAAAACTTTTGTGCAACACTAGTTTTTTTGTTTTCAATTCAAATTACAATTTTTTAATGTTCAAGCGAAATTCCAATTTTTTAACCCGTTCGTTAGAAAGACCGGTTAAAATTTTAGTGTTATTTATTTTGGTTACATAAATAAATATTATTTAATTTTAATATTAATAAAAATGTCAGTTGCAAGAAATTATACTATGTTGTTTCTAACTCAACTAGAACTCTGTACTATGTTTTTAAGTTAATTAAGTATTTTATAATTAAAGATTAATGTTCTGTGATTTGTTTAAATGTATAAAAGATATTGTTTTCTGTACATACCTATTGTATTTCAATATTTTATATTTTGTTATGAAGTTTTGTAACACCAAATTGTACCTACCCAGTTTGTAGAATATATTTTATTAAAATTGTGCGAAGTGTGTAGCCGTTTTGTTGAATAAATGTCATCTTTAAAAGTGTTGATATGTGATTTTTATTGCCTGAGGTTGGCGTGAGGCAGAAGTTCTTGACCGACAGAAGAGTTCTCTCCATGGGCGCCGGCAGGGGGGCGCCGGCAGGGGGGTGCACTTGCACCCCTTGGGAATCTCGGGATCAACAGAAATTATTGAAATAAAAAGCCGTCTGTAACCCTATTACCATGCAGTACAAAGAAAATTCGTAATGTTTCGGCACTAAATGTTTTCTGTTGACATAAATAGACAGTCACTGTTGTTTGTTAAAAGTAAAAAGAAAGAAAACTAAAATCTGCACCCCTTGGAAATTATTTATGCCGTGATATTCTCTCATGATGAGATGACAGGGAGCGGGACCTATTTTGTGGTTTTTATCAGCTTTAGGTATTTTGGTTGCTAGTAGCAATATTATAAAATAATTTTTTTAGCACTTTTTATTTGGTTTTGTAGCTTTCCTTGCTCTTTTCTTGTTCAACAATTTGGAAACTTTTTCAGGACGAGTAGTGAGTGGTGACAATAACTTGAATCATTGGATAAACTTTAATAATAATCTTCTCTTCTATACAGCGTGACCAAAAAGTCGTGGATCACACGAAACAGCGCAGATAGAGGAGGTCATTTCCAACAAAAAAATATTCTACAGTATGATCATAATTCAATTGCCTTAAAAGTTATGAATATTTTTGTATTTTTTTAAATAAAACCCCAAGTCCTTTTACATTTAACCCATTTAATTATTTTTTTGCTTTAAAACTATAAAACAAATACTGTTTTTTTATTACTTGATAATGTGTCTACACTAAAAAATTCGGCTGCGGCTCTGCGGTCCAAATTTCAAGAACTATTAACTATTTTTCCAAAAATTTTGTAGGGTTACCAAAATGATTCCTATCTTTAAGGGCCCACTGTGAAAAAAAATGTACCACGTAAAAGTGACCCTGTATAAGAAAAACTTGCTGATTAAATGCCGATTCAAATGAGGTAAGTATAACATTTTCTTTTACTTGGGGTTTCATTAAGAAAATACAAAAATATTAATAACTTTTAAGGCAATTGAATTATGATCATACTGTAGAATAATTTTTTGTTTGAAATTACCTCCTCTATCTGCCTGTTTTGTTTGATCCACGACTTTTTGGTCACGCTGTATAAATTAATACTTCAGTCGGAATTTCCAGGAATTGCTATTGTATTTTATTGTTGTCGCGATCACCGGTGCTCGCGCGGGGCCTGAAGGATTAAAATGAAATTTGAATTTTCTTAGTCTCTCTAAAACTCAAGAACGGCTGAACTAATTTGGCCAATTTTAGTTTTGAAATATTCGTGAAAATCCAGGGAAGGTTTATAGGTGGGAAGTAATACCTACTTAATATTCACCGGGTTACTTATAATAAATATTTGTTACTGTGTGGATAGTCAATAGTGAGAATGCTGAAAGTCCAAAGATATAAAGTGCATCGATGTATATTTACTTACGTAGGATGTAGTTAAGTAGTGTCGAGCATTATATAGGACAACTGGTGCAGAAGATATTGTTTGCATTGTGTCGACTTGTGGGAACTGTGGCGCCTGTTTCGCACTGACAAGCAGCAAGTTAAGAATGCATTAATTTGAACTAGATATAAAATACTAGATCACGCTCGCTAGCGGGAAGCGTACATTTTACCAGGAAGTATCATAATACATATATCCTTTTCCAGAACTCAAATCGGTTTAGCAGTTTGGACGTTAAGAGGTAACAGACAGACAGACACACTTGCGCATTACTGCGGTGAATGTAGAATTACAAAGTATGTAGCTACCAGGCGGCAGACACCCGCAACTCTGTTGCTCCAAAATTTGTTGATCACGTCAGAACTCAGAATCGTACAATTTTTCCGGGATAAAAAGTATCCTATGTCCTTTCCCGGAACTCAAAGTGTCTCCGTATCAAACAGCAAAATCGGTTTAGCGGTTGTGAAGATGTTACAGGCAGACAAGCACACATGCATTACAACTATGAATGTAGAGTTACAACGTAGGCTACGTCTTACAATAACAATTCATGTTGTAAGTATCACAATTCACGAGCTAAAAATACATTTCGTATTAAATTACTGAAGGTTTCATATCAGCACGGTATTGAATTTTTACCAAGTTTATCTTGGTAAGGCACTTATTACGTACATCTATACTAATATTATAAAGCGGAAGAGTTAGTTAGTTTGTTTGTTTGTTTGAACGCGCTAATCTCAGGAACTACTGGTCCGATTTGAAAAATTATTTCAGTGTTAGAAAGCCAATTTATCGAGAAAGACTATATTTTGTCACGCTAAGACTAATAGGAGCGAAGAAATAGAGGAAAATGTGGCAAAAAACGGTGGAAATTATATGAAATTGCTTATAATTATCTTAAGAATGACTGGAGCAATTTTTATGTTATTTGGCAAACGTGAAGAATAGACTACGTGAAGGGACATAGGCTATTTTTTGCGGTAAAATGTACGGTTGCGTGAAATTCCTAAATTACGCGGGCGAAGCCGCGCGGAACAACTATACATAATAATGTACTTGTGTAAATATGTACTGTACCTTATTATAATAATCAGGGCGAGCGAAGCGAGCCCTAGAAAATCCCACAACCTTTACATTTTGTAAATTGTAATACACCGGAAAAAACTATCACGCCCACAGATCACGCCTATTGATTTGTGATCTATCATAGTAATTTTTATTTATACGTACATGACGTGTTATCATCAGTCAGTCAAGGTGTAAAGACTGAAGATAGACCGGCACGAGTCGGCGCATGAGTACCGGAAACTATTCCACCTCAATTTTTTTATGCGATCCTCTTCAGATTGCCCTCTTGATGATATAAATGCATGTTGCCATGGTGTAACCCGGTGCCATATTGTTTAAACAAACATTGTTTAAACAATTGCAAGGAATTGTTATTTTTCAACCGGACAATTTTTTTTTATATTCTTTATTGAAATACCGATAAAAAAAGGTCCTATGATTTTTACCATAAAGTTAATATTTTTAAAGATATGAATTTTTAAAGGTTTGAAAAATCTCAAATTTGGGTACATTCGACCCATGAAAAATATATTTAAAAAAATAGTATTGTCTAAGTAATATATATTTTTAAATTTTCTATACAATAATTAATAATAGCGGTAATAGAGATTTTAAAAAAATTCATTGTTTATATCTTTTTTTATCTTAGCAAAAGTACAAAAGGCTCCCATACAAAAAACACAATTTTTTGTCTACTTTTGCTAAGATAAAAAAAGATATAAACATTGAATTTTTTTTAATCTCTACTAACGATATTATTAACTATTGTATAGAGAATTTAAAAATATATGTTACTTAGACATTACTATTTTTTAAATATATTTTTCATGGGTTGAATGTACCCAAATTTGAGATTTTTCGAACCTTTAAAAATTCATATCTTTAAAAATATTAACTTTATCGTAAAAAGTCATAGGACCTTTTTTATTGGTATTTCAATAAAGAATATTAAAAAAAATTGTCCGGTTGAAAAATAACAATTCCTTTGCACCGCAAGCAAACCGGGTTGCACCATGGCAACATGCATTTATATCATCAGGAGGGCAATCTGAAGAGGATCGCATAAAAAAATTGAGGTGGAATAGTTTCCGGTACTCATGCGCCGACTCGTGCTGGTCTAAGACGCAAGCCCTCACAAAGCTCGGCTCTTATAGCTAGTACATACAAAACCAATACAATACAAAACAATTGAGGTGGAATAGTTTCCGGTACTCATGCGCCGACTCGTGCTGGTCTAAGACGCAAGCCCTCACAAAGCTCGGCTCTTATAGCTAGTACATACAAAACCAATACAATACAAAACAATTGAGGTGGAATAGTTTCCGGTACTCATGCGCCGACTCGTGCTGGTCTAAGACGCAAGCCCTCACAAAGCTCGGCTCTTATAGCTAGTACATACAAAACCAATACAATACAAAACAATTGAGGTGGAATAGTTTCCGGTACTCATGCGCCGACTCGTGCTGGTCTAAGACGCAAGCCCTCACAAAGCTCGGCTCTTATAGCTAGTACATACAAAACCAATACAATACAAAACAATTGAGGTGGAATAGTTTCCGGTACTCATGCGCCGACTCGTGCTGGTCTAAGACGCAAGCCCTCACAAAGCTCGGCTCTTATAGCTAGTACATACAAAACCAATACAATACAAAACAATTGAGGTGGAATAGTTTCCGGTACTCATGCGCCGACTCGTGCTGGTCTAAGACGCAAGCCCTCACAAAGCTCGGCTCTTATAGCTAGTACATACAAAACCAATACAATACAAAACAATTGAGGTGGAATAGTTTCCGGTACTCATGCGCCGACTCGTGCTGGTCTAAGACGCAAGCCCTCACAAAGCTCGGCTCTTATAGCTAGTACATACAAAACCAACCATTTATACTTAAGCACAAAAGCTGTACTGTAACGTCGTCCACAATATCCTTAATTAATATAACTACGAATACATAAAACGCACGCACATGTGTTTATGTTTGTGGCACGGAATGATGGTTCATTAATCTTTGTTCGTAGCAACGTCGTAGATAGCTTAGTAGCAAATTGGAAGCTCGCTTCGTTGCATAGCTCCGAAGCAACGTAGTAACGTCGTAGCTTCTTTCGTAGCAACTCGTAGCTACAGCCTTCAGCTACTTTGTTTCCCAGTTTCATTGTAGAAATTTAGAACTGCGTCTTAACTTCATAGTTTATACGTGGGAGAGCCATGCTTCGGCACGAATGGGCTGGCTAGACCGGAGAAATACCACGTTCTCACAGAAAACCGACGTGAAACAGCGCTTGCGCTGTGTTTCGCCGAGTGAGTGAGTTTACCGGAGGCCCAATCCCCTACCCTATTCCCTTCCCTATCCTCCCCTATTCCCTTCCCTTCCCTTCCCTTCCCATCCCTACCCTCCCCTATTACCCTATTCCCTCTTAAAAGGCCGGCAACGCACCTGCAGCTCTTCTGATGCTGCGAGTGTCCATGGGCGACGGAAGTTGCTTTCCATCAGGTGACCCGTTTGCTCGTTTGCCTCCTTATTTCATAAAAAAAAATAGTGAGTTCGTTGCTTCTTTATTACTAACATAGTAGTTTCTTTCGTAGCTTTTTAGTAGCAAATTCGCATAGTCGCTTCGTCGTAATCTCGTTGTAAGTTTGTAGCTTCTTTTGTAGAAACTTCGTAGCTACATTGTAGCCATTTCGTAGGTTGCTTTCCAGTAACCATGTAGCACCATAAAATTATATATTATTTATATATTTAGAACCCTTATCTGAACAATTTTATGGGCCTCTTAAATATATTTTTTGTTTCCAATACTTATTTTATTAAGGTGAAATTATATCCTAGCGTTACCTATACCTATTAAAATTTATGATAAAATTATTCCCTAAATATAAACATCCATTTAACATTAATCCTTGGAATGGGAAAAACAATTGATAGCCGTAATTTCCCAACGATATTTGGACATTACTTTAACGCGGGCTTACATTTCAATCTGGATTCTGGACAATGAAGATCCTCGTTTAATGGGTCTAAGGGCATTAATTTCATGAGTCCTCATCATGGGTTAATGGAGGGAAAAGGCGGGAACCGACGCGACTTGTTGCGCCCCAACCCACTTTCACTCAGTTTATCATCCACACTCCCGCGAAAGGACGTTTCGCTGCTGTCCATGCACGAAACTTTATAGATCGTAAAAAAAAAAAAAACAATTCCGCGATTTAAAAAATTACGCCTCGGCGACGTTCGAATTTTAAAAATTTAATTCGTTTTGCGAAACTTACTTTTTACAAACTTTTGAAAAATAAAATAACAATGAAATTAGTAAAACTGTCTCGTCTGTTTTGTTTGTTATGTTTGTGGAGACTGTGTCTATCTGAGCTGACGGTGTACAAGGTTGGAGTCCTGATGGCGTCTCGCCTAGACTCGCCGTTCGACCTGGAGCGCTGCGGCCCAGCTGTGGACCTGGCTTTGGACAAGATTAACGATAAATTCCTCGCGCACCACAATGTTGAGCTCCAGAAGGTGCAGGGAAGGTAATTTTCTATGATAATGCTATAAAACAGTGGCACTCAACCTTTTATACGCGGGCCACGAACACGTTTTTAGGGTAAAAACGTGTTCGCGCTACTTTTAAAGAACGTTCGCGTTCTTTAAAAGTAGCTATTCAAAAGTGGCAACATTTTTACGACTTTCACGACCACTTTCCAATATCACCGGCAGGTGGGGGTGAAATTCAATATGGTTTAAACCGCGTTTAGGGGCACTGAAAAAGTCCCGGCGTTGGGGATAGATGCTTTAGAATGCCTCGCCACTTGTTAAACATTTCCACTAATCTGTGTTATAGCTAATTGTTAAAATACATCTTTGCTTTGTTTTATAAATTAATTTTGAGATAGATTCAATAACATTTAATTCAGGCTAGGGCAAATTGGCCTAATATTAGCTATTAGGTACTACAAAAGTTACCTAGGCACAACATTAACCGATTCGTTGCGGATGGCACGTTTCAGTGCCATCACTTTTTTTGCGTGTGGCGTTAGGCACGGATCTGTGTCATTTTAAAATCAATTATAACTCCTTCAATTAAGCAAATTTTAAGGAGCAGCTGCAAAGGCGAGGGGTCATTTGTGACCCAGGACCGACACAAAAGAGACATATCCCATTTTTTTAGTTATATTACGGGTATCCAAGATATGTAATTCTTATATTCAAAATCAGTGGCTAACATGTTATTTTATTGATTTCTTTTTTTCTTCAGGCGCAGTATGAAAAGTGTTAATACGAAGAATAAGAATCGTTATTTGCATGTAATTATATTCAATATCTGTGGCTAACACATACCGTGCCTAAATAAAAACACAAAACCATAATTAATATTATTTTGTTTACCTAGGTGTTTACCTAGGTCTACTAGTATGTTTCAAACAATTAGAAACGTCCTGCCTCTGCTGAGCATGTTATATTTCATAACGCGTGATAATTATAACACCGAGGGCGAGATAAACCTATATATTATCTACACGAGTTTTTCTTTAGCTAAATCAACCAAGTTTTGTTGATTATATAACCCTAAAACGAAACCCTAACCAGCCGATTTTTTTGTATATTGGTAGGTTAATAGTTATATAATTTTAAAGTAACATTGTCCTACAAATAGAACAATCCATATTTTAGGATAACCAAATCAAAGTATGAAACCCTTTCTATCTCTGTTAGCTACCACTTTCAAGATTTTTCGCAGATACAAATGTTGTTTGTTTTACCAAAATGAAGCTACTCACAAAAAACTAGCTTGTTAGTAATAAAAAAAAATGTTCGAGGGCTCCCTGACTATAATACTACATTATTGAAGAAACATGTCGTGATTGCATTTTACATCTAATAAGTGCATTTACATAATATTAGCCAATGATATTGAAAAAAATTGCTTAATATTTGCACTTTTCATGCTGCGCCTGAAGAAGAAAAGAAAGCAATAAAATAACATGTTAGCCACTGATATTGAATATAAAAAGTACATATCCTGGATACCCATAATATAACGAAAACAATGGGATACGTTTCTTTCGTGTCGGCCATGGTAAATTTTGTATGGTCCGTGACCAGTCTTCTTTAATTTTAGTAAGGTTGAGATTTCATTGTTTGTATGACTATTTGTTTGCTGACGCAAACAAAATATATGTTTGAAACTACTAGACCAATAATTTTAATGAAAGACAGGCATTCATATAAATTATCTATACTTATTATAAAACAAAGTCGCTTTTTTCCCTCATGTTCCCTTTAATCTTTAAAACTACGCAATAGATTTTGATGATTCTTTCAGTGTTAGATAGCCCATTTATCGAGGATGGTTATAGGCTATATTTTATCACGCTAAGACTAATAGGAGCGAAGAAATAGAGGAAAATGTGGAAAAAACGGGAAAAAATATTTGAAAGCGCTAACTTGAACGCGCTAATCTTAGGAACGGGCTGGGCACGGTCCGATTTGAAAAATTCTTTCAGTGTTAGATAGCCCATTTACTGAGGAAGGCTATAGGCTATATTTTATCACGCTAAGACTAATAGAAGAATGTGGAAAAATCGGGGGAAATTAATTATTTGAAAGGGCTTATCTCGCGAACTACTGGAGCAATTTTTATGTTATTTGCAACAGATAAGAAGTAGACCACGTGAAGGATCATAGGCTATCGATTTTAATCATTTTTTCAGTGACTATATATTTTATACCCGTGCGATGCCGGGGCGGGTCGCTAGTAATATACAAATTATAAACCAAACTACAAGTCATAGTAGAACTCAGGCAATTTTCTTAGTGGTAAAATGTACGGTTTTATTACGGAGCAATATGCAGATGTTTTTAATATTACGGTTAAAGAGGTTTTAGGCATCCATATTTTACCTCAATATAAGCAAAATGAAACATTTCATTAGTTACTCGAATTTTTATAAAATTTTAATATAATCCATACTTATTATTATAAATGTGTCTGTTTGTCTCAAAAAGTGTGTCTGTCTGTTTGTTTGTCTGTTACCTATTCACGCCCAAACCACTGAACCCATTTTACTGAAATTTCGTAAGGAGACGGCAATGGTAAGGAGACCGAAAGTCGTAGGATACTTTGCCCGGAAAACGTACGGTTCCCGCACGATAAAAGAATTTTGGCGCAAAGGAGTTGCGGGCGTCATCTAGTCATCTTGTAATAAAAGGCGGCCATATTTAAGTGCACGATGAGCGCGGTACATTTTACGGCGGTTGTAAAGTTTAAAGTAAAGGTTTGTCGCTCTGAGGTGTCTATAAAACAATTACCAGTAAACGTGTTCTAAGTGAATTACAAAACGCATTTAAAGGTATTAAATATTTGATTTGGTATCCTAATTTTTGAGATTCGTATCTTATTGTAAACTTGATGAAATTCATACTTATATTATAAAAATATAGTAATTGTTTATTTAAAATAGGCTCCAAAGTGCTAAACCGATTTTTAGCAAAATATACTTAGGGGGCGTCCACAAATTACGTGAGATGTTAAGGGGGGAGGGGGTCTCGGTGAATCTCACGTAATTTGTTTCTCAACAAAATGATACTATTTTGGTACATTTCATCCAGATTGTACGTATGCTTAAGATTTAATCGTAAGCGTAATCGTTGATCATTCACAAATTCGGTAGAAAGAAAATCTACTGACTGTCAAACCAAACGTTTACCTACGTAAGAAACCCACATTTTGAAAATCTCACGTGAGATTTGAGGGGGGTTGAATAAAATCTCACGAAATCTCACGTTGGGGGGGACAAAAAATTTCAAAAAAACACCTCACGTAATTTGTGGACACGGGACGCCTCCTTAGACAAAAAGAAAAATGTATAAGTTGCGTAAGGGTAAAAAATCCCTTCTTTTATTAGAAAGACAGGCACATGACAACTTAAAATTGAGACGTGACTCGAGTAGGCATTCGAAAAATAAAATTATTAAATTGAGAAAGCCCTCGTACTTAACTTCAATCAAAATTTATAAAAGCCAATTAAATTACTGTCATCTAACAAAAGTTACAAAATTAATGCTTAATTATTATTTTAACGGTCGCACACAGAGAAACTTGTTTAATAATAATTTAATTTTAATCGAATAAAGATTTTGTAGATTCTTACTTAAGCTCCATTTTTCTGCCAACTTATCATGTAATTAAAGTTAAGTAATCATTAAAATATGTCTTTGTGTGCGACCGTACCTTATGTTCAAGTTGACAAGAGTAAGGGAAAACCAAGTCGGAAAAACCGACGTGTTATGAAATATTAAACAGGTTAGAGACCCCGTCGTGCTTCGTGAGTATTTGTTAATAGAATTCACATTATGACAGAAATATTATTGGGTTATATATTACGTAAACTTTTCTATGTAATAGTTTTAACTCCAGAGCATGTTTAGAAATTTACAAGTCAATATTAACGACTTATGAACTTCTTGGAATTTTACTTATCTGTATCAGAATAATTCTTTTGTAGGCAAAAAAAAATTGTGACTTATACCTCACCCTTTATAAAAGAAAACATAATTATTTTGTAATAATTATAAAACATTCGTAAACAGCAATATTGGTGAGTGATAAGAAGCAGGCCCTCAAAATGGCGCAAACCAAAGTTTCTCACCATAAATCATAAGAAAAGCAAAAGAACTTTCAGACATAAGATATTATTTACTGGTTGACATTATCATAATTTAATCATCGTTTTAATCAAGCTCTACAGCAACAAGCTTAACCTCAATGTCACTTGAAAAAAAAAAGAGAAAAAAACTTGGTTTCCCTTTGACCTAATTTTCCAACTTACTCCGGGCGCATTTCCTGAACTTTTACTCTCATCGATCATTTGTTATTTCCGTTGCCTTTGAAATTGCATGAAAAAGTATCGTGAAAGAGCCCCGCTAGTTAGTGAATACACCAAATAAATAACAAGCCCTCAACGAAAGTTTAAGTTATATATCAATGAAGTCTAAGGCCGTGTTTTCACCTGCAAGACAACTGTCGCGAGAAGTGTCTGACAGTCTGTCTGACAGCAGCTTGCAAGTGTAGCAACCCCAGAGCAAGTGCTGTCGCGACAATTTGTCAAACGCTTCCTGCGAGTAGTTGCGACAGCATGTCTAAACATATCTGCGAGGACTCGCGACAGATCTCGCTGCGGGTCACCGCAGATATACGGTCTAGTTTCGTATGGCATTTATGCGAGAGCTTCTCGCACGACATTTATTGCAGCAATAAATTGCAGGAATTAGTATGAGTAGTAAACAATATTCCGCGAGTTTGCTTGCAGATTAACAGACAAATATATCTTTCAGTACTGTATAGTCTTTATTTCAGTACAGTACTGTTGTGTTGGAAGAATTCGACAGTGAAGTGCGAAGCTAAAAATTAAAAATATAAAATGGCAATAACGCTTAGCTAACAGCTGCTATCAGAGACATATTTTAACGACAGTATATATATATATATATTATAAGTCTATGTATTTTAATGATTTTGACATTAGCTCCATACATTTTCTGCCAAACTTTTCATTTCTTCATTTGAGTAATCATTAACTATTTCGGAGTGCGGCTGTTATGCGTGAGTTACACGGTGCGAGCTGGTATCTGCGCGAGCTGGTCAGTTACTGTAGTGCAGCTACTTGCTCTGTGAGACCGCGTCATACTAGTTACTTTCATATGCGAGTGGGTCAGCTGCTCGGGTGCGAGTTACTAATAGTAATAACATTTCTTGTTTTCACTTGTCACTCGCCTTCCCTCATCACAGATACAACTCTACTAAGCGATGACACAGGGACGTTTCATATATACTGTGACGTCAGCAGCGTACATGGTGTAACCCAGGGAGATGAGTAGGGCTGTTCTCGTACGAGTACACAGGCACAGTAGCTGCCTGCTGTCACTTCATCATGCTCGCACTGTGTAACCTATCCTTTACTTCAAATTTTTTGAATACAACTTGGCTAAATACTGATACAGAATAATTTCCAGCTACCCGTCCTGCTCTGGCGCGATCGCCCCCGGGCTCGCAGCTGATATGCACTTCAAGGATGACGTCATAGCCTTCATCGGACCAGCCTGCGCCTTCGCCCTGGAGCCCGTAGCGAGACTGGCTGCGTATTGGAACACACCTATTATAACCGGCATGGGAGATCAGGTGAGTTTGTGGTAGTCCGTATTAAGAGTCAGTATACGAAATTTTGCCGATGAATACGAAATTGCAAAGGTTCGCTACAGAAATATTATTAGGTATTTTCCCCTTATTAGACTTTAAAAAATATATATTAATTATTAGATTTAAAATATATTTAAGCGCGGAAAGCCGACTCGAACCTTGCGGCGAGTAATATAAGTAATGTGAGATTTAGGTTGTTTTGAATCGTGTTTTTTGGCACAATTTGTTTTTTTTTCTTTTTTCTCGAATTGGATAAAATTTTATCTATAGATTATTTCTGTCGTTTTCTTTTTATGAATTACAGCGCCAAGTTGCCGAAATTAACAGCAATTCTTTGCTCATTTTCTCTAAAATTTTGCCGAGTTACATATTTTTTTACTCAACTATTTCATATTAAAGTGGTAAAAAGTAATTCCGACATTTTATAGACTACTTTCTCAACAGTACATTGTATTTTTTTCATACCGTTAAGACGTCAATACAATCCATAAACAGGTGATATTCTAAACCTTTTACAGCGAAAATCACAAAACTGTCGCGTGTTTGAGTTGGATTATTTAAAAACACTTTAAAAAATAAAAAATCTAGCTCCAACATTATATTATAATTGAAATGATCTTACATGTTGTTCATTAAAGCTCATAGAAATACTGTATTTTAACTGTTAAATCACGTCTGTTAAATCAGCGAAATCGGCAAATTTCGTATACGGACCCTTAATGTTATACGGGGTTTACTAAGTAATAATACTTTAGGGTGTGTATACATGTCCCTTATATAGAGTTCACTTTAAAAGTAGCAGCGCTGAAAGATATTTTTTTGTAATTTATATCCAAGGCCGAGCGTTTTGAATGTTGTCATATAAAAGTTTTAAAAAAGTTACTCTTTTTGCGCTGATAATTTCACAGCAAAGTCTATACATATAGGGTACCCATTATACACAACCTAAAGTATTAATACTCCACATAGTTATCTCGTAGTGGTAGTAGCTCTAGCTTGTAGCTCTACACAGAAGGTCGCCTCTACTATAGTGTAGAGCGTCCGTAAGCCACTGTAGCTCTTGACTCGGAGAACGTGGGTTCGATTCTCGCGTTGGAAAAATGTTATATTATAAAATACTGGCTGTCCCGGCAAACATTGTTTTGCTAATTTGCCATAATATATTTGTCATATTATTTTATTGAAGTGACTAAATAAGTATGTCACCATGGCAACGTCGATCGCTATCCCGTCGCACACACATAATGGTCGCCGTCAGTCTCAGGTTGTAATAATTATATTATTTATTCAACAAATGCACTTATCAATATATAAAGTACCCAGTAGCCGATTCTCAGACCTACTGAATATGCATATAAAATTTGGTAAAAATCAGTAAAGCCGTTTCGGAGGAGTTCGCTATCTAACATTGTGACACGAGAATTTTATATATAAGATTAAGGACAAAGAAGGAAGAAGGGCTGATCACCTGATTGGTCCGATCCGGTGCGCGCAAACACTTGGACTTTAATATCCGATCCGATTCAAGGAAACAGGTGACGATCATCGAATCCGGTGTGGAATACCCCCATATTATAAATTATAATACTACCTCTAAGGTAGTGTAGTGTCTATATAGGTATTAGGTGTCTATATAGGTATTTTACGACCTCCGTGGCGCAGTGGTGAGCGCGTTGGTAGCTCAAGCCGGAGGTCGCGGGTTCGAGTCTCGCCGACGGAACAAAAAAGTTTATAAAAAAGTTCCTGGGTCATGGATGTGTATTAAATATGTGTATCATATAATAAAAATCTTAAATATATGTATAGTATAAAAGTATTAAATATATTTCCGTTGTCTGGTACCTGTAACACAAGTCCTTCAGGTACTTACCACGGGGCCAGACTGACGTGATGTGAAGCGTCCATAGATATTATTATTATTATTAGGTAGGTTTAGGTTACATAATATGCATTTATTTCTCAAAGTTATTATAATTGATATGGTTAATATTTTTATTATAGATGCTGAGTGGAATTTTACAACCATCTAGTGTCTCAGTGCAAAGTAACTACTTATGTATCGATATATTCAGATGTCTTATCGTTTTAGTGATTTAATTTACAAATATATACATTTACATTAATAATCAATAATTGATATTGTAGATACATAATTATTATGATATTAGGATTTCAACAATATAACAGTATACAATATACATAATATTATAATATTACAGTATACACAATATATTATCTAAAAGTAGGAACCAGTAAGCAAAGGCGATAATAAAAAACGTATAAGTTGAAAAACGTTATATTCATCATCAATTTATTAATTTTTATATAAGTAAAATCAGCACTTTTCATTACAGTTTATATTCAGATCATCACTATCACACACGTTCTCCAAATTCTTAAATAATGTTATTACTTAACTAGTTTAGGCTGGGTTTATAATTATGCACCCGCGCGATCGCACGGTTTGGTCTCTAAACCGCGAGATCAGTGATCATAAGAAAATATATGCAACGTTTTCTTTACATAGCGGCGTGGTCCCGCTGTCATTTATATAGTAGTTTACAATTTACATACAATCAATTTGCTCGTGATCTCGCGGTGTAGCACTCAAACCGCGCGTTCCAGCGGACAGTGGACACATAAAGGGTGTAACAAAAATAAGTGACAATACTAATAAGGGTGTGTATGGGTCCCCTACATAGAGTTCGCTGTGAAAGTAGCAGCGCTGAAAGAGTAACTTTTTCATAATTGTATGGAAAAATTCATGACGCGTGGGCGCTTGCCCATACAAATCACAGAAAATTGGCTCTTTCAGCGCTGCTACTTTCACAACGAGCTCTTATATAATTAGTACATATATACCCTAAAGTATTATCGCTTAGTTTTGTTACACCTTGTTTAAATCGAGCCTTAGTTCCTTGGTATCAGTTTAATACCAGCGCTGGTATCTTTGTTAGCGAATGTGATCTGGTCATACTTTTTCGGGTTGAATGCTTGTTCCTTTAGCGTGTGGTTCCGTAGGAACCATGCGACGCCAGATTTTACTTGGAGGCGGGCTAATCTTTCACCTGAAAGAAATAACAAGAAATTAGAATTGTAAGACAAAAAAAATCTTAAGATATATTTATCAGATTTCTGGACAGGCGTGTTCTTTTTTGTACAGTTGTACTACTGCGTACTTTTGACTCAAAACGTTTTAAGGGCCGGCATTTTTAACGTCTTAACAAATATCTTATCCAGCATTATTTAATACGCAAAAGGAATGTTTTATGAACTTAATATTAGTTTAAGGAAGTATGTTTCTCATTTTTGTGCATCAACAAGTAGGTGACATAAAAATGTACTTAATAAGGTATTACAATAGGTGTAAGTATTAAGAACTAGAACGAACTAACATTACGCCATTGCTGCTTTAAGGCACCTAAAAACGCAATAAAAATGTAGTAAAACACTTACCTATGCAAACGCGATTCCCTCCCCCGAAGGGTAGGAAACTAGCTCTCTTAACGTTTTTGATATTCTCCGGCGAGAACCTTTCGGGGTCGAATACGTCAGCGTTCGGAAAATTGTTCTCGTCCCTGTGCAACGCGTGTATAGGTATCACTATGATTTCACCTTTCTCCACTCGAAGTCCTCCCGGCAGTGTCGTTTTATTCACGCACTGCCTCTGAATCTGAGAGATCGGCGAGTGTTTGCGCATCGACTCGTTCAATACCATCTCCAAGTATTGCATGTTGTCGACGGCGTCGTACGTCAAAGCGTCCCCGCATTTGGCAAAAGCCTCGTCTATTTCTTCGTGAAGCCGAGCGAGTACCTTCGGATTGCTAGCCAGCTCCAAAAGAACGAAGTGCATCGTCGTCGCAGACGTGTCTACTCCGGCCAAGAAGAAGAAGAACGCCTGGGCGGCCAACACCTCGTCCGACGGATCGAGCTCGTACCCTGTGATGGCGTCCTGCATCCTTCCGCTGTTCTGCAGCTCTATGCAAGTGTCGATGAAATCGTGGCGAGGGTCCTTGTCACGTCTCCGTCGGTCGATCACCTGCTTGAAGGCGCCGACGAAGAAATCTCTGTAGGCGTCGAAGAATTTCAAATTCAATAGGTTGAAGAGACGCGGCGAGATCGTCGAAACGGAGAATTTGAAGTTGAAGGCGAAGCTCGGTCCTATGACATCCCTGACCATGTGGAGGAAAGGGGAGTCGGTGTAGTTCTTCGGGCTCCCGTCCAGGCCGAAGACGGTAGCGGCGATGCAAGCGGTGGTGTATACCGAGAGAGCGTGGAACGAGTCAGTATTAACGAGCTGAACGTTGGCATCGTTGCTGATAAAGTCGCACGCGATTCTGTCCATGATGTAAAACATGTTCTTGAGCTTTCTGCTCGTGAAGATGGGCGTCATTTTCTGTCTGATGAGCCTCCATCGCGGGTAATCGTCTATGAACAGCACGTTGTCCGCGAGAACGTCCCGCGGATTTTGGACGGAGCCGCGACTGAAGAAATTCTGGAAGTCGCCCTGCAGGACGGCGTGAACGTCGTTCAGATCCTTCACGATGAGGGCCGGCTCGTTCAAAAACACTCCTATATACTTCTCGTTGGGATACTTCTTGTAAATATCCAAGTAGACTTCCCCTAACGAGCATTGCCGTGTTATGTACGTCTGTAAGACTCCCTCCTCCTGCACTATGTTTTTCTTTTTCCAGTAATCTTTATTGCGGTTTCTATATTTATAAACTGTAAACAGTATAGTCAGAACTAATAGTAGATAGTAGTACAACATGATGACAAGCGAGACTGCACATATTCCGAGGTATACTGAGCGGAAGTTAGAACTTCGATCAATATTTATATAAGAACTATTAAGCGGACATTATTTAATTGTTTTTGAGTGGTTTCGTTGCATAACATTATGATAACAATCATGACTAGTGAGTTTTCTTATCGCTTTCTATGATTATGACTTATGAGTTTAAACAATGTATAGTGCAAGGGTGACATTAGAGTATGTACGCCAGTGGAAGAAATGATTTCGAAGATGTTATTAGTTTCTCATTTGTTTACTTGACTATGCCGATTTAGGGGTAAAGAGTTGGTCAAAGTATATGACGTGTGTATGAATGCACGTCTGTGCGTCATAATATAGCATTGAAAAAACTAGAGATTTGTTGGTAAAGTTATAGTGGTTGGAAGATACTTGAAATTTAAACTTCCACAGGGCGATTCCATATCTAGCGGTCGGTAAGCAACAGGCGTTTTACAGCACAAAATACGAGGAAAATTTCGGGAATCAAGGAGGTAACACAACAGTACTATTTAAAAATATGTTTATTGCCTCTCGAAGTATTCTCCGCGAAATTTGACACATTTTGCCACATGATGGAACCAATAATTGAAGCAACCATTCCATTCGGAAGTTGGGGTCACCAAAATGGCCGTTTTGTAGGCGTCCACAGGCTCTTCAGGTGATGAAAATCTCTGACCACGCAATTTATTCTTTATTTTAGGGAAAGTATAGGAATCATTAGGGCTTAAGTCGGAGTTGTACGATGGATGGTCTAATAATTCTATGTTTTCTTGCTCTAAAAACTCTTTTGTTCTGTGCGCGGTGTGAGAACTCGCATTGTCGTGATGGAGGATGATGCGGCGGTTGCAGTTCTCTTTACGGAGTTCAGAAACGACCTGTGGCAAACAAATGCTAGCATACCATTCTGCATTGACCGTTCTTTGTCCCTCAAGAGGAATAGTCGTAATATGGCCGGTTTTGGAGACAAACGTGGCCACCATTTTTTTTGCGACACTCCGTGAACGAACAATTTTTATTGGCTTTAATTCATTTTCGAACACCCAAACTCGTGCCTGGTTTTTAGTTTCGGGTTCTTACGCGTATATCCAGAATTCGTCACCTGATACGATGTTGTATACAGCATTTGAGGATTCTGCGTGGAATCTTTCGAGAGTTCTGACGCACCAAGTAACGCGAGCCGCTTTTTGCTCTTTACAGAGCAAATGCGGTATCCATCGGGAAAACAACTTTTTAACCGACTTCCAAAAAACGAGGAGGTTATATGTTCGGCTGTGGATATTTTTTTTATTTTTTTTTTTATTTTTGTATGTTCAACGATTACTCCGCCGTTTGTGAACCGATTTTCGAAATTTTTGTTTTGTTGTATTAGGTTTCACTCCAATTTGGTACCATGTTCACAAAAGTGGTGACCTGATGATGGGATCCATGAGTAATCGAGGGAACTCCTCGAAATTTATATGGAAACATATGGTGATTTTGGTTTTATGTGAAGTGTACTAAGAATATGCTACCAAAAAGTCAAATATTGGGTCAAAGTATACCATGGTTTCGAAGATGCTGAGAGAACTCCTGACTCCTTATAGATACACGTTCGGGAGTTTCGGCGTTGTTTTAAGAACAGAAAGCATATGCTACTATGCAATTCATATTCATCATCATAATCATCATCATCATCATCATCGTCATCATCATCATTAAGGTCACCAATGTCTCATGGCACAGAATTAATAATAGTACAAGGCATAGGTATGGATATACTAATAATAATAATTATGTACTGTATAACAACACCTGTTTGTTTAATACATGGCGGTCGGCGCCGCAGAGGCGACGGCGTCGCCGCGCCGCCGCGCCGCGTGGCGCGTGGCGGCAGACAACAGATCGAATACTTTACTAATTACTTTATAAAATTTAAATAGACAAATAGAATTAAAATAAAGTTATTTTAAAAAGAGCATTTACACAAAACAAAGTCATTAAGTGTCTTTTTAATCAGTTATACTTATTAATCGATAGATGGCGCACTAAGTATCGATTTGAATTCTTGATTAAGCGCTTATTCTACTTATCCTAGCTAGGAAGTCCTAGCTAGGGTCCTAAAAAATTTAGTCAAGTGGAATAACATTTAGAAGCTAGGATCCTAGCTAGGATCCTAAATCGGAAAAAATTTAGTCAAGTGGAATAACATTTAGAAAGCTAGGATCCTAGCTAGGACTTCCTAGCTAGGATAAGTGGAATAAGCGCTTTACAAGAACAGAGCTGTCAATAATTATGATAATATTAAATATTATGAGTAGCTACGCTACATCCTATGCAAGTTTATACAATTTTTTATCTGATAGATCCTTCGATCGTGGAAAAACGAGACACAATAGCCTTTCTATTGTTATCTCAATCGCCGGTGACCGCTTGGGGCTTGAAGCATTAAAATTGTTAAATTACTTAGCACAATATGTTCACTTCACTGATAATATATGATTTTGTGAGTGTGAGTTGTGACTCTTGACAAATTGTAATAAGATACGTAAAATATACGCGAAGGTTTACCTACTAGTGTAACTAAAAAGAGTGAAATTATTATTATTTTTAACAAAAAATTAAAACCGACTTCCAAGGTAAAAACAATAATAACATTAATATGAACTAAAAAGTATTAAAAAATTTTTACTATCTAATGGTGCCTTTTTCCGAATTCGGCTAAAACTCAACTATTTCTGTATTCAATCTTCATAATTTTGAAGTCGGTGCCAGTTCCAAAAGTTTCAAATATTCTGTCAGAGGACTGAAGATTCAGCTATCTGGTACCGACTTCAAAATAATGAAGATTGAATACAGAAATAGTTGAGTTTTAGCCGAATTCGGAAAAAGGCACCATTAGATAGTAAAAATTTTTTAATACTTTTTAGTTCATATTAATGTTATTATTGTTTTTACCTTGGAAGTCGGTTTTAATTTTTTGTTAAAAATAATAATTTAAACCTAATTGTTCATGCAATATTATTTGTATTTGACTCGTGCCAATGTCTAAAGTTGCCTGAATTTCGCGGTATGTCACACGTCGATCTTCCTCAACCAGCTTACGCACAGCATCAACGTTTTCTTGGGTGACTGCAGTTTTTGGACGACCTTGACGGGGATCATCACTGAGCCTGACACGTCCACGTTGAAATTCAGCAAACCAGCGATAAATTGTGGTTTTGGATGGGGCTTCATCACCAAATGCAGAAATCATCCGATCTACTGTTTTGTGTTAAACCACTTCGAAAGTCACAATAAATCATCGCTCTAGAATTTTCTCGAGTCAATTCCATTTTCTCAACGACTAAACAAGTTTGATAAGACCTTGTGACAAGACCGAGAATCTTTTTTTAAATAAATAAATGGTATTCGATTTTTAAAACCAAGGAGTTTTCAATTAAAAAGATTTTCGGCCATTCTCAGGAGAGCAAAATTTACGTGTCCCGGGCTTGTATACTCTGTAATATTATCTTATTCAAGTATGTAATATTTTTAAACGGTAGATAGCATCAGTATCTAGCTACAAACTTAAACAAAGGCTTCTAATTTAAGTAATTCAGACTAAATTGATTGAATTCGTATTCAAAAACCATGTTTTTCTAACTACCGTAACGTGTCCCCACGCCAACTTGATCTTGAAACTTACTTGTAATTTTTATAACGTACCTATTTAATTTAATCTATTCATGGTTTTAAACGCCTATAAACATTGGTTATCGCATTGCAAAATATCGACTCAATAGGCCCAGCCTATAAATAGTTATCATGAAATAATCGCTTGTCCGATCAAAAGTCCTAATAACCGTAACACCTCCTGTTTTTGGATGCCCATTGAAAAATATCAGGATTTGGCACATTAAGAGTGCACGGGTTGCTTCTCCTTAGTGTGTGCCATGGCCCATCTGCGGTCCCACGTCGTTAATGTTAGTGTGCCGCCGATAAAGCAAATTTTTGTCTAATTACCGTAGCTTTGGTTACAAACTTGTCTAATTACCGTAATCGTTACTTTTCAATTATGTTTAAATTAGATTTTTATTATGTATATTATGTTTATGTTACATAATTTGGCCTATTTAAGTTGCCCTAAGCTAGTTTTTGTCAATTGTGCCGTTGTATCGTTACGTAAAACACTACATTTGTCTAATTACCGTACTATGGGTATAATTTTTAAGTCTCATTATCCAAAAAACTTTAACTAACTGTTTCACGCCACATTTATTATTGTGTTCGTATCTTTCATTTCTTTAATATTTCAATGTGTCTAAGTCAAATCGACGAAGAAAAAATGGTTACGGTAATGAGGCAAATAATGCCAAACCGGAGAATGGCCGTTTTAATATGACAGGAATAGTGGAAGTATTCCATTCCCGATATTTTTAGTGCAGCCTATGTATCTATCTTTTTTTTTTAATGAAAGAAGGGGGCAAACGAGCAAACGGGTCACCTGATGGAAAGCAACTTCCGTCGCTCATGGACACTCGCAGCATCAGAAGAGCTGCAGGTGCGTTGCCAGCCTTTGAAGAGGGAATAGGGTAACAGGGGAGGATAGGGATGGGAAGGGAATGGAATAGGGGATGGTAGGGAAGGAAATAGGGTAGGGGATTGGGCCTCCGGTAAACTCACCCACTCGGCGAAACACAGCGCAAGCGCTGTTTCACGCCGGTTTTCTCCGGTCGAGCCGGCCCATTCGTGCCGAAGCATGGCTCTCCCACGTATAAATATCTGTAAAAAAATGTATACAAATCGACAGTTGATATAGTGAAATACCCATAAATACCTGCTGCCATAAACGCCTGTTGTTTACTTGTCGCAGGCAGCAAGCACGTTTTTTAACCGACTTCCAAAAAACGAGGAGGTTATATGTTCGGCTGTGGATTTTTTTTTTGTATGTTCAACGATTACTCCGCCGTTTGTGAACTGATTTTCGAAATTTTTGTTGTGTTGTATTAGGTTTCACTCCAATTTGGTACCATGTTCACAAAAGTGGTGACCTGATGATGGGATCCATGAGTAATCGAGGGAACTCCTCGAAATTTATATGGAAACATATGGTGATTTTGGTTTTATGAGAAGCATCCTAAGCATATGCTACCAAAACGCAAGATTTTGCACCGAGGTATACTATGGTTCCGAAGCTACTAAGAGAACTCCGGATTCCCTATAGATACAAGTTTGGGAGTTTAGGCGCTGTTTTAAGAACTGAAAGCATATGCTACTATGCAAATTACATTCATCATCATCATCATCATTACCACGTCAGGGTCACCAATGTCACCAAATTCAACCTTATCTCCAGAGCATAAGGCACACATTTGACATTACTCCTGAGAAGTTAAAGTTGCTTCGATAATGTAACATTCTGTTCCACTTCTTCCATATTCTGGAAAACAACCTAAATTCAACCTTTTGCATTGCGTTTAGCGTTCATAGTATAATAACGCATCGCATCGCATATCTGCCAGGACTGTCAAGCAAGCGCGCGGCGGCGCGGGCGCGGGCCGGGTACTATGCACAGAATACAAATTACTCACGGAGGTACTATGTGCGCTGCGTGTGCTTGTCGCACATGTCGAACGAGTGCCAGCCTATTGAAACTAGTCCGGTGACCGGCTACTTAGCACGTCACACGTGTTCACTTCGATTTTTTTTAATGATTGTTTAAAATTATCTGCAGGCTGCAGCTGATATTATAATATTTTGTAAGTGTGACTGTAATAAGATACGTAGAATAATATACACGTGTATTATTCTACGTATAGTACGCGTTTGCTTACTAGGTAACTAAAAAGAGTGAAATTATTATTTTTAACAAAAAATTAAAACCGACTTCCAAGGTAAAACAATAATAACATCCTTATAATATGAACTAAAAGTATTAAATAATTATTCCTATCTAATAGTGCCTTTTTACGAATTCGGCTAGAACTCAACTATTTCTGTACTCAATCTTCATAATTTTGAAGTCGGTGCCAGTTCCAAAGGTTTCAAATATTCTGTCAGAGAACAGAAGATTCATCTGGTACCGACTTCAAAATGATGAAGATTGAGTACAGAAATAGTTGAGTTTTAGCCGAATTCGTAAAAAGGCACTATTAGATAGGAATCATTATTTAATACTTTTTAGTTCATATTATAAGGATGTTATTATTGTTTTACCTTGGAAGTCGGTTTTAATTTTTTGTTAAAAATAATAATTTGAAGATGTATAAGGACAATTTCTCACTTACAATTTGAACAAACTTTGTAACTTATCTACTTCATCATCTGGCTAATGTATCTGGCTACACATAAAATCCACAGTTTTTTTAATTTAAAATCATTTTTCCAGCCCTAATAATAAGCATAAGCATAAAGGGAGGCTCTCTTTATACAAAAAACGGCAAATTTTGTAACTGTTACTCCCTCATATCTTCAATTGCTCGGGTATAGTGTTAAGAAATCAACACGTAGATAGCTTTAATCCTGCGACCGTTCACCAAACCATTACTTTTTATAACATAACTGTATTTTATTTAAAAAGATAAAACCGACTTCAAAATTGTACGTAATTGAGGATTAAACTCCCTATCTCCAAAACTACTGAACCGATTTTGATGAAACTTGCACTATTCCCTAATTTGAACAATACCTAGTATAACAAAAAAAGAATTACTGAGATCAGTGTGGTAGTTCCAGAGATATGCGAACACAAACATAAAACATACATATATATTACATATACACTTTTGAAATCTAGCACATTTGTTCAGATGCTCATATAGACTAACATATACGAAAACTGGGCAGTTCTGGAAATATTACATACATACGCGTCGTATTGATAACCTCCCTTTTTTGAAGTCGGTTAAAAATATCTCTATAAATAGCGGGGTATAGACAGAGCGATACCGCGGTCGATTTGTTTCGTCCCCTCGGTCAAGAGTGCAAACAAATCACGCGAGAGCCGGGACTCCGGACTGCGAACTTGGCATTGAGCCGGTAATGGGATTAAACCTGGGGGTGACGGGGTGAGAGATGATGGAATTTCAGGTGCTGATGTGTACCATCATCATCATGGTGATATTCTTAAAATTATAAAGAATTAGATGACGCCCGCAACTCCGTTGCGCCAAAATTTGTTTATCGCACGGGAACCGTACATTTTTCCGGGATAAAAACTTTCCTATGTCCTTTCCTCAAAGTATTAGACAGACACACGAATTTATAATAATTTTGGAATGGATGGATGTAGACTTTTTGGGATTTCAATTTAGGTTCGCGCGTTTAGCTTTCAAACGGACATGTAAGTAGCTGAATATAATTATAAAAAAATTAATGGTACTGATATAGCTTATGAATTTTAAAATGGACTGCTTTTAATAAAGAAAGATGTGGGTTTCAAAAATATATTCCTTTCCCGATGCGTGATTAAAGTACAAAATTATCTTTAAAGTTTTTTATTACTTGCCTAGTAAATTCTTGTTGACTCCATTCGGGTAAGATTTTTGGCTTACTTGTTATTTATATTTTGGTGTGTATTAACTTCCAAATACATATTTACTAATCGAATGGAATTTAAGAAGTCTTCTAAAAATGTTGTATTTAGTTTGGGTTAAAATAATACAAATAAAGAGTCAGCGAGTTTAAAATAAAAAAGTTCCTATATTTTTGTATTCTCCGAAGCAACACGAGAAAGTACTTTTGGGAATGGTTAACATATTTACTCAACTAACATGAAACAAAAGTGACAAGACTATTATTCGTGAAGAAAAAAGTTATGTGGTCTCGAAATGTTTGGTAATTGAATTTTACTACTGCGTCTATAGTTTAGATACAACAAAACAAAAATGAATTATGTATAAACTATGATATAATTGTATTCTAACTACGTATTTAATGTGCCATTACCTAATTGTTTAGACTTTAGAGTGTGATAGCATATTTTGATAGCAACAGATAGCAAGAACTTTGTGCAGAGGAGACAGAACTAGAAGGTAAATGTCCGAAACGAAGTAGCCAGAATCTGCTACGAAATCGAAAAAATAATATTAAGTATATTATAAAGAAATCTATCGCTTAGATATAAATCTAAAAGGTGTAACAAAACAAAGTGATTATCACTTTCATTGTCATGCTTATTTGCCCATACAGAAGTTTAAAAAAGTTATTCTTTTAGCGCTGCTACTGTCACAGTGATTTTATATTGATACTTTATAGTGGTGACTCATACTCACCGTTAAGTATTATCACTTTCTTTTGTTAGACTCTGTATATCAATGATATCGTGAGCATGGGCGTACCCAGGATTTCAGCTAAGGGGGGCAGCATGCTCTTGCACCCGCCCCCGCGCTGAAGTCCTGGGTACAGGTATATCAACCATGATATTCGGTCTGGTATATTGAAATCTTTTATCAATCTGCCGACTTAAGGAGCAAGCCCATTTTGTTATTTCCTAAATCTCGGTTTACCTAGTTTCAATATAACTAGCTATTTGACCGAGCTTTGCTCGGTATTTAATAAAACACGAATAAAATTACATTTTCTAAAAATGATTCCTAGCTAGATCGATTTATCGCCCCCGAAACTCCCTATAATTTATATACTAAATTTCATGAAAATCGTTGGAGCCAATTCCGAGATCCCAATTATACATATATACTAGCTGTCTCGACAAACGTTGCTTTGCCATAATATATTTGCCATATTATTTTATTGAAGTGAAAATAATTTGTTGTCACCATGGCAACGTCGATCGCTATCCCGTCGCACAAACAATGGTCGCCGTCAGTCTCAGGTTGTAATAATTTACTATTATTTATTTAACAAATGCACTTATCAATAAATAAAGTACCGAGTAGCCGATTCTCAGACCTACTGAATATGCATATAAAATTTAGTAAAAATCAGTAAAGCCGTTTCGGAGGAGTTGGACTATCATTGTGACACGAGAATTTTATATATATATACTAGCTGTCCCGGCAAACGTTTCTTTGCCATATTATATTAAGTATATCGCCCGTATTATTTTATTGAATTAGTGACTAAAATATAAGTATGTCACCATGGCAACGTCCATCGCTATCCCGTGACCCGCGTCGCATAAACAATGGTCGCTCTTTATAGACAAATAATTTGCAATAAAATAAAATTGCGACTATAATTTGAGATTTAAACTATCCTATCTCTCAAGTTGGATCGAACTGCACATGGTGTGCGAATTTTATTATAATCGGTTAAGTGGTTTAGGAGTCCATTGAGGACAAACATTGTGACACGAGATTTATATATATTAAGATATATGAAGTCAGAGGAAATTTTTTTTTTCTAAAGTTGGAGAAAAAAATTTTTAACTCATAATTAATGACATATTTTGGTGACAAATTAACTTTCAAATATTTTTTTCTCCAACTTTTGAAAAAAAAAATGTTTTCTCTGACTTAATCATACTAATCTGACCTATACTTCATAAGAAAATCGTTATAACTTCTAAACTATCTGACTTAGAGCATTGAAGTAAAGAATTTATTCAAGATGAAAACTTTTTCTATCTTTTTAAAACAAAAAAGAACCGGTTTAACGTGCTAGATTTTTTACAAAAAGCCATTAATTAAAAAATACTATTTTTTTCTTAAACTCTGGTTTTTCTGTATTTAATTCCACGAAATTTATAACATATTGCCTGTGTAAGCGTAGTCCACAAGCTTAGCTATCAAATGAGACCATTTTTATCTTCATAGGATATTTACATGAGAAGTACTGGTCAGATTAGTGTGAAAGCCCGAGAAAAACTAAAATGGCTGCCATTTTACAACCGTGAGAGAGAGAAAAAAATTGAGAGCCAATTTGTCGATAAAATATGCCATAGATCATGACAATAAAGGATCGGACACCGGTGTCGGGACACATTGTATATATATTATAATATATATACAAGAATTACTCGTTTAAAGATATAAGATAAGGCAATGTAGAAAAATATGAGATATAAAGCACAATATTTAAAAGGTTTTAAGCCATAAACATTTTAATAAAACGTAATACTTTCGCTGTAATTAATTTAGAAACTCACCTCCGACAAATATCTTTGACATCGAAATATAATTATTAACTAGGATAATATACACTTCATTTGAATAAATTGTTAGTAAATCTATATTTAAAAAATCCATTTTTCCATGCCATGCCAGGCATGCATGGCATGCCTGGCATGGCATGGAAAAATGGCATTGTAATTCTGTAAAAAAATCTTGAATATCACCATAAAATACACTTCAAATTCGAATATCTCGTAATTTTCAATAACAATGATATGTATTTTTTTACAAAAAGGATAGCATTTTTATAGTTCTAAGGAAATAACGGAATACTTTTCTAGTAAATGATTTGGTCATTAATAAAATAAAATGTATAATTTTCTCCTATTTCGCCCTATCAAGGTCGCGCCGAGCGTCGTCACCGCCACTGTACAAGGCGCGCTGATATGAATCTTATTTTAATGTTCTTTACGTCGATATTCGCACTGACAGACCTACAAATTTTAGGGACAGCTTTGCCTTAAGGCGGGGATTAATCTCAATCCAAAACGATAACCCTGCACACAACCAAAGACCAAGCGTATACGCATAGCAATAAGATTTTAGCTTAGCATAAAATTGTAAGTAGGGTAGTAGGGGCGGATCTTCTCTATTTTTCATGTTTATTTAAAATATCTTTGGAAATCAATGTTAAGAAACAAAATTGTTCGGTTCAGATTTTTTAAATATAGATTTACTAACAATTTATTCAAATGAAGTGTATATTATCCTAGTTAATAATTATATTTCGATGTCAAAGATATTTGTCGGAGGTGAGTTTCTAAATTAATTACAGCGAAAGTATTACGTTTTATTAAAATGTTTATGGCTTAAAACCTTTAAAATATTGTGCTTTATATCTCATATTTTTCTACATTGCCTTATCTTATATCTTTAAACGAGCAATTCTTGTATATATATTATAATATATATATATATACAATGTGTCCCGACACCGGTGTCCGATCCTTTATTGTCATGATCTATGGCATATTTTATCGACAAATTGGCTCTCAATTTTTTTCTCTCTCTCACGGTTGTAAAATGGAAGCCATTTTAGTTTTTCTCGGGCTTTCACACTAATCTGACCAGTACTTCTCATGTAAATATCCTATGAAGATAAAAAAGGTCACATTTGATAGCTAAGCTTGTGGACTACGCTTACACAGGCAATATGTTATAAATTTCGTGGAATTAAATACAGAAAAACCAGAGTTTAAGAAAAAAAATAGTGTATTTTTTAATTAATGGCTTTTTGTAAAAAATCTACCACGTTAAACCGGTTCTTTCCTTTCCTTTCTAGGAAAATTGACGTTTATTTTACCTTCCAGGGGGGGGGGGGCAGCTGCCCTTCCAGGGGCGGGCTGCTCTGCGTAAAATGAAGTGTTGAAACAAAATATCTTTTAAGGCCCGGCCAGTTCGAAAAGACTGATTTTTAGTTAAAAAAAGTAGTGTATTTTTTAATTAATGGCTTTTTGTAGATAAAAAGGTCTCATTTGATAGCTAAGCTTATGGACTACGCTTACACAGGCAATATGTTATAAATTTCGTGGAATTAAATACAGAAAAACCAGAGTTTAAGAAAAAAAAATAGTGTATTTTTTAATTAATGGCTTTTTGTAAAAAATCCAGCACGTTAAACCGGTTCTTTCCTTTCCTTTCCAGGAAAATTGACGTTTTTTTACCTCAGTACGCCCATGATCGTGAGAGTGTGTGTGTAAGTTCCAGCACGTGAAATATGTTTGTGTGTAAAATTCAACGGCGCTGCCAAGCGATTTTCTCCGTACAAACTTTTTTTAATACAAAAATTAAGGGGTCAAACGAGAAAATGGGTCACCTGATGGAAAGCAACTACCGTCGCCCATGGAAACTCGCAACATTAGAAGAGCTGCAGTACCTAAAACTTAGCCGATAGTACTTGTCGCAAGTTAGATTGAATGAATGTGAAATTAATCACGAAGCTCCTAAGGGCTCTCGGGGGTGTAATCCCGGTAATGCGGCCTGTCACTAATTACTGATGTGCGTGTACGGTTAGCTACAAATAATACAATTAAACTTTAAATTGTTTTTTTCTCTTAGACTAGATTTGTATGCGACAGAACGAACGAACAACAAAAATAAAGAGTCTGCAGCACGACCGAGCCGCTGGTTGAATAAATCGTTACTCGTACAATTGCTTGTGATCTCGACGTTGTGTAGCTGCCAAACCGCTCTATAAATTGAGCCTAAAGCAGCCATCAACCATCATTATTCATTACACTCTGTAAAACAAAGTCGTTTCCTACTGCATGTTATAACCCATAGGTATTAAAATTTATATTTTGTAAACTAATTATGTAAGGGAATCAGATTCGGTTTTTATAAATAAATAAGAGTACGTAATTGAAGCGAAAGATTTATAATTGAAACTTATTACTCGGGAACGCGACTTATTCTAGTAGTAATGCTACATAATACATATCAGAACTACATTATATTTTTTTCTCGACGTTTCGGAAGGCTTATATTATTATGTACGTAACCTACACAGTAACTAAATATGTATATTGTGACTTGATCCGACAGAATGAATCAATTTATCTGATGGTGCAAAATACTTTATTGGAATAAATGTATCAGATTCATATTAGGAACATCTTTTGTTGCCAACTTGGCACAAAAGCTGCTAATATACATAATTCCTATTCTAATTTCTAACTACTTCTAAAGAAATATTTTTTCACAAGCATTTATGTTCTGAAAACTGAAATTGTTTAATTAGACAATACAAAAAGTGATGCATCTTACTCAATTTATTAAATAAATTTAATAATGAGCATAATTGTTTACGATTATGATTATTTAATAATATGAGGCATTACATAATATTATCTGACTTAACTGATATCATGGAATCATCAATATTATTAATGACCACTTAATCTTAACAAGCTCTTATCAATATAGATAACACGGTTCACTGGTAAGACAGTAGCTGTATCCACATAATATAAAGAAAACATATAGTTGAGTAACTCTGTTGTGTCCTAGGCCGGTATAAATAGTCAGTACTCAAGATGCATCTCGGTCTTAAGACGCGGTTCAGGCTCTGTGATTCGTTGACTGTCAAAATTTGGACCAATCACAGAGCCTGAACCGTGTCTTGAGACCGAGATGCATCTTGAGTACTGACTATTTATACCGGCCCCAAACATTTACTTTCAAATATTTCAACACAGATATAGTGCGTCAAGAATGTCTAGGAGGCGAAACTTTTTTTTTAGCAATAGCAACACTCTTTTGACATTTGTCCCTTTGTTGTATCAATACTCTATGACATAAAATTTACAAAACAAAGATTTTCAATTTGCTTATATTTAGTTTTACAATGTGAAAACGTGATTAATATTAACAATTAAAGTGAAAGACGTGTCAGAGTGCTGAAAATTTGAAGATTTTCATCGAAGAAAAATAGTAAAACGCGAAAATATCACTGAAATTCTCGCGTCCACATTTCCGATTCTGATCGCTAAATTGCCATAGTAGCAGGTAATTAAGGGTTTGTTTTATAAATTCTGTTTGTTAATTTTATTGTAAATTTTAAGTAGCCTGAGTAAGTATTATGTGGTATAATAAAACAGCAATTTTACATAAACAAAGTTTACGTAAACAATGAACTGTCAAAGATATCTATCATATATAACGCACCTAACAATGATTGATACTTTGACAGTGATTTGCGTAATTATGTCTGTCTGCATAGATGTATATAAAATTCTCGTGTCACAGTGTACGTGACTCCTTTAACACTTTGATGCAGCGTAATATAATATTATAATTATTACGTTTTATGTTTACAGGTAGCAGAAAAAGCCTTTAAACTTTAACGAAATAACCGAAATGACTAGGAGAATTTATGCTATCATTTTGAAAAAAAAAAACACTGAAAATAAATACAAGGAGTGGGAATTAACCCTTTATTAGGATATTGAAGAGCTGACTATCGAAGATGAAAATGCCTCTTCACTGTGATACCACTGCTGTAACTACATGGACCTAGAAAGTGACGATGATTCTGTTTCCGGCTGCATTGTAGAATATTATTTGGATGATCATATTTTATTAAAATAACAAAACCCTGTTTTTCATTTATTTATTTTTATTTATTTTTTAAATAAGTAGTTCCTTAATAAAACAGGAGTGAGCTTCTCTCAGCTCTCATTGGTCATCAAAGTAGCTCTGCAGCTCTCACTTCTCAGGGAGAAGGTACTTAAATAACAGGTGTTATAAATTCATAATATATAACACTAGTGACTAGCTGATGTGCCGGTGAACTTCTTGTTACTTATAAATCTTCCCTGGACTTCCAGGAATATTTTAAGACTAAAATTAGCCACATCGGTTCAACCGGTTAATCGAGTTATTGCATATTTTATATAAACAAACAAATAAACAAATCTTTATTTCCCTCAAAAAAGAATTTTACACGTTAAGTATCTTAAACAAAATGCTGCTCCCCACACTAGGATTCCCTGTGTCGTAGAGAGCAGTCTCTTCCATCATGCACATAGATACATACAATTAATTTTAACCAGCTTATGACATATTTGTGATAACTAACATAAAGTTACATGTTCTAAAGTATTTTTAACAGAACCAATAAAAATTAAAAATGATACTATTGTAATATGTTATATGATACAAAATACACATAATAGCATTACAAATCATTACCAGAGCCACCGAAACCAGCTACAGTACGTGTGAGTTAGTGATGAGGTGAGTTATACAAAGATTATAATACTTTACATACATTAGATTGTTTCCTGTAATATCGTAAATTAAACACACACTATAACTACATCATAATTATTTAAAATTTATTTAATATAAAGTATCAAAATCTTTTATAGTGACTGGATATAGTGTGGCCATAAGAGGCAACACCGGAAACAAGTGGCGACTCTATTAATAGCGGCCCATCCACTAACGCTCATTCCTGCCGGATTCTATAATACTTACGGAATGAACGCCAGTGGATTTGCAAGAGCGAGAAAGAATGACGGTATTATAACCCCGCGACTCCTCCCGTCGTGAAGGACGCGACGCGCTCTGTGATCAAGTTAGTGCCTGTTCATTTGTCCGGCGTGATTGAGCGCGCGTTTGTAATCATTTTGTTTGTGTCTGTCGTCTCGGAAGGAAAATGGATTCCCAACAAGAAATCGACGACGTTACCATCTTGAGCAGTTCGTTAAAAGTCGAGACATCCATTCTTAAATAGTTCCTAAAATCATCAGGTTCATCGCATGCCAGATCTTTTAAAAGTCTTATATCACTATATTTCTCCTTTTCTAATAACCACTTTTTTACCCACATTCTATGTCTTCTTTTAGGTTTAAATAGATATTCACTCGCAATAAAACTCAAAGCAATAGCAATCTGTTGCTTACGGGTACACATGTTGTTGCAAAATGATTAAATCCATAAAGATAATTCAAAATGACGCGCATTCCTTTTAAATGACAACAATCTTCATAAAATGTTAGGATTATAACCATCCACAGAGACGCAATCCCTCGGTATGACTGACAAGATGCAAACTGACCGGAATGTACCTAAACGTGTGTATGGTCACTAAAGGATTGTTTTTCCGCATGCGGTGGCGTGTGGTGATAAAGTCAGGGGAAAGACCGTAGGATTGAGGTTAATTAGTGGCTTCAACGGTTTTATTTTATCCCGTCGCTTTTCTGTACAGTTTGCACGACGGGATAA
Organism: Lysandra bellargus; assembly: GCA_905333045.1. Lineage (NCBI taxonomy): Eukaryota > Metazoa > Arthropoda > Insecta > Lepidoptera > Lycaenidae > Lysandra > Lysandra bellargus. The sequence goes on along the minus strand of HG995352.1, from coordinate 5,024,162 downwards.
GTCGGAAGAAATGAACGTTAGTGGATGGGCCGCTAATGTTGTGACTTTTTTGACGGGCTATACTTGAGATTATTGCTTCTGATAATTTATAATTCCCAAACCGAAGTTAGATATCAACAATATGCATGTTAATATGGAATTTAGCATAAGCCGTTCCTAAGTAATATATGGCACTTGCTACAAAGATATATTCTAACTTTAATGTCGAAAGCTATACCTATCTATCGAAAGTAATTTGAGAAAATATATGTTTTACTTTGTTGCGCGTGCTACGTGATATTGCATCGTTTAAAAAACTTATATTAGCTAAGAAAAAGATACTATGCTAAAATGTGTATCCGGGTGAACTAGTATAAAGATTCTATCAAAAAAGTGAAGAAATTAAAAAGTGGCAACATTGTAGTGTCATCTGTTTCAAATCAATCTAAGAAAAAAAAGGGACAACAAGGATACTACGATGTTGCCACTTTTTAATTTCTTCACTTTTTTGACAGACTATAGTCTACTGTATATTACTTAAATTACATCTTACACAGAGATATGGATTCAATCAAAACAATATTGTGTCTTGATCTTGTTTGTATTCATAGGATTTCTGCTCTTGTGCGTTTCCTTTTGGTTACGATACTTGACCTTTGGTGTTAGAAATGAAATTAGTAGTGAGATGCACCAACTTACTATAACTATAACAAAAATATGTCAATCTCTGGTTTAGTCAATAATGGATTGTACCCAAAGATTGCACCATTGTTGGTTAAAATGACGACATTAACGTTTAGTTGTCAAATGTCAAAACAATATACAATACAGCAATACAGCAGCTACAGCAATACTTGTTATTAATTATACTTTGTCCGCTCGTTAAATGGTAACTAACCGTGTTAGTGTCATAATTAGGGCCCGGAAAAATATGTATTATAAAATCCAAAATATGTACTTACATAAAATATGGACTAAAAAATGGAAAATAGGGAAAAATACGGAGTATAAAATAGAAATATGGAAAAAATATGGAGTATAAAATTACAATGATTAAACGTTGTTTTAGTGTAGGTAAGAAAAGAGTCACTCGTGACAGTTAGCAAAGAGATAGAGGCCAGAAATATGCTATGCTGGCTTTGCCTCTGTATATTTGGTAGGCCAGAAATATGCTATACTGGCTTTGCCTATGCATACTTGGTTTGGAAATGAACATGTACGTGACAGTATTAATTGTGCAACTTGCATGACATGCCGATTATATTGTAAGCATGACAGCACGTAACGCACGTCATGCTGCATGATTTGACGTGGGAGAGCTTGCTTCATCCTTCAGCCAGCCAGCTCGACCGGAGAAATACCACGGTCTCACAGAAAACCGGGTGACATCATCATCAGTCAGTCAAGGTGTGACGACCCGAGCCCTCACAAAGCTCGGTTTTTAGTAACCAGCACTAATTAAAATTATTAATACCTACATATGAGCAAAATTTGTGCCAAAGGTTGACGACTGTGTAAGTACACATTTTGTTAACAGTATGAATTACTACTTTTATACGCCATATCAGCTTTGAATTACAACTAATACGAACACTGCACACAAAATTTATCATTTCCCTCTCTGATTTACGCCTATTTACAATAAAATGTGCATAAAACACAACCAGTGGTCGTGTGGCGTGAACACAACGTAAGGCGTCATCGATGAGCAGGGCCATCGCAAAAAAAAAAAAACACTTGTCATATATATGGTTATGGTAAAAAATAACAGCATATATGGACTAAGGAAAAACATTACACTGTAAAAAATTATTATATATTATAATTTGATAGGGATACATTAATATGTATGATACGAATTATTAGTATAGGAAATAATGTATATATGAATTAAATTGTCTACAGAATGGATCAATGTTAATTATAATAAGAATATATATGAATAATAACTCAGACCAATAAAAAAAGATAGACAGAGCCATCCATGCTACGCGGTGAGGCAGGCAATAGGAAGCCGATACGACCATAGGAAGCCGGCCGCCCGCCATTCCGGTTTCAACGAGTGACGGCGCATGTCGTTTTCATCTGTGTCAAGAAATATCAAAATATGCCGTATCCTGCATCGTTAAATAGTGCAAAAACATTTCTTGTGCTCAAAAGAAACCTTGTGGGATTACGTTTCACAAGTAATTAGTTGAATATTTATGTATTACCACCGAAATAACGAATTTAATTCATTAGTTTTAAAAATTGTCTCGGGAGTCTCGGAAAACAGAACCTCAACCAGTACTGCATGCTGCTCGCAAGATATTTTTCCCCATAATAGGGGAAAAATATTACGTGCTATATTATCCTGACAAATGTTTAATTTTAACCTAAAATTCGTTATTCATTTAAAATCTATTAATATAAATAAAATTGGAGTGTCTGTTTGTAGTATTGAAATATTTTTTTACTATTTGCATATTAATCTGTATACGATACATACTGCATACACCAAACAACATTCTTTACAATTTTTGTCTGTATGTATGTCTGTCTGTCTGTCTGTTCTTAGTTGAAACACATAATTTATTAGATTTTTCAGCAATTACTAATGAATGATGATTAACAATCTAGTTTGATAGCAACTTTTGTAGTCATTACTTAGTAGTTTAATAAGACTGCAACAGGATGGGAGTTTGACAATCTGAAACCCTGAGTTGGCAACATTATTTTTTTGCACACAAGCGCACGCCTAGCGTATTTATGCTAGGCGTGGCGCACACATTGATCGACAGCGACTTCACCCCATTACCTGTAAATACTCCGTCTTTCTTTTTTTATTGGTCTGAGAATAATAAATAGAATATATAAGATAAGTGTTTAAGACAATATATTATATTATAATTGAGAAAATGTAAAAGTATACATAGAAGTGTAAATGGATTGTCACTGTAGTTGGTCATATGCAACAACCTGATGCATCCCGCTCATTTGCAGGAAATAATTTATTTAATAAATGTTTTTGGCAACGGATGCTCCGCGCTGCGCGGAGTGTATTGGTAATGTTAGATGGAAAAATTTGTAAAACGAAATAAAAACATTCAAACAAAGAATAGAAATATATAAAAGACATAATATTGTGACATTAAATAAAATATAGTAAATGTAAAAGTAACTTGTAATGAACACTACAATAGTAACATGTATAAATAGTAAATATAAATCATATTATATACCTTGTAAATAAATATAAATAAAAAACCCAGATGTAACGAACTATGTAAGTAATTGTCTCTTCCCTTCGGAAGGGGGAACAAGAGGTCCCGCAGTAGGGGACGTTATAAAAAAAATAAAAATAAGCAGGGCTGATGACGCTTATGGTGCGTCATCGAACAAAGTACTTGGCCTGTCGTAAGAATTTGTTGAAATGAAGGTGGCAATGAATTGGTTAATTACCCTAGCGATTTTCGTCATATACCTATGTCAAATTTAAAAATTTCTAACTTCTAATGCCTAGCAATTAGGGCTCCCACACATGATGCGAATTCGAATTCGCAGTTTTTTGTGGGAGCCCTTAGTTGGCGAAAAATATTCGGCTTCTGTCTGCAAATTATTTACGTAATTCGTCTTCGAGTAATAAGCAATTTTTTATCCAGCCTCCTTCGGAAGGTGAGCTCGCCGCGCCAGCGAGCGTCGTCAGCCGCATGCATCGACTCAGAAACTTGAAGAAGGGCTCCGAGGTACGTAACCATGAAATATTCATGAGCCGAGATATCACTCGCGCACAAATTACGCGATTTGTATTCATTTTGTTGTCACTTTTTATGTGAAATACGCTTTGATATTTGAACCTTGTTCATATTTTATTATTTTTTATTGGCGCAAAATATGGTTCGTAATGTTCGGGTTGCAGTTTATTTCAATAAGAGACGAACTTATTAGAAAGAGGAGTGCGTTTTTTAGTTTTAACTCAGAACCTACTTCACGATATTGCCTTTTTAACATATCGGACATGTAGAAATCATTTAATTATTTATTTATTTACTATTGGAAAACCAACAGCTTACAATGTTACTTAAACAGCTAAATGTATAATATTGACTATTGTTAATAAATTATCTTTGGATCATTTCATCAAAATGTTTTTCTAAAATAGAAATTCAGAATTTTTAAGCGTTTTTTATGTTCTGGCTTCTCCCGATATGTTCCATTTGTGTCAACATCAGTTACCATGCGAGCGAGCATATGCTGTCTCACTCAAAGTCCTTCCATTCATCCCGCTCAAACGCCACCGTCGGGAAACCTGGCTTGTGTGTCAAGTTTATCGCGCACTTACAACACTACTAACATGCGATATTTAACTTTTTTTTCTTCGATCAGCCTCAAACCCTGTTCAACGACAAGGGCAAGTACCCGACGCTGACGCGCATGTCGTACTGTCAGTGCCGGCTGCCGCGCGTCTTCACCAGCGTGTTCGAGCGGTTTGGCTGGGCCCACGTAGCGTTGCTGCTGGATAAGTCCGACTTGTTTTCGCTAACCGTGGGTAAGTAGGTCTATAGGGTATGAAAAAAAATCCTTATTAAGCCCACGATATACAATAATATAAACTAGGTAGCGCACATCATCGAAGGAACGAAGGATATACTCTCAGAGTGGAGGAACTCTGGGAGTATATCACTCGAAGGAACGAAGGATGTACTTCCAAACAGTGACGAATTAAGACTACTTGATGCCCTAAGCAATCCATGCCTGTATTCCTCCACTCCCATGCGTATGTCAACTAGAATCGGTCTTTAAACTTATACCACCTAAAACCATTAGTTTTTTCCTAGGAGTGAGACGTGATGCCCTAAGGACGGATGTTTTTTGTACTTCTTCTGGTGCCCCCTCAGATGTGATGCTCTAGGCAATTGCTTAATTTGATTAAGGGTTAATCCGTCACTGCTTCCAAAGTATAGATAAACTGAAGGTGCCATTCTGGATTTGGTGATGCGCTGACCGCTCGCTTATTGCTTAGAGTACAAGAGCAATTCTGTAACCTAGCATGGCCATAGTAGAAATACGAAAGTATAGATAAACTGTGGAGATAAACTGAAGGTGCCGTTAAGTTAAGCCTTGAATTCTGGATTTGGTGATGCGCTGACCGCACGCTTATCGTCAGCGCCGACTTCAACATGTCAGCGTGAACCGCTGCACGTTATTAAATGAAATTAATGAATGAAAAATGTTTAATTTCTAAATCAGTTAAAAATTAACACTTTTAGAACGTCTACATGAAGTCTACAGGTTCGGGAAGTAACCCGGCGAGAAGAACCGGCGTAAGAAACTCACACGGGGCCATATACGTATCAAAAACGCTTGTTCAAGTAAATATTTTCACGTTTTCTCATTTAAATATATATGAGCGCAAGTGAGCACAAGTAAACTTCTAACAACTAACAACAATAAAATAGAAAATTATTACTTAGAGTAAAAACAATGCAGTGCATTTGTTGTGTCTAGTCTTTGAACCCAATCGAAAACAATAATTTAAAAGTTTGTAATCGGAAAACAAAAACATTTATCACATTGTTTGTTTGTTTTTTATCACATTACATGATAGTATAATTAACTCTTATTCTATTATCATCTCGTTTGGTTGTATTTTTAAGCTGCAAGTTTTACCAAAATTGGTTCTCTAGTTTTTGAGATATGCAATTATTCTCTGCCCAGTTTTCGTATAAGTATGTTAGTCATATATATATGTCACCGTAAGATTGTAAACACCGCGAGATTGTAATATGACGAAGTGATGGATTGTAAACAAACAGTTTTCCGGTGATTTTAAATTAATTATTTCGTATTTAAAATAACTTCAATTGTCTGAATATTTGATGTATAATATTGAATAAAATTTAGATATATTTGAAGTGCAGTTTGAATTATAAATTAGGTTAATTTTAATAACCGAACATTCAAACAGCTCTTTAAATATATCAAAATTTTATTTTATGTCATACATCTCATACCATTTGGCATTGAAGTTATTTTAAATACGAAATAATTAATTTAAAATCACCGGAAAACTGTTTGTTTACAATCCATCACTTCGTCATATTACAATCTCGCGGTGTTTACAATCTTACGGTGACATATACAAAAACTGGGCAGTTCTGAAAATATTACATACACACGGGTCGAATTGATAACCTCCTTTTATAAGGTCGGTTAAAAAAGAAAGTAAAATAATCATTAACTTAACACCTATATCGTGGGTATCGCAGACACAATAGATTTTCAATTGTTGTGCGACAGGCGGGAGACAAATGATACCCAGCTGTTTTTTGTGCCTATTTGAAGCGGAATCAGCGCCCCTAAAATCGAGGGAAGAGAACTAAATCTGACGTAACTTGCAAAATATGGCCGCTCAATCACTATTGGTTGTAGAAACCAAAGAGAATATTATTATAATCACAACGGTGGTAGAAACTAGTATTAGTTTCAAGTACTCCCACTACTGCGCTATCAGCGCCAATATGACGACTTAAGGGGAAGACAGCTGCCAATTCGACATCTTTGTGCAGTTTTCTAGACGTATGTATTTCATTGATTGGCACCAAAAATGTGATTTTTGATTATATTTAGAAAAACTTGTCGAATTTAAATAATAAAATAATGTACTCCTACTTCATGAAAAAAAATTACCAAAGTCACATCTTTCAGGAACTTTAAACAGTTCTAACTAAAGTTCTAACTATACAATCTAATATGCTTTAAAATTTTGTTTATTTGATACCTTTTACAAAAATCCAAAGATTGCCAGATTTAATTTTCGGTTCTGACATCTAGATTTCCCATAATATTTAATTTTTCCTCTAACAAACGAAAAATGTATCCACGCTACCGAGTGAACATCTCTGTCTCTCCGGCATGAAAATCGACAATGGTGCGAGAGTGATGCGAGATCAAGGTAATTGGCAGTTGTCAGCGTCTTAAGAGCCCGGGTAACCCTCGAAATTCTCATACATACGTAATACCAAAATCATTTTGTCGTACGAAAATATTTAACATGTTTGAGTTATTTTTCAGCATAAAATAGTAATTACCTAGGTTCCTGAACAAAAATTAACTTCAAAATATTTTAACACTAAAAAAAAATTTTTTGTGTATAAATTTTTTTTTATAAATTTACTACTAAATATTTAAACACTAAAAAATAGAGTAAAACACTAAAAAATTTATAAATAATTAGTAAATTTACTACAAAATATTTTAATACTAAAAAATATTTTTTCGATTTGAAATATTTTGTAGTAAATTTACTATTTTTTTATATATTTTTTAGTATTTTACTCTATTTTTTAGTGTTTAAATATTTAGTAGTGAATTCAGTAAAAAAAAAATTTACATTAAAAAAATTTTTTTAGTGTTTAAATATTGTTACGTGCTAGGGTTCGAGGATTCGGAGAGAAAGACCTGGTGACTCTCTTGAAGACTTTATTCACAAACACTAGCTCACACAAATCACTAAGTCCAAACACTAAGCACTAAATCCAAATCACTGAGCACTATCACTGTCCTAGGTCGTAGCCGAGTCGTTAGTTCACTATCACAATCACTCACTATTGATCACTTGTTTTCACTTTTGAAGTCGCCTTGATGATCGCTCGGATCGAACTGCCCCGACTGCCGGCTTGTTTACCTTTTATATGGCCCACTTCGCCTTCTGGAACGTTCTATTCTGGGTTGTTTACGTAAACACGCAATTCACATAAACAATGGTCGGGCTTTTCTAGAAGGTACGCGCAACTGTCGCGCGCAGGTAAACAACTGCCCGTATCCGTAACACAATTCACATAAACAAGGGTCGGGCTTTTCTAGAAGGTACGCGCAACTGTCGCGCGCAGGTAAACAACTGCCCGTATCCGTAACACTACTCCCCTCTTAGAGATGCTCGTCCCGAGCATCGTTGTTACTGCCATGATAGCGCGCCAAACGGTCTATGTGTACCACTTTGAATGTGCCTCTTGGTGGCTTTTGAATCCTGTAAGTCACATCATTCAATCGGGTAACCACTTTATATGGGCCGTCCCACTTGGTCTGCAACTTTGGAGATTTCCCTTTTCGGCGAGTTGGGTTATGCAGCCATACCAGTGACCCTTCTTCGAAGCCGCTCGTGTTCGATCTCCGGTCGTATCTGGTCTTCATGTTCTCACTTGACTGTAACCCATTTTCCCGAACCATGGCGTGTATGTAGTGCATCTTTTCCCTTAAATCACAGACATAGTCTTGTACGGTCTTTGGTTCCCCCGGTGACGCTCCTGTCAAGAGGTCTATTGGTATTCGTAGTTCTCTACCGTAATTGACATAAGCCGGGGTAGCTTTTATGCTCTCGTGCTCGGCGGTACGGTACGAGAGAAGGAAGAGTGGTATATACTTGTCCCAATCCTTTTGTCTGTCATCTACCAATTTCGCCAAATGCCTCTCTAGAGTCTGGTTAAATCTCTCAACCATTCCATCAGACTGTGGATGGTACGCGGTGGTCCTCGTCTTATGCATTCCCAAAATTCTGCACACTTCCTGGAAGACCTGCGATTCGAAGTTCCTGCCCTGATCGGAATGGATTTCGAGAGGCACACCAAAGCGAGATATTACTTCTTCGACTAGCTTAGAAGCAACCGTTGTAGCTTCTTGGTTTGGTATGGCGAACACTTCGGGCCATTTGGTGAAATAGTCCATGACGACCATAAAGTACTTGTTTCCCGATTCCGTCACGGGAAATGGCCCAGCTACGTCAACTGCAATTCGTTCCCACGGTGCCCCAACGTTATACAACCGCAGGTTCCCACGGCTCCTGGTCTGTGGTCCCTTCACTGCAGCGCAAGTAGTGCATTTGCGGCACCAATCCTGTACATCATCTCGACAATGCAACCAGTAGAATCGTTCTCGCACTTTTGTTAACGTCCTCTTAACACCTAGATGACCTCCTGATACGCCATCGTGTATTTCACGGAGAACATCCGGTACTCTCGTTCTTGGGACAACTATCTGAAGATGGAACTCTCTGCCGTTAGTCTTCTCCCATTTTCGGTAAAGTATTCCATTTTGAAGTATCAGACTGTCCCATTGCGCCCAGTACGCCTTAGTGACAGCGCCAGTGGGTGCAACCTCACTCCAGATTGGTTTTTCGTCACCTCGTTTCTTCCATGTGATGATGTGCCGTAGGTCGTCATCTGTTTCTTGAGCCTTCCTCATAGCATCATTCTCCCATGGACCCAAAGGACTTGTTTTCGTTAACTTTAATGTCACTTCATTAGATTCCTGCTTAACACAGTGTTTGCAGTCTTCTGAACACGGCCTTCGTAAAAGTGCGTCGGCGTTCCCATGCGCCTTTCCGCTGCGGTGTTCCGTCTTGAAGTCGTACTCCTGGAGTTGTTCAATCCATCGAGCTACTTGGCCTTCTGGGTTCTTGAATTGCAGTAGCCACTTCAAGGCTGCGTGATCAGTTCGCAGTAAAAACTGTCTGCCGACGAGATATTTGCTGAAATGTTGTAGCGTCTTTATGACAGCCAAGAGTTCTCTTCTTGTCACACAGTAGTTTCTCTCTGGCTTAGATAAAGATTTGCTGAAATATGCAATTACAACTTCTCTTTCACCCTGTTTTTGAGATAACACCCCTCCAATGGCCGTGTTGCTTGCGTCCGTGTCGACTATAAACTGACCTTCAGGTTGTGGATACCCCAGGATTGGTGTTTCACACAGATGTTTCTTCAGTTTCTGAAAGGAATCTTCAGAAGTCTCGTCCCAAATAAACTGTCGTTTATCCTCTGTCAGCCGATGTAATGGCTTGGCTATCTCCGAGAATCCCTTAACAAAACGCCTGTAGTAGGAGCATAGGCCGAGAAATGCCCGCACTTCGGTTTTGTTCTTAGGGGTTGGCCAATTTTGAACTGCTTCCAGTTTCTCCGGGTCCGTCTGGATTCCATCACTGGAGATAACATGGCCGAGATAGTTGACCTTACTCCTGAATAAGCGACACTTTTTCGGATTCAGCTTTAACTTGGCCCCCTCTATTTTGGCGAAAACTCGTTCTAAGTTTCGCAAATGGTCCTCGAAGTCGCGGCCAACAATGATGACGTCGTCCAAGTAGACTAAGCAAGCCTCTCCAACTAAGCCTGCCAGTACACACTCCATGAGTCGCTCAAATGTGGCAGGTGCGTTGCACAATCCAAAGGGCATGACGTTAAACTGCCATAAACCTTTACCGGTGGAGAAAGCTGTCTTCTCCTTGTCTTTTGGATGAATTTCCACCTGCCAGTATCCAGATTTCAGGTCCAGGGTCGAGAACCATTTCATGCCACTCAAGGTATCCAGAGTGTCGTCGATTCGAGGTAATGGATAGCTGTCCTTCTTAGTGACATCATTGAGACGCCTGTAGTCCACACAAAATCTTGTGCTGCCATCTTTCTTCTTCACCAACACAACAGGTGAGCACCACGGACTTGCAGACGGTTCAATAATCTTATGCCTTCTCATGTCCTCCAAAAGGCCTTCAACTTCTTTTTCCTTTGCAATGGGTATCCGTCTTGCTCGTTGACGAATTGGGTTCTCGCTTCCGGTATCTATCCTGTGCTGAACCATCGACGTTCTTCCAAGGTCGCCTTCCTGACTGGAGAAGATATTCGCGTGGCTTTGTAAAAACTTCTTAGCTTTCATGCTCTGCGAATAAGTCAGATTACTCTTGCAGTCATCAAGTAGCTCAGTCACTATTCCATAGTTGCTGCTGTTGGCTGAGTCTGAGCCTGTGATCGAACTACACTTTCTCATCCAGACAACTTCCTCGCACTTTCCAATGACGTCACCTTTGTTCAAGCAGATCTCGCGATCACCAAGATTCAAAACCCTGACCACAGCGTTACTGCTTCCACTAACAAGGGTTCTCGCCGTCATCAGTTTTTGCGCTGATGTCTTGGTAGGTGTGTCTTCGATCAACACGCATCTGTTTGACTTCTTCTTTCCAGCTGGCGGTAGTTTCACCAGCACTCTAGCTTCCGCTCGTCCAGGTATAATGACTTCCTTTACACATGCGACTTTCCCGCAGGCGCCTCCAAGGATGAAAATTTCTTCATCGCCACACTTGAAAACTCCGTCAGCGACATTAATTCTGCAGTTGTACTTCTTCATGAAATCCAAACCCAAGATGCAATCATCCATAATCTCAGCCACGATAACGTCATGAGGGTATGAGTAACCCCCTACATTAATCGTAACTGACATTTCTCCCAGGACGGGTATTGGCTGACCGGAGGCAGTAAGGAGCCGACAGTTAATTCTCCTCTTGTGTCTTCTTGCGGCTTTTACCAGATTTGGGTTCACTATCGTTCTAGAGGCTCCTGTGTCTAGAGTCATTTTGCAATCCGTCCTGTTAATAGTCCCCTGAATCACAAGACTATTCCCGCTGTATGCTTGGGAGATAACAGTTATGGGGGCTTCCTCCGCGTCAGCCAGTACTCGCCCCTTAGTCCTGGCTTTTATTCGTTTCCCTGATCCCGGGCAGGGGACGAAGCTCCTTGCTTCTTCAGCTCCTCTACTTGTTCCTCGAGCCTTTTCATCCTTGCCATCTGGGTCTCCTTCTGCGGGCAGTTGAGCTGAAGATGGCCCCTCTCACCGCACTTGTAGCACATGGCTCCAAAACTTCTCTTCGTGGGGGCCTTGACCTCCTTAACTTCCTCAGAGACCTCATGGATCTTATGGGTCTGTCGTATGTCACGGCGAACAGCCTCGACCTCCAAAGCATGCGCCAATGCTTCCTTTAGCGAGGTGTGGTGACGTAGCCTCACTGCAGCTCTGACCTCGAGGTCCCTGATTCCGTCGACAAATGCTTGTACAATATTCGTGTCGACCATTTTGGAATCGGCTCCTGGGTGTGCCTTCTTGACGAGTTTTTCAATTTCCAACGCCCATTGCTGTAGTCCCTCTCCTGAGCGTTGGACTCTGTCACGAAGTTGAGCACGGAACACGTGCTCCAGGTGTCGCTCCCCGTATCTGGATTCAAGGGCCTCCATCAGGTCTTGGAACCCATTTCCTGTATGTGCCTCTAGGACCGACAAAGCTTGCCCTCTGAGCGCAACAGTGAGAGCGGTCAGGCATTGTTCGTCAGTCCATCCGTTGGCAGAAGCAACCGTCTGGAATTGCTGACGATAAGCGTTCCATGAAGTAGTACCGTCGTATGGTGGCACTTTAACTCTTGGTCCTTGTACCACTTGCACCACTCCGGTAGTTCCACTAGACACCGCCACTCCTGTGGTTTCCAGGCGCACTACTTTCTTCTGAAGTTCAGTGAGGCCGGTTTTCACATTTTCTACATCCAATCCTAACCCCGTAACTCGTTCGTCCATTACGTCGACATCTTTACGAAGCTTTGTCACCGTGTCACTGACATCCTTTATAGCCAGAAGCGCCTTTTCTTGAAGGTCCTTTTGTTGCTCTTGTGACTCTTGCATAGCGCCGAGCTTGCGGTCTTGTGACTCTTGCAAAGCGCCCAGCTTGCGGTCTTGTGACTCTTGCAAAGCGCCCAGCTTGCGGTCCTGTGCCTCCATCATTGCCCTTTGAGAATCTTGCATAGCGCCGAGCTTGCGGTCTTGTGCCTCCATCATTGCCCTTTGAGAATCTTGCAAAGCCTGAATTAACTCAATTATGCTTTCCAATTGAGGGGCCGTAGAGACTACGGGCGTGGCAGGATGGATGTAGCTAGTCGACGGGGCCTGAGTGGGCGTGGCCTGGTGGGCGGAGCCAGTGGGCGTGGCCATGTCCAGAGTGGGCGGGGCCTGAGGGGCGTGGTCAGTGGGCGGGCCCTGGTGGGCGGAGCCAGTGGGCGTAGCTTCACCCGAAGTGGGTGGAGCCTGGGGGGCGTGGTCAGTGGGCGGAGCCTGGTGGGCGGGGCCAGCGGGTGGGGCCTGCCCCGCAGTGGGCGGAGCTTGGTCCCCAGTGGGTGTGGCCTCCGCAGCCCCACCTCCAACCCCTCTCTCGAAGTCGATGGCAGCAGCTCGCTGTGCCCTTGTCCTGACACTCCCCTTGAAGTCGTCTCTCGGAGTCAATGGCATCTCCAAATCTCACTTCCGACACCAGTTGTTACGTGCTAGGGTTCGAGGATTCGGAGAGAAAGACCTGGTGACTCTCTTGAAGACTTTATTCACAAACACTAGCTCACACAAATCACTAAGTCCAAACACTAAGCACTAAATCCAAATCACTGAGCACTATCACTGTCCTAGGTCGTAGCCGAGTCGTTAGTTCACTATCACAATCACTCACTATTGATCACTTGTTTTCACTTTTGAAGTCGCCTTGATGATCGCTCGGATCGAACTGCCCCGACTGCCGGCTTGTTTACCTTTTATATGGCCCACTTCGCCTTCTGGAACGTTCTATTCTGGGTTGTTTACGTAAACACGCAATTCACATAAACAATGGTCGGGCTTTTCTAGAAGGTACGCGCAACTGTCGCGCGCAGGTAAACAACTGCCCGTATCCGTAACACAATTCACATAAACAAGGGTCGGGCTTTTCTAGAAGGTACGCGCAACTGTCGCGCGCAGGTAAACAACTGCCCGTATCCGTAACAATATTTTGAAGTTAATTTTTGTTCAGGAACCTAGGTAATTACTATTTTATGCTGAAAAATAACTCAAACATGTTAAATATTTTCGTATGACAAAATGATTTTGGTATTACGTATGTATGAGAATTTCGAGGGTTACCCGGGCTCTTAAACGTCATGTTTACGTCAGATTTAGTTCTCTTCCCCCGATTTTGGGGGCGCTGAATCCGCTTCAAATAGGCACAAAAAACAGCTGTCATTTCAGAGGGTATCATAGGTCCAGCGTGTTTGTATAATGGAGGTCAGTGATTAAGTCACTCTGTGTATAGCTGTAGTCTATCTAACCTAGGGCTTAACTTCAGGTAAGAGCCTGGAGTGGGGTCTCCGGAAGAAGGGTGTGCTGAAGGCGGTCCGGGAACTGGACGGCAACGAGCGGGAGTCCTGCGAGGCGCTGCTCAAAGACGTCAGCATGTACGCAAGAGGTAACGCGATAGCTAGTAATTAGCTAATGTGTGCGTGTGAATGGAATGTGTGTAGCGAGTAGATACTATTATTTCCGCGGTAGAGCTATATAAGGTGTAACAAAACTATAACTATAACACTTTAGGGTGTGTATGTGTTCCTAAGGGTCTATACAGACGGACCGCATTTCAACTGCAATCCAACCGCAAATTGCAGTTTAAGTGCAGTTTGAATGCAGTTGATAATGGTTTGCAGTTCTATTGCAGTCGTGTCAACTGCATTCAAACTGCACTTGAACTGCAATTTTCGGTTGGATTGCAGTTCGTCTGTATAGACCCTTATACAGGGTGTAACAAAACTAACTGATAACACTTTAGGGTGTGTATGTGTTCCTTATATAGAGTTCACTGTGAAAGTAGCAGCGCTGAAAGAGCAATGTTTTTTTTACTTTTGTATTGGCAAATTCCTGACACTAGGTCGCTTGCCCATACAAATGACAAAAAAAATTGCGCTTCAGGCTGCTACTTTCACAGTTAACTCTATAAGGACACATACACCTTAAAGTATTATCACTTAGTTTTGTTACACCCTCTATAGAGTTTGAAATGTCTGTAGGATTTTTTAGATTTTAAGAAAACTTACAGCTAACTTTCAGATAGAAAAAAAAAGTACTCGAAAAGCTAGGCAGAGACAATATTACACCCAAGAAGCTAAACAATAGACAATGCAGTACATACTATTATAATAACGGTTGCAGATATTATAGCCTTTTTTTTTTTTGTTGAGGGGGGGGGGGGGGGGGGGAATACGTTACGTATCCCCCGCCGCACACGAGGGTGGACGACGGGGGTATGTCGGACTCCCTCCGGCTCGGTGCGCCGGAGGTTTACCGACTAAAACCCCCCCCCCCCATGCCCTCCTTCCAGCCATGGGACATGGGACCTCTGTTGCGAACTCCGCGTCCTCATGGCGCTTGCCGCGTCCGGCACATCTCCGTTTCGGCGGCTGATGTTCTGCCGCCGTCTTTCTTCACCGAGAGCTCCCCGGGCATCTAGGGAGCTTTCTTCTCGGGGCCCTTTGTGCGGGCGGTGATCCCCCGATCCACCGCCCACGGGCCTATTGCTCCACCTCCATGGCGGGCTGGGGCTGACTAACCCCAGCACCACTGGCTCCAGGCTCTTGCGGCCGAGCCTTGTCGGAGGGAGCTCCTCTCCTGCGGCGCTTTGTAGGCGGGGGCGGCTTCTTGGCTGATAGACAGCTACCGCTTCCCAGGACGTGCCCGCTTTCCCTGCTGAGTGCCTCGCAGAAGAAGCAGTTGGGTTGCTTCTCCTGGCACTCGGCGGCCTTGTGCCCCGGTTTTCCGCAGCGGAAACAATTCCGGCTGCGGTCCACCGGGCACTGGCATGTCGTCGCCAGGTGGCCGGTATCAAGGCATCGGTAACACCGCTTATTGGGCCCGTCCTTATGGAGTTGAACGGGCACCCTCCTTCTCGCGACACCGCCTCTACGACATCTGTAGTCTGAGCCAGACCGAGGTCGAGCTTTTGCAGAAATTATAGCCTAACCTCCTAATTACTAATAAGTAATAAAATACAATATGCACATTATGTGTAGAGATCAACTACGATAACATGGCGTGCCCCTCCAAAATTCAAAACGTTTGAAGTACGTTGTCAAAACGTTTGAAGTGCGTTGTCTTGCGCGGTAGGCTAGTTATGATTAGTTGACCAACAAATCTTGGTAACAAGTGACATTAACTGAAATATTACGTGTACTGTGATTGGTTGAATACTTACTTCATACAAACTCTTTCATAAGGATGTGACTACACACATTAAAACAGTCATTTGGAGGGGCGCGCCATGTTATTGTAGTTGATCTCTACTGCAGACGTTATAGTACGTTAGAAAAGTGCCTTAGACAATAACTTTGTGTATCAAAGCCCCGCGCGCCCCGTTACGGTGCAGCCGCAACCATATAACATCTGTAATAATATTTTTGTTTACCCCCATATGCTCAGTGGTGATACTGAGCGTGCGCGGATCGCTGGTGCGCGAGTTCATGCTGGCGGCGCACTCGCTCGACATGACGCGCGGCGACTACGCCTTCCTCGATGTTGAGATATTCCAGGTAGAGTATGACCGCACACATCCATAATCCATATTATGCCACTTTTGCGGCCATTGAATTTTCCCCGAGATCAAGATTGTCCGATGATAGTTCTTGAAGAATGGGATTTGACACATAATAATAAAAAGCCATGGCTCTTTATTTGCCATTATAGTTAATTGAAGACGTGAGTGGAAGAATCGAACAAGTAACATTTCGTAACGAGCAATTCTTGTATATATATATATATATATATATATATATATATATATATATATATATATATATATATATATAATTGGAATCTCGGAATCGGCTCCAACGATTTTCATGAAATTTAGTATATAGGGGTTTTCGGGGGCGATAAATCGATCTAGCTAATAATCATTTTCATAAAATGTCATTTTATGTGTGCTTTTTAAATTTTTTGAATACCGAGCGAAGCTCGGTCATATAGCTAGTTATTTTAATAAAACTTGTAACTTATCTACTTCATATCCTAGCTAATATATCTGGCTACACATACTTTATAGTTTTTCTATTTCAAATAATTTTTCCGGCCCTAATGCTTTAATTTAAGCAAAAAAAAAAACGGGAAGTTTTTTCATGTTACTTACCTTATTCTTCCACTCACGTCTTGAATTATGATCGCGATTTGCGAAGATATCTACACACTATACTCTACTGTCTACTCGCATGCATACGACGTCAATAATGGACAATTATAGATGAATATGCCCAAATTTATATCTCATGGGGGCCAACGTGGAAAGACCACATTACATTAAATATCTGATATATTTTTTATAGCGGCATGTCACTTAGATGCTAAAGGATCCAAACATTGTGATATATCTCTCAGGGCGGGTACTGGGGTGAAACCGGTTGGGCGACGGGCGACGATCGCGACGCGGCAGCACGCGCGGCGTATGAGGCGCTGCTGCGAGTGTCGCTGAAACTGCCCACAGGCGACCGCTTCGACGAGTTCGCCGATACTGTGCGACTGCGGGCCCGTAACCACTACAACTACACCTTCTCGGATGGGGAAGAGGTAGCTCCTAGTTTGCCGCTTGCCCTATCTCGTCCCGACTCCCGTCCCGTCTCTTGTCTAGGATAAGAGACGGGGTTGGTGACGGTAGACGAACGTGATACGGCGGCGCACACAGTGCCGTTTTAATAACGTTGTTTGGCTTCGATCGAGCTAAATCTTTGCACGAATATGTAAATCGCCTGACAATTATGATAAAATGAAGCTTACCTTATGATTTAACTGAAAGGTGGCTATAAGAACTCCATAATAAAACCACATAGCCCCGCCGAGTTTGGACTCATCTGATTCATCTTGATGAGTACTTTGTCTTCAGATGGTTGTGGTGATCTGATAAAGGAGTAGCTGGCCATAGGAAGTCTGCAATAAAACGACAACATTGCAACCTAAGTATGGGTTTGTTTGATTTGTCTCGATCACTATTACGCTCCAGTAGGTAATGCTTGTTTCAAAAAAAGTTATATCTGGGGGCACGGTAGTGCCCTGCCAAGACGAGCTAAGCGAAGCGCTTTTTATTTACTATTGATTACTGTAACGACGATAACATAACCTAATATTATGATCCATGAGGTCAGGCTTTTCAGCGTCTTTCCTATGTGTAGGTGAACTTCTTTATCGGTGCGTTCTACGACGGCGTTTACCTGCTGGGCATGGCGCTGAACGAGACGCTGACAGAGCGCGGCGATCTAAGAGACGGCAGGAGCATCACCAAGAGAATGTGGGGGAGGGACTTTCATGGTGAGAGATTGATATGCAGTTAAAGTTGTATAGAATACTGAATGTTTTTGTATGTTTCGTATCCTTTTATACTAACCGCAAGCTAACTTGCGGTCTGTCAGTCTCCATAAAAATGTTTTGTCCAACTATTTTTTAAATATCATCAAATAAGACATGGGAACGTGGTTGGTGGATGCGGGCATGAGTACGTACAGTGTACACATTTGCATTTCACTCGTCGACCCCTAAACTTCTACTCCTTTGTCTACCGTTACGAAACAAGAGTTTCCAAACAAATATGAGGCTTTAATAAGTTTGACGAAAAATAGGATGGAATATTAAGTCCTTAATATTTCTTCGTTTTAGGAATAACCGGCCACGTGCGTATAGATGAGAACGGCGACAGAGACGCGGACTACGCGATATTGGATCTAGATCCCGTTACTGGCAAATTTGAAGTGAGTTACATACTTATTTTAATTTTCAAACCTGTTTGTAAAATTTTAACCCTCCGCAATAAATTGAAGATATATGAAAAAAGTTAGTATTAAAATTAATCTGTATATTTGACAAGTTTTTGATCTAAAATCTGCAAGTTGTGTCGTACCATACATGACTCCTAAAATATACTGACCAAATATGTAACCAGTTTGCAGTGCCAGGATCTTGTGTCTCGTGACAGCTTAGCTATTGTGCGATATCTGCTGTCAAACTCGTTGCATAGCTGTCACAAGATACGTAACAACTCTACCGATGTACATAGGTGGTGGCGTTCTACCACGGCCTGAACAGTAGCTACAAGGCGGTGGCAGGCAAGGCCATCCACTGGCCGGGCGGCCGCCGCGAGCCCCCGCCCGACAAGCCGCGCTGCGGGTTCCTCGGCAACGATCCCATATGCCAGGGAGGTACGCGTTGGTTTTAGTGATGAGCAAAATAAAACAAAGCTTTTGGTCTTTTTAGTGCAGTCTTGTCTTGTTCAAATCTGCCTGGTCTCGGTCTTGGTCGTGGTTCTTAGGGTTCCGTACCCAAAGGGTAAAAACGGGACCCTATTAATAAGACATCGTTGTCTGTCCGTCTGTCCGTCTGTCTGTCTGTCTGTCTGTCTGTCGCCAGGCTGTATCTCAAAAACCGCTATAGCTAGACTTCTGAAATTTTCACAGATTGTGTATATCTGTTGCCGCTATAACAGCAAATACTAAAAACAAAATAATATCAATATTTAAGGGGGGCTCCCATACAACAAACGTGATTTTTTTTGGCCTTATTTGCTCGTAATCAATAATTATAAGAGGTAGGCACTTAAAACTACTCTTTTGCCTATTTTTTCTCTATAACGGTACGGAACCCTTCGTGCGCGAGTCCGACTTGCACTTGGCCGATTATTATGGTTTTAGGATAGTGCAACACCAATTATCTCCCCCCATTCTTAAGAAATTGTGTAACTAAAAAGACTTTCTTTTAAGTGAAATGAAATTAGCTAGTCAGTATAATATACTAACTGGACAGTATAATATACTAACAAATGGACCGTCGTATTATGTAAAGAGAATATACAGGTCAGTTAACAAGAGCTGGCACGATCAACACATTTAAACATTACGCTTGTGTGGTGTCTGTGAATAAGCGCGTGGCGTGACGTCGTACTGCATACGCATCATAAAAAGTCTGCCCGTCTCTCGCGCGCGGTCTATCTTATGAGCGTGAAGGGGACAGTTATTGTTTTTCTTATGCTACTGTTTATAAATACAGCGTGATGTTACAAGTCGGTAACGTGTGATCGGCGAGCGGCCAGCGTTGGGAACCGTACGATAATTATCGTGCACATACGATAATTTTGTGCTTACGTACGATGTACGATAGCGTGTTATTATCGTACGCATATTATACGATAATTTTTATCATGATGCAAACATATTATATTTTTAAACATACTTTATAGTGAAATTGCGTAAGTGTGAGCACTGTGAACGTGCCAGCTTTAGTTAGCCGATCTATAGCACATAAACGATTTGTTTCACGCTGCTCAGAAGCCCAGACCGTTATAATATACTGTTTTATCGGTCTGGCGGTTTTCTTGACGTTCGCAGTGACAGGAGCCTGTGTCGCCTACAAGTGAGTACTTTAGTAGGATCATATCGTAATCCACTCTTTTCAATTGCAGAGCATAATACGACTTATACTGTACTCGGCGAAACATGGCGGTAGCGGTCATTGACTCCCTGATACAAAGCTGCGATTGACAACATCTGACACTTCATTGTCAATCGCGGTTTATATAGAAAATGACAAGTTTTTGAAGGCCATGTTTCGCCGAGTGTAGTTGGAGCGTGAATTTGTATGTTTAATGTGCATGATTGTAAGAAGCGTTTCTGTAATGAGGGTGAGGCTACATAGAGGCACCTGGTGACAAATAGAATTTTAAACACCCTCATTGAAACACGTTGAGCATTATGCCGCATAATGCGCTCTAGTGCTGCAATTGGAGAAACAGGAAATATAATTATCAAATCTTTTCCTTTTTCGTGTTCTTGTTCCGCCATAAATTACGTAGGCCTTGAACTATGAAATATGTGCTAATTAAAACAGCACTGCAAGAACGACTTTAAACATTTTTACCGGTAACTTGTCAAACGCTGGGATGAACTGTCACCAGCAGTATTGCCGGACCAATACGACCTGAACCCTTCAAGAAGACAGCGTATTCCCTCTTAAAAGGCCCACATCGCACCTGCAGCTCTTCTAATGTTGCGAGTGTCCATGGGCGACAGTAGTTGTTTTCCATCAAGTGACCTGTTTGCTCGTTTGCCCCCTTATTTTATAAAAAAAAACTTAAACGTTTGCAGGCAAGTGCGTATAGACGCTGAGCTGAACAATACGCGATGGCGCGTGCGGCCGGAGGAGGTACTGGTGGAGGTGGGCGCCGGTCTCGGCACCAGCCCCGCGCTGCACAGCATCAATGAGGTGCTCAAGGTGGGTGAGCATAGTCTTAGTGGTTTAGATCGTGGTCCTTAGCTAGATGGTCATGGGTTCAATACCTGCTTTATTTCCAAGTCATAGTTTTGTTTCCAAGTCATGTTAAGACAGTCCAGGCTGGTGGTTTTCTAGCAAAAAAGTGATTCACACGTCGGCGCTCAGGCTCTGGCTTAGGCAAAATTCAGATACTTAAGAGCACTTGACGAATAATCAACTCCACAAGCAAGATCTTTCACTACTCGTGTTCATTAATTGTTGAGTGCACTTGTTCATTACGAAAACGCCTGGGCACTATAGCAAATTACGGCACAATCTCCATCCTCACAACTCCTCAAATTCCGTAGATCTCGCGCGAGAAGTATGAGTCAAATTCTAGTGCTGATTGATTAATAACATCTATGTTATTTAAAAAACTTAAGATAATGTGACGTTGGGCGAATGTTATAATACGTATTATTTGCACCAACTTGTTGTAGTTGTTGTTATAGTGATTTGAAACCTTTATCAAACAAAAGGCTTTGGTCTCGAAATCAGCGGGTAGCGAACGGCTTATCCATATAAATCTATATATTGGAACGCGCCGCCACCGCTCCCGCCCTACTGCCCGCTTATTTCGAGACCCGAAGCCTTAGGCCCGTATTTTTGGTCAGTACTCAAGATGCATATCGGTTTCAAGACACGGTTCAGGGTCTGTGATTGGTTGGCTGTCAAGATTTGGACCAATCACAGAGCCGAACCGCGTCTTGAGACCGGGTCGCATCTTAAGTACTGACCAAAAATACGGGCCTTAGACTGCCTTAGAGTATAATATTATAACTTTTACCTACTCGTAAAAATATATTAATATGAGGTGCTTCAAGACACTTAGGCGATAAAGTTTCAAAGCTCCGAAACTTTTATGATACTAAGATATGATTCATAGTAATTATAAGTTATAACATAGGGAACCCAATATCACACAAACTAACTTGGCACGTTTTTAATGGAGTTTATAATGAAACTTGCAACTCCCACACCTTTGTATGAGGAGCATTTAACTAATAAGTAATTAATTAACACCGTCAATTATAAGTACAGGCGAGGAGAAAATATTTATTATGTACAGTTGAGTAGAAAATTAATAAGTGTAAGGAATTCGGAAAAATGTACATTTATTGTCGGTCACACCGAGTTAACAATAAAACTACCGTATATAATGGTATAAATATTGTTTACCATATACAATGATTAAAAACTATCTTTTGCTCTTTTCCTCGACCCAAAGTGTTGCCAATCCTCATTCCAAAATATCATCCAAATCGGCTAAATAAGCTGGTTTATAAACAAGCGTAAAGAGGTAACACCGCTTAAAGCAGTAAGACCGCCTTATTGCCAGGGCTTCATAACGTTATCGAATAACAGAAAAAATATCGTTACGTACCGTTATTTTCATAATGGTAGCCAGATAACGTTATTTTTATAACGATATCTAGTAAAATAACGTTATATTTACCGTTATTATTATAACGATATTTTTTCGTTATAGCATAACAAAAAAATAACGTTATAATAATAACGGTAAATATAACGTTATTTTCTGGTATCAGGTATGCGATCGTGCACGGTGCACCAAATCTCACTCATATTTAAAATGTAATAAGCGTTCTCTCTGAAAATACAAAGAAAAAATACACCTTAAAAGCGTGATTATGCTTAGAAAATTTTCCTGCCTGTCATGACTTTCTTGACGGACTATAACGTTATCAAAGAACATATATTTACCGTTATAAATCCTATATAACATTATAATATTTACCGTTATTAAGTACATTTATAACGTTATTCCTAGTATCGGTTTAATTTTCATAACGTTATCTATGCCCTTGAAGCAATAACGTTATGAAAAAATAACGTTATTTGAAGCCCTGCTGATTGCACAATTTTGTAATTTTTTATACTTTTGTTGTTGCTGTTATTTCTTTTGTTTTTTTTCTCTCTTATGTGCTTTTATGTGTTTTCTTTTGTGTGTGCAAATAAAGAATTTATTATTATTATTATTATGTTTTTTTTGGGGTTTTAATTCTCCTTTACAGGGTTCTACTAAAATTGCGGGCTTGCGGTCAAACAACTTCAGCTAATGTGATGAATGATGATTAATTGTTAATGGCTAAAAACTTGCGGACGATGCGGCATGTGTTGAGAATAACAGCTTTTTGTAAGGCAGGCTTGTAAGCTTTTATTATTATTATTATTATTATTAACAGACAGACGGACCAACAAACAGACACATTCTAACATCAAAGGTTTCTTATACACAATTACTAAAATAAAGTGGCAATATAATTCGTGGTCGCTAGTTTTTGTAGCAAAATAAAAACTTAAAGAAAGGTTTCAGTAAATAATTTATTTTCCAATTTAATACAAACAACAATAATTCCCAAAAGACATACTTGTTTCAGTACTAGCTTGGTAAAATAAACTAAGTTTTCAATTTGCTTACTAGAAAACAAACACTTAGTTCTGAAAACTTAGTAGAGCTACGAACACGTAGCAGTGCTACGAACACGTAGCAGTGCTACGAACACGTACCAGTGCTACGAACACGTAGCAGTGCTACGGTGATGTAGCACTGCTACAGCACTACGAGTAGTAGCTGTCTATACGAATTTGATTCTTTTTTATAATCATTAATTTATTATTATACTTAAGATAGTGTTTACCTTTATTAAAATTATGCAATAATATTTTGATTTGTTCATAAACAACAAGATATTATTGCTTGTGACGGTATGTAGATTTTATAAAACGTTCTCGTTTATTCTATTAATATCATATTAGTATATGATATCTCGAAACCAGCGGGCAGCGGGACGGGAGCGGCGCGGCACATGACTATGAAGTTTGGCGATTTTTTATGTATAATTAATGATGAAGTAACAATTGTAAACATTTTTATGAATAAATATATTTAAAAAATGTGTAGATTTATATAGCCCCCGAAGACCGAGCGGCGCGCGGCGTACTTGACGGCTTATCTATATAAATTTTTATGGCTGTAGCCTTTTTTTATGAAATAAGGGGGAAAACGAGCAAACAGGTCACCTGATGGAAAGCTACTTCCGTCGTCCATGGACACTCGCAGCATCAGAACAGCTGCAGGTACGTTGCCGGCAGGTTGCCGGCCTTTTAAGAGAGAATAGGATAATAGGGGAGGGTAGGGATGGGAAGGGAAGAGAATAGGGTAGGGTAGGGAAGGGAATAGGGTAGGGGATTGGGCCTCCGGTAAACTCACTCACTCGCCGAAACACAGCGCAAGCGCTGTTTCACGCCGGTTTTCTGTAAGAACGTGGTATTTGTCTGGTCGAACCGGCCCATTCGTGCCGAAGCATGGCTCTCCCACGTATGAAACCTAAAATCTTTTTTATTATTTATTCGGCTGGGCTGTATTTTGAACCTTGTATGATTTAAAAGTTTTAAAACATAATTCCAAAAAATTTTAAAAGCACTTAATACAAGGCTATATAAAATACGGCTTAAGAAACTATTACAGCAAAAATGTTAGTATAACATAATTGAATTTTTTACTGACAAGTTTAGCTAATTTTGTAAATGTACTGTTATCTTATTGGCCAAATGATTTAAATTGTTTTATTGAAATTATTATTTGTATTTACATACATTTTATGTACACAATTTTATATGAATCCAATTATTATATTTTATTAAATTAAATGAATTAATATTGTTTTCGTCGACATTGTTAATTTAATCAATTTATACTGTTTAATGAATTGTATTTCTATTACTGATTTGTTTGTTTTATTGGCATATGCAAATATTTTAATGTCTTAATTCTAAAAAAAATATTAATTGTATTTTTAATAGTATATAATTAATATCAATATTAAAAGTAATGTTTATTAAATAAGATTTGTATAATTATGCCCAGTAAGTTGATATTATGTAGGAATGGTGTAACATTGCATGCTCTGGCAGAATTTACAGGTACTCAATTACTGTAATTAATTAACATATCTGTGTAACCTAAATTCTCAATAAATGAATGATTATGATTATTATTACCAACGCAGCTATCCCTGGGTTGGAACACCCGCAACGGTTCCGGCACACCAAGCATCCCTTCGCTGACGCTGTCTTCCTTTACCGTGGGCCTGTACAAGGGCAATAGGGTCGCTGTGAAGAAGATACACAGGAAGAAGCTGGATCTTAACAAGAAGTTAATCTGGGAAATTAAACAGGTTGGTTTGATATTTCCAGTATTTTTTTTTGTTCTAGCCACTAGCGCAGATGTGGATTAAATTAAATTAAATTAATGGATTAAAGTTAACCTTAGTGATAAAACTGTTGTATGTATACTATGAAAATGGGAAAATTATATCATTAAAAAAATCAAAACATGTAGTGACTAATAGTGAATTAGGACCTCACCTTGTCTTTTGTTTTACTATTTAAATAAATATATACAACTAGCTGTCCCGGCAAACGTTGCTTTGCCATAATATAAAGTACCTATTTCGCCCTTATTATTTTTTTGAAGTGACTAAATAAATGTGTTACCATAGCAACGTCTATCGCTATCCCGTCGCACAAACAATGGTCGCCCTCAGTCTCGAGTTATAATAATTTACTGTTACTGGTACTAGATGTTGTCCGATTCTCAACCCTAGCCGATATCCTGGCTAAGATTCACGAAAATCGGTCGAGCCGTTTCAGAGGAGTTCAATTACGCACACCGTGACATGAGAATTTTATATATTAGATTTAAATCTATAGACCATAACTAACCATACATTCGCTTTGTCCCCTTAATCTTTACAGTAATTTTAAGGAATTAACAGTCTTTTGTTTTCGTCTTCATTAGTCCAATCTTCATATCCATGTTATACCTTCAGGCACGCAACGTGTCCCACGAGAACACAGCTCGCTTCATAGGCGCCTGCGTCGACTGCCCACTGGTGTTTGTGCTGACAGAGTACTGCCCAAAGGGCTCGCTCAAGGACGTCCTTGCTAATGACGAGCTGCAGCTAGACTGGAACTTTCGGACGTCGCTGGTGCATGATATCGTCCAGGTAAGAGAGAGATACGAGATATATACCACCCCTCCATTCAATTACATAATCGTCCATCTTGAACTAATATGTGTTTTTTATTATAAAATTTGGGGCCGTCTATGGGCTGTTCGCCCATATTCTTTTTTTTGTTATCTTATTATATAGATTTTTCGCACCAAGGATAATTTAAATAATATTATAAATTTTAATTAATTGTAGTCCATCACGCCATGGACTTTTTATTTAAATATATATAACCTGTCTTGCCATAAATACTGAAACAAAGAAAAACGTTTTTTTTTCTGTTGCAAATAAATTTTATTACTTTTACAGTGTATTAATTTAATACACAAATATAAAACAATTTAAAATATTAAAGCTTATTCAAATTGGCCTTCATTGGCTGCAATAACGTCCTTTAAACATTGTGGCCAGTTATCATTAGAAACACGGACTCTTTCCATGGGAAAATTCTTCACTGCCAGTCGTATGGATTGTTGTAGAGACTCCAAATTATCACGGCATTTACAACAAGCCATACTCCCTAAAACTGACCAAAAATCATAATCCGGTGGATTAAGACTAGACGACGACCAGTCTTCAGCTCTGATGAAGTCCGAAACGTTCGTTTTCGACCAAGACCAAACCGACTGAGCTTTATGACCCGGCACCGAGCCTTGTTGGAAGGACCATTCTTGGTCAATAACTTCATGTTGAACCTTAGAACTTCAAGCATAAATAAAACCATTTTGTTTGTTAAAATGTTGCTTAGTTAAAAAAAAAAAATCTCATTCGTAAACAAACATTTTTTGTGACCTCAATGTTGTTTCAATTTAACCACCCTTTATTTTTTAAATTATCAGTTAGGAAATAACCAGTACGTCTCTTGTAGGCTGAAAGTCCTAAGTCATCATTTAAAATACGCGACATGGTTCTAGGTGCTATCTTCATCTCGTGAGATAAAATCTTTTACTTTCGAAACGTATACCAAGCGTATGGAGAGTTTTAAAAATGACATTGGACTCCATACCTACTTTGTGTGATGCAATCACAGCGATTTGGTTCTTTTGATCACCCCACTCCATTTCAGTATTGCAAAATATTGTAAAATACATTGGCGCCAAAACGAGGAAACCCAATAAACAATATATATATATATATATATATATATATATATATATATATATATATATATATAAAGTACTTTTTTTGACTACCGACTTTGACTGTGCGCAGACTTAAATCTGGCGCGTACTACGACTATACATAAAATGTGGTAGTATTATGTATATATTATAAAATATTCCATTATATATATATATATATATATATAATGGAATATTTTATAATATATACATATAATAAATAAATATATATTTATTGTTTAACTAGCGACCCACCCTGGCGTCGCACGGGTATAAAATATATTGCCACTGAAAAAATATTAAAATCGATAGCCTATGATCCTTCACGTGATCTACTTCTTATCTGAGCCAAATAACATAAAAATTGCCCCAGAAGTTCGCGAGATAAGCCCTTTTAAATAATTGCCCTCGTTTTTTGCACATTCTCCTATTAAGTCTTAGCGTGATTAAATATAGCCTATAGGCTTCCTCAATAAATGGGCTATCTAACACTGAAAGAATTTTTCAAATCGAACCAGTAGTTCCTGAGATTAGCGCGTTCAAGTTATCCTTTTCAAATAATTTTCCCCGTTTTTTCCACTCCGTTCCCCGTCCTCCGTTCCCCGTTTTTTCACTTCCGTTAGCGTGATAAAATATAGCCTATAGGCCCTATAGCCTTGCTCAATAAACGGGCTATCTAACACTGAAATAATTTTTAAATCGGTTCAGTAGTTCCTAAGATTAGCGCGTTCAAGTTAGCCCTTTCAAATAAATTTCCCCGTTTTTTCCACATTTTCCTCTATTTCTTCGCTACTGTTAGTCTTAGCGTGATAAAATATAGCCTATAGCCTTCCTCGATTAATGGGTTATCTAACACTGAAAGAATCATCAAAATACGTTGCGTAGTTTTAAAGATTGAAGGGAACAAAGGGACATGAGGGAAAAAAGCGACTCTTTCCACTGTTGCCGGCTTCACTCGGTTGCTGCTCTGTTTGCGTGGTACCCGAAGCTTCTTGTTGCGTAAAACTTGTGCAACATGATGAAGTTCGGTATCCACATGCTGTTCATCGCAGATTCCTCGCGCTCTTTGAAATAAAGATTTTTCAACAGTACTAAACTGTGCTGGGTGATGATGGGAATCACCACTATAATATCTGTGTGTGTGTAGGTTTGCGATACACCGTATGACCTGACGTGCCATCAGAATTCCTTATTAGGCCCGTCTATATTGACATCAAACATTGCAAACGCGATTGTATTTACGATTTTGATATATTATGTTGTTAGGTCCCTTGAGAGTAGCTAACACCCAAGTTTGCAACCCTGAAAACCCACGGTGCTCAAAAAACTGCGAAATTTTGACACATATTTCAGTTTATTATAAAAATCTACCAAAACGAAGAGTTTTTCAAGTGCGTTCGTTAGAACTTTAATAAAGATAACTAAAAGACATGGGCAGATTGGGACCACCCTCCAATAGCAAAAAGGTACATATCACTGGACAGGTCCCCTCAAAAGTAACAACAATCACTATGACCACTTTGCTGTAACAACTGTCCATTTATGGGATGAAACAAAACGGGAACTTAAGACATTTTTTATTTCGAGTCTCGTCAACGCTACACGCGAAAGGGGTGTTCGTTGGAGTTTGTGGATGTTCGTTGGTGTTTGTGGGTGTTCGTTGGTGTTTCTGAGTGTTCAGCTCCAGCTGGAAACCAACGCCAATTCCAACGCCAACGCCAACACCAGCTCCAGCTCCAGCCCCAGCTCCAGCTCCAGCTCCAGCTCCAGCTCCAGCTCCAGCTCCAGCTCCAGCTCCAGCTCCAACTCCAACCCCAACTCCAACTCCAACACCAACACCAAAACAGACATGAAAACCAAGACCAAGGCCAACGCTAAAATGAAGACCAACACAAACACAAACGCCAACGCCAATCTCAACCTCAACCTCAACCTCAACCTCCACCTCCACCTCCACCTCCACCTCCTCCACCTCCACCTCCACCTCAATCTCAACATCAAACGGTGATTGTGGATGTTCGTGTGTGTTTGTGGGTGTTCGCTGGTGTTTGTGGATGTTCGTTGGTGTTTATTGGTGTTCGTGGGTGTTCGTGAGTGTTCGTAGGTGTTTAGGTGTTCGTGTATACTTTATTATTCTTAATTACTTTAACATTAGGTCCCATGTTCTATACAACAGTAAATGGACCCTGAAATAACTTATCTAGCTTTCCACTAGTTTCGGATTTCACTAAAATTAAATCACCTTTATTGTAGGATATAGGGTTTACATATTTGTCGTATCTTACTTTACGATCAAACTTACTAATCTAATAAATTATTTCTAGCATCCTTAAAAGCAACTTGCAACCTATATTTAAGTTCACTACAGTAATTTTCTGGAGTGTACAGTGGTTCTATTGCATTACTCAATCTGTTAGGAATATCACATTGTCTACCAAATACTAATTCAAACGGTTGGTATTTTGCTTCGGTATGGACTCAACCTCAACCTCAACCTCAACATCAACCTCAACCTCAATGTTCCCCTCATGGGCCACCAAATGTTCAGTTTTAGGACTGGATTGGAGCTTTTTTTACTTTTAGGGAGCAATATGAAAGCCCGTAATACAATGTTGTGTGTATTCGATAGAATGTGTGAAGGAATGACATTGCAAAAGGACATAACGAATAAAAATTAACACGGCTGGTAAAATAAAATAGCAATCTTGCGTATTAGGTGTTTAGTTAGTTAGTTGTTAGTCAAGGTTAAGGTGTTTTCCATACATTATCTTACATCATAATATTATTATATTAGGTACTTAATACTTTGTCTACAGTCTACGTTATGCCTACCACATAATATTGTTGGGATGTGATTGCCCCAAAGGAAGATCTTTAGAGCGAGGATGTATGCTTGGCCTGACTAAAGCCAAGATACTTCATTTCAGACGTTGTTTATGTCTTGCCGAGCTCAGAACCTTAAGCTGGCATTCCAATCTTCGCAGTAAGCGACCGCGACTTTTTTCTCTAGCGACCAAAACAGCTACTGGTTTGTAGTGGTTTTGGTCTCAAAATGAAACCCAGTCTAGTACATAAAGTGGAATTATATTGGGATTTTGTAAGTGCTATTAAGAGTCCGTATACGAAATTTTGTCGATTTTGCCGAAATTGCAAAGGTTCGCTACAGAAATATTATTAGGTTTTTTCCCCCTATTAGACTAAAAAAAATATATATTAAAATATATCTAAGCGCGGAAAGCTGACTCGAACTTGCGGCGAGAAATATAATGTGAGACTTAGTTTGTTTTGAATCGTGTTTTTTTGGCACAATTTGTTTTTTTTATTTTTTCTCGAATTGGATAGAATTTTATCTATAGATTATTTCTGTCGTTTTCTTTTTATGAATTACAGCTCCAAGTTGCCGAAATTAACAGCAATTCTTTGCCCATTTTCTCTAAAATTTTGCCGAGTTACATATTTTTTTACTCAACTATTTCATATTAAAGTGGTAAAAAGTTATTCCAACATTTTATAGACGACTTTCTCAACAGTACATTGTATTTTTTTCATACCGTTAAGACGTCATAAGCAGGTGATATTCTAAACCTTTTACAGCAAAAATCACAAAACTGTCGCGGGTTTGAGTTGGATTATTTAAAAATACTTAAAAAAATAAAAATCTAGCTCCAACACTATATTATAATTGAAATGATCTTACATGTTGTGCATTAAAACTTATAGAAATACTGTATTTTAACTGTTAAATCACGTCTGTAAAATCAGCGAAATCGGCAAATTTCGTATACGGACCGTATTAAGAGTCCGGGTGCCATCGCAGTTCTCATACAAACGTAATACCAAGAAATTTTTTCCCATACGAGAATATTTACCATATTTGAGAACATATTATACCAAAGAGAATATACCAAAAATATGAACGATTACAATATTTATATACAAAATTGTAATCGTTCATATTTTTTGGTATGTAAATATTTTGCAGTGAATCTTTGTACAGGAACCTAGGTAATTACTACCTTAAGCTGAACACTCAAATATGATAAATATTCTCGTATTGGAAATGTTCTTGGTATTACGTTTGTATGAGAATTGCGATGGCACCCGGACTCTTAAGAGCCCGTCCTTTCTTTTCTACTGCTCTCTTCACACTCACGCCCGTCTTTCATATGCCAGGTGAAAAAGGACGATCGCCAAGTTAGCGGGCAGATAGAGGTTTTCTGTTTTTAAAGGGTTTTTTATATTGAAGTGGTAAAAAGTAATTCCAACACTTTATAGACGACTTTCTCAACAGTACATTGTATTTTTTTCATACCGTTAATACGTCAATACAATCCTGTACGCGATCATCGCATTTAGAGTAACCATAAACGGTTATCATTTTTTTTACGGGCAAAACACAAAGGTATCAAGACGTCTTCCGGCTGTCCACAAGTTTAAAGTAAATAACACAAACAATCCATAAAGATATTCTAAACCTTTTACAGCAAAAATCACAAAACTGTCGCGGGTTTGAGTTGGATTATTTAAAGATACTTTAAAAAAAATAAAAAATCTAGCTCCAACACTATATTATAATTGAAATGATCTTACATGTTGTGCATTAAAACTTATAGAAATACTGTATTTTAACTGTTAAATCACGTCTGTTAAATGAGCGAAATCGGCAAAATTTCGTATACGGACTCTTAAGGATAGCATTCGTTCCGCTACAATATCATCTTTACGCAGGGCATGTGCTACCTACATAGCGGGTTCGGTGCTCACGGCAAGCTGCGGTCGTCCAACTGCCTCATAGACGGCCGATTCGTGCTGAAGATCTCAGACTACGGCCTCAACACGCTCTGCACCCCTACTGACCTCATCAAAGACGACGCTTACTACTATAGTGAGTATTATGCCATTTAAAAATTCCTCACCTTATATGACGTGTGGAGTTGTGAGTAGATACTGCTTCAATGTCCCCTACATCACGTAAGGAGTACAAAATAGAGACGGTTACTCAAGGCTAGGAGCATAATATTGGCTGCTGCCAGTAAAACAATAAGGCCTATAATTGTGCTATATCTTACCCCTCCCAGAGTTACATCGGGTATTTTAGCAAACGCTGTCGAAAGATGTGATAAAGAATCCCACGTTAATTTTTTGTTGACATTGTAGTTAGACTCTTGAAAAAATATTAATTTTAAAGCTATAAGTTAGCAGTACATTCAGATTCGGACCCGACGGACGTCATCCCGTTATATACAAATACAAATCTTTATTGTCGTAACTAAATTAACAAAATGTTTTAAAAAGTGGCAGTCCCCCAAACAAAATTTAAAAAATAAAATTAATTAATTTAAATTAACAAAAATGTTCTGGGTATTAGTAAAAATAATTATAATACAGTTTAATGAAATCTTAATAAAGCAACAAAAACAAAATTAAATTCTTAGGTTAAATAATTATTATATTTATTATTTAATAGGTAACCATAATGAAGTATATGAAAGTGCGTGTGTAATTGTGTGTGTGTGTGTGTGTGTGTATCTCAGTATATAGTTTCAAAATGATTTAGTAACGTTGTTGTTACAATTCTTCAAGAGCGTAGCTCCATTTATGTCCGGACTCCCAACTAGCCTTAAGTCAATTCAATGCAACTTTGAGGTTTCTTTGTCACGTACGACCAATAATAAGTTTTTACGTCGGAATCCCTTAGCGCTTGTTACGTCGTAAAGGGTCCGGCGTGATTTAAATACAAATTGCTGGAATTAGAATTTTAACGGCCCCGTGCTACGGATCGTTTCATCTGATGTTAAAAGTTAAGGCGACACTGTGTATTGTTTTATTAGGTTGCATCAAAAGAGATTTATTAATTTGATTTGAGTTACTACTATAATTAGTGTCTAAACACAGGTCGACAGAGCTGGCGCGCACTACGACTTTTTGTCGCGCGATTATTTTACCGACCGATCAAAATTCAAATAAAATGTCACTTTATGAAATAGGCCAGGGGTTCCCAATCTTTTTGAGCCTGCGGCGCACTTACAAGTCAACATTTTGTCCCGGCGCCCTACTTTACTATATGTATATTTTTGTAATACCTAGGTATTACAAAAATATACATAAATAAACACATTTAATGATTTTAGGTAGGTTAAGCAAGTAGATAATAATAAACAAATGTTATTCTTCTGCATGCTTCGTATAATTCATATTATAATTTTATTTTATAATATTTGAGTTATGGATAGTGATGGAGGATCGGCTCACGGCGGCGACCCTCTTGCCTTTCCGCGGCGCAGCAGGGCGCCGCGGCGCACAGTTTGGGAACCCCTGAAATAGGCTATAGGTTTCATTTTCAACCGACATTTGTCTAGCCGACAGTATATATTATAAGTCTATGTGTCTAGCGACCCATGCCGCCGCTGCTTGTCAATGGCGTAGAGTAAAATGAAATCTATAGCTTATGTCATAAAATGGCGTTTTATTTGAATTTTTACAGGTCGGTAAAATAATCGCGCGACAAAAAGTCGTAGTGCGCGCCAGCTCTAACGCGACCGAAGTTCGGCATGATTACGCCTGCAATGTATTTTAAATTACCGATGACAAACGTCGAAATTACGTCGCGACTCGCGTAAGGTATGCGTTTGACATTGCTGACGTAATCATGCCGAATTCAACCACGACTTGGGCATACAGATGGGTAATGGAAAAATTTCCGAAAGAAAAGAAAAGAAAAAATTCCAATATATTTTTCCAATTTTTCAAATATTTTTCAAATATTTTTCAAATATTTTTCCAAATTGAAATGTCAACCAAGATTAGAAAATAAAACAAAATAACTACGGGATAACATATATATACGGGATAACATTATAAGGCTTTTATTTATTCTTTTTCTTGAAAACTTCTATGATTTGTTGCATAAACCGGCCCTTAGACGATTAATTGTATTGTGCAATGTCACGCTTCAATTTTATTGAACAGTTTATTTGACAATTATTAGATTGAAGGCGCGCGATGTTCAATATTAACCCTAGACGGTCAATATATTTCGCAATACGTGATATGGCGCAATAAAATTATTTCCTCGTCTAGTAGGGGCGGGTAAGATATACATCACCGGTATTACTATTACAGTCGCGTTAGATTTTTTCTGAAATTAATAAATATTGAATTTTTTTTTTGCGCTAGTGTTTAGAAGAGGCCATAAATAGCTCAAATTCAAAAACTCGACCAAATCCGACGGGTGCGTTAGCTGCCATATTGGTTTGAAGGTGCCTATTTTTGACCACATTTTAATTTTTTTTACAAAAAATAATATGACTGTTGCAAAATATTTAATTCTCTACAAGTTTCATTGTTATACAATTTTGCGGAAGTAATTGCAAAAAACAAGTCAAAGTATAATTTCGCCTGTATGACCTGTATCTCGATTCAAAAAATTCAAAATAAAAATCAAAATTCTTTATTAACCATACAATAATATATAATAGTATAAAAGCTAGCTAGCGTACATCACGTCGTCTAATCCCATGCTAAGTAAAAACTTGTGTTATGGTAATCAGACAACGGATGCACGCCGAACAATTTTATCCTAATATATATTATTTACACATTCACACACACAATCACACTACACTTTATCACGTAATGTCTCTTTCGGCGACGTGATGCGCGCTTCGTTCGGGAGCCTCCCCCGGAACCTCGGTAAACTACATCGGCGGGCCAGAACTCCTCCGCCTCGAAGATGGATAAAACTTGAGTCGGCACTCTCACCACAAAGGAACTGAAATTCACTTTGTGGCGAGAGTGCCGACGCTCCACCCTCAAGGTGTAGGTGGTCTTCTCGCGGATGTAGTTTACGACGTCTTCGACCGTCATGGACCAGTGCAGGCGCGACACGTAGAGCGGCGTTGCAGGCACCTCGCTGTGCAGGCGCAGCTCGGCCACATAAGGTGCGGTGCCGCGGTGGTTGCGGACGGTGGGCTTCTTCTTCTTCTTCCTCCTCTCCACCAGAACGAAGCCCTCCTCATCGCATCTCCTGCTCTCGTCCCTGTCGAGTCGAAGATGTTCAGCCTTGCAGCCCTCCTTTGCACCCCTCGCCTTTACCCGCGGGGGCGGTGCGGGGCAAGCAGCGACGCTTGCATAATTTTTCGCTTGAGTCGATGGCCTCAATTTCGTGTCGACGTCACGCGGTGAAAGCGAGCTGACGGCGGCGGCTGTTGCTGACCCACTCGATTTCGCTGACGTGCAAAACGGCGAGTCGCGCTGAGCTCCGCGACGCATATTTATCGAGTCAATCGGATGCTCGAGTGACCTACATAATGAATTATTACTTTTGAATTGTAATAATTCGCTACGTAACTTACTGATGGTGGATTCCGAGGCATCCAATCTACCTCGCATCTCGTCCAGTTCTGCCCTCATGATGTTGATCTTCTGGAGCAGGCTGGAGACGTTGACGTGGTCCGTCGATACCGCCGGCAGTTTGTGGAGCTGCTTGGCCACGAACACCGGCAATTCCGCAGGATTAGTCTGCTTGAGCAGGGAGATGTTGTCCTGCAAGCTTCGTTCGCTTCCGTCTCTCCTCCGGGACGTCATCTGCGCGGTCTTGTCTTGCGGTTTATTGTGAAAAGAAAAAAATTACAAAATCATTATCACAATCAATTTCCTCCAACTTTGATTCTCATGATTTTTTTCAGTCATCAATATATTTTAAGTCCCTTTTTCGCACTAAGGCTGGGTTACACCTACTGTAACCCCAGTTACAGATCTGAGTAGCGTCTTCTTCATTATAACTCTGGAAATTCGAAATATTTTTCGCGAGAATAACCTACAATTTTGACAAATAACATAAACTTTCAGTTTTGCGAGGTTTTGTGATATCCGCACTTTCTACTACAATAATAATTGTCCTTGCATTTACAAAAAATCATTCCATTCCCAAAAAGTAAATAATTAATTGGCCAAGTGCGAATCGGACTCGCGCACAGATAGTAGGGGAGGTTGCGCTCAGTTTAAAAAGTAATTTCATACCGAGCGAAAATCGTTACAATAATAGTACTTATTCCACTTATACATAACAGCTTTGATCGTCAGCCACTTCATAATGGTTGGAATAAAAATTGAGAGCATCTCAAAGTTGTTGTTGGGAATCGTATTGAATTGACATTAAAAAGATCCCAATTCGCACCCAATAAAGGTTCATATCTAGATTATACACGTTTAGGTTCGGTAAGTGTTATTTTAGTTTTAGTATATAACAACAGATGGCGCTTTTAAATTAAAATGTATATGATTCTTCTTCACAAATATTGACTATCGAATTAATTACTTAAAATTGCTATGTGAGATAATTTTATGGTTAATTCAAACGAAAATCGCCGTCAGCTGAATGTCGTCAGGTGTAAATGTCGTCTACGCGACGCCCTAGGATACATTGAGCGCGAAGTAGGACTATATTGGTCATAACTTATATCGCTGGCTGACGGTTTTTCCACCATCGTATTGGCGACTGACGGTTTTCTTTATTATTTACAAAGTAGATACATTCACCTGTATCAATTTTGTACGGTATAAAATGACTTTACATTCAAAAAATGTTTACATGTTCAGTAACGCGACTGACGTTGAATCCCCCGTCTGCAATACGGCTGAAGGTGATTTTTTGGTTAAATATGACCTCAATAATCATCCATCAAAGTTTCATTCGGTATAAAATCACTTTTCGCAACTATTTTTTTTTTACAACTTTGAAATACTCTCAGTTAACATTCCACCACGGGTGCGGCGACTGACGCTGATTATATTGATTGATAAATATTAAGCTACCGCTGGACAAAAATTTGGTCGGTATGAAATGACTTAGCTAGCTAGCACTACCTCCCCTACTAAGAGGGTTCCGTACCATTTATGAGCAAAATCAGGCAAAAAAATGTATTTTTATATGGGAGCCCCCCTAAATATTTAATTTAATTTTAATTTTTTTAATCATATAATCAATTATTAAAGTACTAATACCATTAAGTATTTTGAGAATATTTCAAGTGCGTAGGCGTAGTGTGTAGCCATTATTGATATAGAGCAAAAAATGCCAAAAAAATCTGGTTTGTTGTATGAGACCCTTAAATATTTGATTTATTTTAATACATAATCCGTCAAAATTTCAACTCTCTAGCTATTACTGTTCTTGAGATACCTACGGCCTGGAGACAGACAGACGGACATAGAGACATCAAAGTCTTTGTAATAATTTAATAATATCTATGGACGCTTCACACCACGTCAGTCTGGCCCCGTGCTAAGTACCTGAAGGACTTGTGTTACAGGTACCAGACAACGGAAATATATTTAATACTTTTATACTATACATATATTTAAGATTTTTATTATATGATAAACATATTTAATACACATCCATGACCCAGGAACTTTATAAACTTTTTGTTCCGTCGGCGGGACTCGAACCCGCGACCTCCGGCTTTTGCTACCAACGCGCTCACCACTGCGCCACGAAGGTCGTTGGGTAATAGGGTCCCGTTTTTACCCTTTGGGTACGGAATCCTAAAAAGGGACCCACCCTATTATTAAGACTTCGCTGTCTGTCCATCTGTATGTCCGTCTGTCTGTCTCCAGGCTGTATCTCAAGAACAGCGATAGGTAGTTGAAATTTTTATAATATATTAAGTATGTATTTCATTTCCCTTTCCCAAAATTTTCTTAACAAATACTGCAAACAAAATAAAAATATTTGATGGGGCTTCCATTTAACAAACACGATTTAATTGCCCTTTTTTGCTCTATATGCAAAAATCTGCACCAAAACATTTGAAATATGTATAAAATATTTTACTGTATTTGTACTTTAATAATTCAAGACGTGAGTGGAAGAATATTATGGTAAGTAACATGAAAAAACTTCCCGTTTTTTTTTGCTTAAATGGAGGCTTTAGGGCCGGAAAAATAATTTGAAATAGAAAAGCTGTGGATTATATGTGTAGCCAGCCTTCAATTATTTGCGTTAAATTTGATTTTAATTATTGAGATACAGGCGAAATTATATTTTGACTTGTTTTTTTTGCAGTTATTTCCGTAAATACTGATTTAACAATGAAAATTATAAGGACTAAAGTTGTAGAGAATCAAATTTGCGACAGCTTTGTCCTTACCATTTTCATAAAAAATAAAAAATAAAGAAGATATGGCTTAAAAAAGTTATTGTTTTTTTTAAACAACACTTAAAGTCATTCAAGCCTTTGAATTTCAACTTAATATGAACCATATTTGATATTTCATTTCATGTTTACTATTTACTATTTCATTTAAACTAATAATTTCAATAAAAAAATATTTTTCCATTATTTTTCCAATTTTTCAATTTTTCAGAAAAATAAATTGAAAAATTTCCGAGCTTTGAAATTTTTCGGAAAATTACCCATCACTACTTGGGCATGGTGTGTTTAGACTTTAGACACTTCTAGACGCCAAAGTGTGTCTATCTGTTACTTCTTCAGTCTTATACGCGTGAATTGATTTAGATAAAATTTGTTATGGAGATATTCGAGTCCCGAGAAAGATATAGGATAGTTTTTAAGCCCTTATAAGTTTGCACAGCAAAGAGGTTACCCGGTACCCGGCTGTCGCATAACAATTGAAATCTATTCTCGATTCCCACGATTGAGGTATTAATTACCGTTTTTCACCCTAAAATGGGATAAATTGTCACCCTCTGTGTAGAGTTGCTGTGGACGGCTCCAGAGCTGGTGGCTGGCAGCGTGTACCCTGGTGGGGTAGCGTCGCTCAAGGGCGACGTGTACAGCTTCGGCGTCATACTGGAGGAGATAGTCTCGCGCGCCGGACCCTTCCATAATTACACCAATACTATGTCGTTTAAAGGTGGGTATTAAATACCTCTTCATACTCACACACACGGCCGTAAAAAAAATACGGACGGAAATACACTATAAAGAGGTGAAGCATGCAAGGTACGACAATTTCATTTATTGTACACGTGACCGACACTCACATACGCAACTAGATACTACAACCCGCTGTCATTGTATATTGAGTGACGGCGCCAATAACACGCACACATCCTACACGGGCGGCCATTACTATGCTTCACTCGTTATTAGACAAGGTTACGTCTGTATTTTTTTAACGTCCGTGCTCACACATTGGTGATTTGTAAGTCTGGAAGTTTTGTAGTGAAGACTTTCTCTCTGTCTTCGTTCTCAAATTAAAAGACCTAAAACAAGAACATTCTTACTTGTAAAAATTTGGTACAGGAGTGAAGTAAACAAGCCTTGTATTTTGTAACCTTTTTAATGCTCAATTGCTCACGTAATATATTCAGACACTATAAAATAACTCCTGCGTAGTCTTCATTTCAACGCAATTTACCGTAACCGGAATTTATGTGGCTACTCTGGGTTACTTATTACTATTTAGCAAGCACCCTCTCTATGTGGACATCCTAATATGTATGTCTACATAGAGAGAGTTTGGTAGATAGTAGTCAGTCCAAAACAAGTTATCCGACCAACAGAGATAGTATCCCGCGTGTGCGGCCGCGAGTCACCGCCTTTCCGTCCGGCGGCGCCGGAGGCGGGCGAAGCGGGCGCGGGGGGTGGCGCGGCGGGGGAGCTGCTGCAGCTCGCCGCGCGCTGCTGGGCAGAAAGTCCAGATGATAGACCCACCTTTGACACCATCAATACTAGCTATATCAGGTAAACGGTGTTAGTTGGTCCAGTCCATTAACAGATACTTTAGGAGCGTCCGATGAAGATTAGGGTAGAGCAAGATGAGGGTGCTGATAGGCCAAGAGCTCCTACGATCAACTCACGTTCGACACCATAAATACTAGCTGCATCATAGATGCCAGTGCTTTACCAGCAATAACAGCGCAGCATCTGTCAGAGCAGGGTGGGACAAGATGCAGGAACTGCTGCAGCTGGCCGCGCGCTGCTGATTGACCTACTTTCGACACCATCAATACCAGCTACGTCAGGTAAGTGACCAGTACTTGACTAGTATTAACAGATCCGTCAGGTACAGAGGAGGGTGGACTTGCCCCACTGGAGGAGAAACTGTTGCTGCTGGCTGCGCGCTGCTGGGCCGAGAGTCCCGACGACAGACCCACTTCCGATACCATCAACATCAGGTGAGTAATGCCACTACTACTTTAGAACCATCAGATGCATCAGGTGTAGAGGAGGATTGGGCGAGATAGTTGTTGGTTGGAACCCAGCTACATCAGGTAGGGGCGGTGCGGCGGGGGAGCTGCTGCAGCTCGCCGTCCGCTGCTGGGCCGAGAGTCTCAACAATACCTTCGACACCATCAACACCAGTTACATCAAACACCATCAACACCAGTTACATCAGGTGATTCACCAGCTGATCCATAAGGTTTAGAGGAGGGTGGGGTAATATGCGAGAGCTGCTGTTGCTGGGCTTAAAGTCCTGATGATAGACCCACCTTCGACATCATCAACACCAGCTACATTAAGTGTGTCAGGGTAAAATGGGGTACTTGCACCATAATACCGTTTTGACAGCAAGGTTAACTCTGATTTGTGAACCCTTACTCCACCATCACATATTTGGTAAAAATAAATAACAAGAACATAAGGAAAATGATGAACATCTTTAGGCTTACGTATGTGCGGAAAAATAAATAAGATTGAGACTTGAGGTGCTATAAGAAGGTTGACTTCACACTGTCTAATACCTTGTTATAGTTATTAGTTTATTACAGTCATTATATCACTGTGCGGCAGCGTTTGTTGCCCTTCTCAAATCTCAGCACCTCAAAATCCATATCCATACTAATATTATAAATCCATACTAATATTATAAATGCGAAAGTGTGTCTGTCTGTCTGTCTGTTACCTCTTCACGCTCAAACCGCTGAACCGATTTCGCTGAAATTTGGCATAGAGATACTTTGAGTCCCGAGAAAGGACATAGGATACATTTTATCCCGGAAAAATGTACGGTTCCCGCGCGATAATCGAATTTTGGCGCAACGAAGTTACGGGCATCATCTAGTCTATTATAAAAGCGGATATTGAAGTTCTCCCCGACTAAATTGAATCAAATCAAAGACAATTTAGACTAAATTGAATCAAAGACAATTTGATGAAGCTTATTATATTCTGAAACAACATACAATCCTATATTTTAATATGAAGCGATCGGATTATGATTAGAAGCCGAGGACACAAATAATTGAATATGGGACAAACTTGTGCCAACTGTTACAACTCAATTAACTCCCTATAATTTGATTTCGTTAGCTTCATTATATTTTGTTATTTCGGATGTATCGAAATAGCTTTTAGTTGCATATTAGATATAATAAATATCGAACGTTTTTATTAGGACTCCAATTATTATTTTAAACTATTTTTGTTGTTGTGTGCCAAAAGTTTATCGCGCGAGAACCGTACATTTTCCTATGTCCTTTTTCGAGACTCAAAGAATGTTCATACCAAATTTCAGCAATTCTTCAAATTCTTCAAATTCAAATTCTTCAAATTCTTATGCACAAACCGCTGAACCGATATATATAAATGATATATATCGGTTCAGCGGTTTGTGCATGAACAGGTAAGCGACAGACAGACTGA
The DNA here is from genome assembly GCA_905333045.1 of Lysandra bellargus. Taxonomy (NCBI): domain Eukaryota; kingdom Metazoa; phylum Arthropoda; class Insecta; order Lepidoptera; family Lycaenidae; genus Lysandra; species Lysandra bellargus. Next base: position 4,982,499 of record HG995352.1, on the reverse strand, counting down.
CAGACACACTTTCGCGTTTATTATATTAGTAGCTAGTGGATTACTCTTTAAAGTCTTTTTGTCTAGTCCCGTACAAGGTCAATGACCTCAAAACATTCTTAATACCACTCTATTTATACTATAGAATATTTTTAGATCTTCACTTTTTTACTTTTTTTTACGTGAATAAAGTATCTTATGTTTGTCTATAAAAGTATTTTATATCAATACAGGGGCTACTGTGACAATCTCATGGACGACTTGCTCCGCCGCATGGAACAGTATGCCAACAATCTTGAGTCTTTAGTGGAGGAGAAAACAGAACAGCTGTCGCTTGAGAAGCGAAGATCAGAGGAGCTGCTCTATCAGGTGTTACCTAGGTAATTTCGATGTCTTTTTGTTTTTATGAAAATTATAATTTAAATTGTGATTCTGTAAATTTTCATGTTGAACTCGCATTGCTTAAAAGGCCCGGCGAACTGCAATGCAGGATAGTGAATGGGCCGTTTTAGAACTTTATATTTTTACAATGAAACGTAGCTCTGGTTTCACGATAAAAAAATTGGTAAGCCAGTAAAACACACCACCTTTATATCGAGTTGTTTCAAAAAATTGAACATTAAAAAATAGGAGGTCTTACTTTTCAAAAGTAGAATACATAACCACGGATTAAAAAAAAATACAGATGGAGCATTACACTATAAAGAGGTGAAGCATGCAAGGTACGACAATTTCGTCACAATTTCGTTTATTGTACACGTGACCGACACTCACACACGCAACTAGGTACTACAACCCGCTGTCACTGTACACAGAGTGACGGCGCCAATGACACGCACACATCCTACACGGGCGGCCATTACTGTGCTTCACTCGGGATTAGACAAGGTTACATCCGTATTTTTTTTAAATCCGTGTACATAACATCCATTATTTTTTAACACAGGCCAGTAGCAGAACAGCTAATGGCTGGCGAGGTAGTCCAGCCTGAAAGCTTTGAGTGCGTGACAGTCTACTTCAGCGACATAGTCGGCTTCACGGAGTTATGTGCTGCGTCCACTCCAATGCAAGTGGTCGATTTGCTCAACGATCTGTACAGTACGTTCGACAGGATCATCGGATTCTATGACGTTTATAAGGTAAGCGTCTAACAATGATTGAAAGACACTAAAAAACAAGTCTGCAAAGTTATTGACCTCGCACAGTACTCAGCTGATTTGTAAAAGTTTTATGAATTAAATATTATATAGTTGATCAAAAAAAATTCAAAAAAATACCTACACTTCGACAATTTATATTTTAAAAGTTTACCCTCGACAGCACTAAGTGAATTTTGATGGCATCCAAGAGATCTCATATTATGTATGTACTATCAGATAAGTTAATTCCTATGCAGATCGGGGACCTACGTAGTTTGGTTCCGTTACGTCAAACCCAGCCGACAGATCACAATTAACATTGAATTGACTTATTCGACCAAATAACGTTGGTCTATCAACTGCATAGGAATTAATTTCCTCGATGGTACATCTATGTACATCGATATAGCTTACTCCATTAAAATATTTGTGATATAGCTAATAACGGTTCTTGAATTTAATTTAATGTAAACTAGCGACCCGCTCCGGCGTCGCACGGGTATAAAATATATAGCCACTGAAAAAATGATTAAAATCGATAGCCTCCTCGTGGAATCGATCCTTCACGTGGTCTACTTCTTATCTGTGCCAAATAATATAAAAATTGCTCCAGTAGTTTGCAAGATAAGCCCTTTCAAATAACTTCCCCCGTTTTTTCCACATTCTCCTATTAGTCTTAGCGTGATAAAATATAGCCTTTAGCCTTTCTCAATAAATGGGCTATCTAACAATGAAATAATTTTTCAAATCGGACCAGTAGTTCCTGAGATTAGCACGTTCAAGTTTGCCCTTTCAAATAATTTTCCCCGTTTTTTCTACATTTCCTTTATTTCTCCGCTCCTATTAGTTTTAGCGTGATAAAATATAGCCTATAGCCTTCCTCGATAAATCTAACTAACATCTAACACTGAAAGAATCATCAAAATCCGTTGCGTAGTTTTGAAGATTAAAGGGAACAAAGGGATGGAGAAAAAGCGTCGCTGTCTCGGATTTGACAAATTCCCTGTGCGGAAGCCAACTGGCGTTTGACCAATTATGATACGATGATATGCTTTTAAATCGGATAACAGGAATTGCGATTCCACAGGTGGAGACAATAGGTGACGCGTACATGGTAGTGTCGGGTCTGCCGGAGCGCAACGGCGACCAGCACGCGCGCGAGATCTGCCTCATGGCGCTGGCCGTCGTCGACGCCGTGCGCGGCTTCGTCGTGCGCCACCGCCCCGCGCACAGACTCGAGGTCTGTATACTGTATGTTATATAAGGCGACGCGCACATGGCGGTGTCGGGTCTGCCGGAGCGCAACGGCGACCAGCACGCGCGCGAGATCTGCCTCATGGCGCTGGCCGTCGTCGACGCCGTGCGCGGCTTCGTCGTGCGCCACCGCCCCGCGCACAGACTCGAGGTCTGTATACTGTGTGTTATATAAGGCGACGCGCACATGGCGGTGTCGGGTCTGCCGGAGCGCAACGGCGACCAGCACGCGCGCGAGATCTGCCTCATGGCGCTGGCCGTCGTCGACGCCGTGCGCGGCTTCGTCGTGCGCCACCGCCCCGCGCACAGACTCGAGGTCTGTATACTGTATGTTATATAAGGCGACGCGCACATGGCGGTGTCGGGTCTGCCGGAGCGCAACGGCGACCAGCACGCGCGCGAGATCTGCCTCATGGCGCTGGCCGTCGTCGACGCCGTGCGCGGCTTCGTCGTGCGCCACCGCCCCGCGCACAGACTCGAGGTCTGTATACTGTGTGTTATATAAGGCGACGCGCACATGGCGGTGTCGGGTCTGCCGGAGCGCAACGGCGACCAGCACGCGCGCGAGATCTGCCTCATGGCGCTGGCCGTCGTCGATGCCGTGCGCGGCTTCGTCGTGCGCCACTGCCCCGCGCACAGACTCGAGGTCTGTATACTGTGTGTTATATAAGGCCACGCGCACATGTTGGTGACTACTTTAGACTAGAAACATCTGTCACTTTATTGTCAATCGCAGTTTGTATAGTAAACAATTAAATATGCTGGCTCCGAGCCGATTTGTACGAGCGAGCACGAGCTAACAGGCGAGTCCGCGCTACCCGTTCTCGCGGCGAGTAATATTACTACCCGCTCGAGCCACGCCGAGTCATGCCTAAAGTTACCGACTTTAATGGGATTGGACGCGCCTATTCGATCCAGCCCGCGCCATTTCTAGCCACTACCTTCACACGATGCGTTGGTGACAGTTCATTCCAGAGTTTTACAGTGCGCAGCAGAAAGTTACGCGAAAAACGCACTGTGGAGGACTGCCCTCATCAAGGTGATGAGGATGGGTGTATTTTTCGCGTGGAACGCTAGCTAACCTAACCTACCGAGTAGAGAAGCTAGCATAACAAGTTTTTTTGACAGAGGGTTAATCACCGCTACGGACAGAATTCGGAAATTTGAGAATAGTTTCCTTTACCAAACCATTTATCTTCGTCTCCCAATCATGCTACCTTTTTCCTTCACTATACTTAAGTAACATCGATCAAATAATAATAGCCCAGATGTGTACTAAAACTAAAACGTTGTATTACGCCCGGGACACACGAGGCTAGTTTTTCAAGCCAGGATAACAAGCTAGTTTTTTACCAAACTGTCCTGGCTTGCTGACCTAGCTTGGAGCATGCTACAAATAAAGCTAGTTTTGTCCACACGAAGCCAGAAGCACTAGCTTGCTGGGTTACTAACACTAGCTTGCTATCCTAGCTTGAAAAACTAGCCTCGTGTGTCCCGGGCATTATAGAGGAAGAGGAAAAAGGCTTGATTGAAAGCTTACTAGAAGATTTCGTTGTGTCTCAACAAATATTTGGAAATAAATCTGTGCATTATATAAAACTAGAGGACGCCCGCAACTCCGTTGCGCCAAAATTTATTTATCGCGCCGGAATCGTAAATTTTTTCGTAATAAAAACGATCCTTTGTCATTTCCTGAGATTCAAGGCATGAAGAGGTACAGACAGACAGACAGACAGACAGACAGACAGACAGACAGATAGACGGACAGACACTTTCGCATTTATAATATTAGTATGGACTTTGTGCCGTTGACGTAAAGGCCGGCAAAGGTTTAAATAAACTTATATCTTCTGACTTCCAAGAAAATTTGTCCGTAAAAAAAGGTTAACAACCATCATTAGGAAGATTAAAGTTTTTTGTGACAAAAGTGTACGTCGTGTGGAGATAAACTAGGATAACATGGCGCGCCCTTCCAAAATTCAAAACGTTTGAAGTGCATTGTCTTGCGCGGTAGGCTATTTATGATTAGTTGACCAAAAAATCTTGGTAATAAGTGACATTAAGTGAAATATTACGTGTACTGTGATTGGTTCAATACTTACTACATACAAACTCTTTCATAACCTATGTGACTACACACATTGAAACAGTCATTTTTGGAGGGGCGCGCCATATTGTTATCGTAGTTGATCTCTATATTTTGGAAAAAAATATGTCACATGAAAATAAAAATGTGTTTTCGCTGTGTAAATACAATATCTATATCACGGATTTAAAAAAAATACGGATGTAACCTTGTCTAATCCCGAGTGAAGCACAGTAATGGCCGCCCGTGTAGGATGTGTGCGTGTCATTGGCGCCGTCACTGTATGTACAATGCCAGCGGGTTGTAGTACCAAGTTGCGTGTGTGAGTGTCGGTCACGTGTACAATAAACGAAGTTGTGACGAAATTGTCGTACCTTGCATACTTCACCTCTTTATAGTGTAATGCTCCATCCGTATTTTTTTTTAATCCGTGATCTATATAAATAAAAATAAAAAAAATTGTAAGACTCGCACAATCTCGAGAACGGCTTGACCGATTTGGCTAATATTATGCTTAAAATATTCGTTGAAGCCCAGGGAAAGTTTATATTAGGAGAGAAGTCGTGTAGTATAATATAACAAAATCGACATTGGTCATACTCGCAATTAAAATCTGATGATGATAATATCAACTAGTGTTGGGTAGGACTTACAAGAGGCATTACAATTGTCCGGGACAAGACGGCAAAATGTAAGAGCGGCTCAGCATTATAACATGTACCGCTTCAAAATGATTGTCGCGGTGGTCTTAATTTTTTAGGGGTAGGTATTTTCAGGGATTTATTGACTCTTTAATTTTTTTAAAATCGAAATGATGGATCTTGTGTAACATTTAATCCATCCAATAAAAAGTTCAATTTATTCAATGTCAACATATACCTACCTAGTATGATTTCAAAAAATCTGAATCTTTAGATGAAGACGAAATATTAACTTAAAAAAAAAGATTTTGAAACATATTATATTACAGTATATTATTTCTTAATCATGAATGTATATTTATATATATTTTAGGGGAAAAATAGATAAATATAAATTCACGCCTCGAAACGGCTCACATGTCGCGGCACGTCAAACGTACTGCTACGCCTCAAACGCCTCGCGGCCTCGCCTCTTTTGAAGTGGGACACTGTACCGGCTCAGTACGAAAAAGTGGCACCTCTTACATCCTCGTATAAAAGCGCAAGCGCTGTTTCACGTCGGTTTTCTGTGATTTCATGCATACCATACACACTGCTGACATCGCAGTAGACAGGTAATGTCCCAGTAACAACGCCTAGTCGAGTCGTAACTCGCACTGTGTGAGCCAGACTCTCAGCCAATTTGACTGGCCAAGACTTAACTTGTTAGTTGTAAACAAGCCATTATTGCGTTTTTTTGTCAGGTTCGAGTTGGTGTGCACTCTGGGCCGGTGTGCGCGGGAGTGGTGGGTGTCAAGATGCCGCACTACTGCCTTTTCGGTGACACTGTCAATACTGCCAGCCGCATGGAGTCTACGGGACAACGTAAGTATTCATTTACCATACTCCAAAGTTAAAATGCTAAACGAAAGCCCATACTACATGTCAGTTAAAATATTTAATCACCTCCCAGATGCAATTAAAAATGAAACAAAACTATTATCATTTACGAGAAAATTAAAAAGCTACCTAACTGAAAAATGTTTCTACTCGCTAGAAGAATTCTTTTCTAAAGAAGATTGAGTATAATACTCAAATTCATAAAATATTTTAATTTCATTCATCTGCTATAATGTATACTACTGTATATTATATTCAATTATGTAACGTAAAGAAATTACAATCCAAAATATTTGTTAACTTAAGTACTATTTTATAAGTAACCGCCTTTGCAAGGTGCTGAGTTTGTATGTTGTATATTATACTTGGATGCTAATAAAGTCTTTGAATCTTTGAATCTAATTTAAATACTTAATTTTAAAGTCCTTATAATTTTTAAAGTCAGGTAAATTTGATTATTTGTAACGGAAAGTTAATTAAATATTTTTTGTTTATTTGCTGCCTTGATGATTGCCTTTGAAACTTTGTCAGAAAAAGTGTGACAAAAAATTACAAATGAGAGGGACTTACCTCTTACAAGTAGAAAAAGTAACACACACAAAAACATCAGCCTATTTAGGTACACCAGTATTACTTAATATTAAAGTTTTTTATTGTTCCTTATGTTTGGAAATCTATAGGTGCATTTATATGCTCTCCCGAAAATAGGTCAAACCCTTCCGAAATCCAAAATATTTGGGTATCCATAAGTATTCGGAAACGTCAACCTTTTTGGGGTTCACCCCCGAGGAATGTGTGAATAATTAATTCCGTATTGTTAAACCTTACAAACAATTTGGGAAGAATTCAATTTTGTATGTGTGAGTAGGTATATGTGTCTGGGAGATGATGTATATCTGATAAAGTCTTTTGAGAAGTGCCTTTTTACATACGTGGTGGTATGTGTTCATTATTTTTTAAAAGTAGAACAGTACCCCGATTAAAATATTTTGTGCAACGTATTTTTGTTTCCCATTTTCGTTCCTTGATTGATTAAGACTGTGTTCTACTCAGTAGTACTCAGTAGTCACGTCAAAAAAAAACGTTTACAGTAAACGCACGTATGGAACTAAGCTATAAAGTTGTATGAAAATAGTCGAATCTTCTGGCTTAAAAAAAAAAAGGTTTTTTTTGACACATTTTTTTTTTTATTTTAGCACTACGGATCCACCTATCGGAGAACACTCGCGCGTTACTCGACCAATGGGGGACCTTCGTTGTGGAGAGACGAGGGGAAGTCGAACTAAAGGGTCGAGGGCGTATGCTGACTCATTGGCTGCTGCACTGCTCGGAGGAGTCGCGGCCGCTAGCGCAGAGCCCCCAGCCGCTGCAGTATCCTATACTGTTCCCCACACTCCCCCAACCCATAATACATACTCCTTATCTGGTGGTGGAGCCTACTATACCGACTTTGGCTGCTTAGGGGTGAGATAAGAAAGATATATTGTCACCCATTCTTCTTTAGCTCATGTACCATCAACTTAATTGTTCTAATAGGCAGCACTAGCTTCTGCATTGCTCGGAGGAGCAGTGTAGCCGCTTCAGTACCCGATACTGTTCCCCACTCTCCCCCAGCCTATGATACATACGCCGTATTTGGCGGTGGAGCCTACTATACCAACTTTGGCCGCTTAGAAGTAAGATTTACCCATTCTTCTTTAGCTCATGTACCATAAACTAAATTGTTGGCTTCTGCATTGCTCGGAGGAGCGGTGCAGCCGCTGCAGTATCCGATACTGTTCCCCTCTCCCCCAGCCTATGATACATACGCCGTATTTGGCGGTGGAGCCTACTATACCGACTTTGACTGCTTATACAAATACAAATACAAATATCTTTATTTCAGACAACTATAGGTGAGATACTAAAGTTATATTGTCACCTAGCTTCTTTAGCTCATGTACCATCAAAGAAGCTGTTCTATAGATAATAGATGACCAACTTAACTTCGTCGCGTTATATCAGCCCTAGTAGACCGATCTTTATAGGTTTTTATTTGATATAACCCAACCAAATGTATTTCTGCAATCTACTTATAAATCAATTTCCTTGATAATAAAATCATAGAGATATTATACTATGTACATAACAATAACATTTGGTATGGAAGAAAACCTTTACGGTAGAATTTTTCTATGCTATTTTTTTATTAAATTAATCATTTATTTCGTTAGATATCGATATCGATATTTTTTGATAAAAAAGTGGTTACATTGCTAATGATACATGCGCCAAGCGCCGCATGCATCGAAGTGTTAATTAGGGTTTCTAAGCAGAACTACTTTCTTCAATATACAGTACAATGAAGATATATTATAATAATATAACACTAGCTGTCCCGCCAATTTTGTTTTGCCATATAAAGTATTGCACCCATATTATTTTATTGAAGTGACTTAATAACTATGGCACCATGGCAACGTCCATCGCTATCCCGTCGCACAAACAATGGTCGCCGTCAGTCTAGAGTTATAATAATTTACTATTATTTATTCAACAAATGCACTTATCAATATAAAAGGTAGCCAGTAGCTGATTCTCAGACCTCCTTATTATTGTGTGTATAAAATTTGGCAAAAATCAGTAAAGCCGTTTCGGAGAAGTATGGTAACTAACATTGTGACACGAGATTTTTATATATAAGATAAAACTTAAGGCGACGCCTTGATAATTTGGCTGTAGCGATGCCGATTTTTCTCAGCAATGACTAAAGCTAAGAAATTAAAATTCATTGTCAGTATTCATCATGTCTTTGTCTTTGAATTGCCCATAGCATAACACGATTGGACAACTTTTATAACACAGAATTATCAATCGAAAAGACCTCTGTAAAAAAAGGGATTCCTATTTTTCCAACAGAGGAGAGTGATTTAAGGTTCCAAAATTTGTACATAAATTGGTTGAAGCATACACTTTAATATGTGCATAGCTTATATGAAATGTATTTATGGTTTTTAAATTACGCGACAAAAACCATTTTGTTGCTTATGCCCTTTCCATTTTTTGCTGTTCCATTGCTTGTTTTCTATGAGAGGCCGGGCCGGCCTCTCATAGAAAACAAGCAATCTAAAACATATCCAACACGGTTTCTTACTTTAACGCGGCGTCACCTTAATGACGACTACTAAGTCAGGCGCTCATACTCAAGACGGGATAAACCGTAATATATAGTTTTTATGCCACGTGTTAAGGATTTTGGAGGCCCCACATTCCAACATTTATTATGATATCGCAGTTTTGGTGGCTCCATCCATAACATTCCCGTTATTAAAGGCCGAATGTGATCAGAATCTTAAAGACATAAATAAATAAATAAATAAAGGTTTATTCCCCTTTTTTTACCATTACGCCACAAGAATAATACAATTAGAAGACAAAAAAAACGTACCTACAGCACAAGATTACAAATAATTTTGACAAATGGTATAAAACAATCCACAATAAAATACGTTACAAGTAAAGTACTTATACGACAATACAATAATATGCGTATTTAATAATGGCATGACAAGATTTCAAAGTCCAACGAAGTAAGGCAGGGAGTGTAATGATCAAAAACTGAATTGGCATCCACTCAGGTAATGACCGCAGTTCGAGTCCCTGATTTTCAGTGGATCCAGATTTTGAGGATATTTTCAAGTGAAAACTTACTAAGCAGTGTTTTATACTTTTTTAGGATGGCTAAAAAAGTTCGAATTCGCGACAGCGAAATCTGATTGAAAATTCGTAAGACGGAGGAAGAGTTGACCGCCGGCCCAGCGTAAAAGAGGAAGTGATCTCCTATCTTTCTATCACCCGACAAAAAATTATGTTTTTTTTTACAAAATCGTCTTCCAGCGAACTCCACTAGATGCTAATGATGGCTGTATTTAAAAACAAGAATCTTTTCCCTTTTAATTATATTTCGCAACTTGAGTTAGCTAACGGCTGCGCTCGTAATTTTGTAATAAAAGTCTCGGCTGCTTTGTAGTCGACGTTAGACTGGCATCGCGTTGAGAAATCCCTTACTAATATTGTAGAAACGTGATTCTGTTTGTCACTCATTCATGGTCACCGCATAGATTTTAGTAGATAATTGTGAAAAAAAATACATAGGCTAATTTCTACTGCGACTAAGTTAGTTATTTTGCGATGCAGATTTTGTACAATATTTGCTGTCAATTAGCTGTGCATTTTTGTTTATTAAGAGCATGCATCATAGCGTAGTTAACAGCGCACGTGAGGCATGCCCACGACGCATGCCCTCTGACCATATCCAAAACTTTCGCTTTGTTTTTTTTCTGGAATTTCCTATGACCAAATAAGGCGCACATATTCCAGCCAGTAAAATGTTCTCATCGCACATGTTACAATAACCTGACAGACACTGCAACTGAACAAAAATGACAATGTTGGCGTTGACGCATTCAATTATTGAATGCGCCAATACGAAAGTTGAATGAAAGAAGATGACGAAAATTGAAGATGAAAGTGCACAGTGTGGACATAGCTAATGCTTGTTGTATAACTGTTGCAAGACATGTAGTCACCCTGCCCTATGGTCGAACTAACCGTCCTTCAGAAGTTTCTAATGGCGCTTTTCCTGTCATGCGTCATGCGTACTGGTCCGCATGCGGGTGACAGCATACTGCAAGCCACCATACGTGCTCTGAACGTCATTTCTGCGGCTGAAAAATTATAAGTGACGACGTTCCGTCCGCACCGTAAGCTCCGATTCCGACCCGGTGGACGCGCAGCTTAAGCCCGTGTTCAAGCCAAACTGACTGTCAGCCGCCGAATGTGAGCGAACGATACGCAGTTTATTCTATTTCCATACATATTCACCTTTTCTTTATTTATTATTTACGCTAGGCGTAGGCGCGGACATTCGATACCGTTTATTTTCACGTTCACACTGGGACTCACAGTGAGCCTGCTCACATTCGGCGGCTTAGGGTCTACACAGACGGACTGCATTTTAACTGCAATCCAACTGCAAATTGCAGTTCAAGTGCAGTTTGAATGCAGTTGACACGACTACAATACGACTGCAATAGAACTGCAAACCAAACAGTTCACACGACTGCACGCCGACTGCAACTGAACTGCGCGTTTGGTTTGCAGTTCTATTGCAGTCGTATTGCAGTCGTGTCAACTGCATTCAAACTGCACTTGAACTGCAATTTGCAGTTGAATTGCAGTTGAAATGCAGTCCGTCTGTCTAGACCCTTACAGTCAGTTTGGTTCGAACACGGCCTAAATTCGCAGACAAAGTTACTGCCAACATCTAGTTTCATAAAACGCTAAATATATTCATCCGTCTCGAACGTGAACACTGAACTTGCTAATAACACAATATTAATAGTCTAGACGGGTTAAAAGTATTCAAAATTTAACTGTAAGATAGATTAAAGAATAATTAACATCTAACATATATACATTATTTTTATATGTTGGTAAATCACTTATATCAAAATGTTAAGGGGAAGACAGCTGCCGATTTGATATCTTTGTGCAGTTTTCTAGACGTATGTATTTCATTGATTGGCACAAAAAAAATTATGTGATTTCTGATTATATTTGGAAAAGCTTGTCAAATTTAAATAATAAAATAATGTACTCCTACTGGATGAAAAAAAATACCAAAGTCACATCTTTCAGAAATTTTAAACAGTTCTAACTAAAGTAATAATACAATCTATGCTATAAAAAATTGTTTATTTGATACCTTTTACAAAAATCCAAAGATTGCCAGATTTAATTATCGGTTCTGACATCTAGATTTCCCATAATATTTATTTTTTCCTCTAACAAACGAAAAATGTATCCACGCTACCGAGTGAACACTTCAAATCTCTGTCTCTCTGGCATGAAAATCGACACAGGTGCGAGAGTGATGCGAGATCAAGGTCATTGGCAGTTGTCAGCGTCTTAAGATCCTTAAGAATTAGATAAGTAACGTTGCTCTCACTATTGTTGTACCTACACGCTCATATTTATACTGTAGCAAAAATGTATATTGAAGCTAAAAAGTAAAGTAAGAATGCATAATAAATATTTGAGTTTAATATCATTGGAGCTAGTACTTACTTTGCTCTTATAGGTTTGGTCTCCGTCGCAAAGCAGTTAGTATTTTTAAGCTGTTTACATCATAGAGCTCGTAATTAAAAAAAAAATTACAATACAGAACCAATATACACTCACTGTACATGTACAGACTGTATATCGGTGGTACTCAACCTTTTTTTATACAGACCACAAACACATTGTACTCTTGATGTCGCGGGCAGCAACGAACATCTTTTAGGGTTAAAAAATAACGTTCTTTACAATAATTTCCGGTTTAAAAGTAAAACTTTCACGACTTTGCACTATTTCGCCAGTAGGTGTGAATTTAAAAAAGGTTTAACTTTACGTGGGCCACTGATAAAGTCCTGGTGGGCCGCAGGTTGAGTATAGCTGCTAAAGACTAGGTAGCTACAGCCTCGTAGCAGGCAGCTACGAAGGACCTACGCCTCGTAGCCATTTGATTAGTATGTACCATCGAGGAAATTGATTCATAGGCAGTAATTAACGGACCTACGTCATTTGGTCGGATTATGTTAATTTAATGTAAGTCGTCACCTGTCGGCTGGGTTTGACGAAACCCGGCCAAAACACGTAGGTCCGCTATCTGCCTATGAATCAAATAATTATCCGATAGCATGTCCTTATAAAAATGCACTATTGTAAGCTATGATGAAACATGTTATATGAACATGCTTTGTTCATATATACAAATTCACGCGAATAAAATCCACACGTGGTTAAAATTCGTATTTCGGTTCCTTAAATAACAAAATATTCTTGAAAAAGTCTTTATGTATGGATTGCTTTTGTTCTATGCGGAAAAAACAAAGCCCAACAAAGAAAGTACAATGAAGGCAGGAAATATTGTAAAACAATCAATTCCTTTGCTTATATGTGATGATTATGTAATTAATTATAATATTTTTGTACATTTTATAAAATACTAGCGACCCGCCACTGAGAAAATGATCAAAATCGATATCCTATGATCCTTCACGTGGTCCACTTCTTATCTGTGCCAAATAACATAAAAATTGCTCCAGTAGTTCTCGAGAAAAGCCCTTTTAAATAATTTCCTCCGTTTTTTCCACATTCTCCTATTAGTCTTAGCGTGATAAAACATAGCCTATAGCCTTCCTCGATAAATGGGCTATCTAACACTGAAATAATTTTTCAAATCGGACCAGTAGCTCCTGAGATTAGCGCGTTCAAGTTAGTCCTTTCAAATAATTTTCCCCGTTTTTTCTACATTTTCCTCTATTTCTTCGCTCCTATTAGTCTTAGCGTGATAAAATATAGCCTATAACCATCCTCGATAAATGGGCTATCTAACACTGAAAGAATCATCAAAATCTGTTGCATAGTTTTAAAGATTAAAGGGAACAAAGGGACATGAAGGAAAAAAAGCGACTTTGTTTTATAATTTATAATAAGTATAGAAGTATCATATTAAACGTATCGTTATAATATTTTTGTATGGATGTTACCGTATGATATAATCAAAGGAAATATATTATATTAAATATTTTGATCTCAATGTTAACTGTTGTAGAAATGTATTTTATTACTAATTTTGTCAATTAACAATAAAATAAATTTATGATGATGGAGCTTTTTATTGATGTCCTTAAATTAGCATACTGAGAAGTGGGAGCACAAACAAAATAAGGCAAGAGTGAAATATAAGAACGAATTTTCATATTATACTAATGGATTACTTCAATTAAAATATTAATATTGCACTAACGACTAATTTCAAACAAGATTATTACGATAAAGAATATAGAAATAAAAATCGATATTCAAAATAAATATGCAGCCTTGCAGTAAAGTAACGAAAAATGTGTGCTACACACGTTTCGCCCGCATAAAAACAGTATTTACCAGTGTATGGTTGCCTAGCAACGATAACCTCTACATAAACAAAAACTACTTGTCGTGAGCAAGGGTTTGTTAGAATCAAACTTTAAAGTAATATTAAAATTATGTATTTAATGAAAGGAATTATAATATTAGTTACTTTATTATACACAGTGAATACAATAAAACTTCCTGCAACATGTACGTTAGGAGAATACTACGAACCCAGTGTAATGCAGTGTGTAGCTTGCCAGCAAAATGCTTCGCTAAGCACGTCTTCTGATGGTAAGTGATCATTGAGGTACCCTGTACATAAGAAGTACACATGTACTAATAGTACACGGTAAAGTTTCTAGAAGCTTATGTTGTACCATCAATCTTTGTTAGTTTATTTTGTACTTTTATCAATAAATAAATAAACAAAAACATATAACGGTATATAGTTCTATCACAGAATAACACTTGTGTAATCAAGCATTGATTTGGTCTAGTACAAAAAAAAAGATATCGTATTGTGTCCGAATTATGCAGTTAGTGCCTGTTGAAGCGGGCGTAAGTTTGAAACTAGAAAACAATAACTCGACTTCGTAAATTTTCTCTGTGGTACTATAATAGTGGAACAAACATACAGAATTTTCTGTTTTATTAGACAGAACATTATTCTTAAATAAGCAGTAAGCAGTAGGATGAATTGTGAAAGCGGTCTAATAGAGACTGTAACTATATTCTCATTTGCCGGCCAAGCCGCGGTCTAGCCCTAGCGCCGGCAAACTTCCCCGGAATCGATCGAGCCTATACCGGACAATTTCCCGCAAAGAATCGTTCATACCAATGTTGCCAGGTTTTAGCTGCACATGCATAGACAACAGCATCCCCGTGTCTCCGGCACGGTGTCGACCGTGCGGCGTCACGGAGCTCGTGTCGGCCGACGGCACCGCCTGCGTGCCGCGCCGCTGTCACACCGCCGCCGGCAGGGTCGCGTGCAGGAAGTGCCCGAGAGAATACATAACTGGTATTGACCTTTATTGCTAGAGAAATAAGGTGAAAAAAGGGCTAACGTCAGGGCGATTAAATACTTTGCGACATATATACAATAGGCGTTTAGTACTAACGTTGCTCTACTGTAAAATAGCTGTTGCCTGTTGCAAAATAAACATCACCTTGTGGGTTTTTATTAGTATAATATACAGAAAACCAATGTCCATAGCTTGGTGTGTCGAGCACCATCATTTTTGATCCGATAAACCTGGCAACAATAACTACTTACTGACGTACAGTTAATGATCGGAGCCCATAGGCCACAATCTGGGTTATTGCTTGTCGTTTATCAAAAATTATGCTTATTCAAATTCAAATTATAATAATTTGAATAGAGTTACACGATAAATTAAAGCCCAAACATGATGCAAGTAGACTTTTGGGATCTTGTATTAATGCACAAAATAAACTTCCAGCTAATTAAGTGAAATACTATTTTAGTGACACAAAACTTCGACGGATCACCCATGAAAGAAGCACAGTGTATCAAATGCGCAAAAGGCTTTAAACCTCAAAACAACCAATGTGTGAGATGCGAGGCCTGCTCCTGTAGTAAACTAGAAGCAGTGGTAGCAGGGAGATGTATTCCGAAGAAGTTTCTGATGAGTAGACCGAAGTATACAGACAATAAACTACACCCTAATGTGCTTATGGAACTTGTTAAGTTGGAGTATTTGTGCACGGTAAATAGTTTATAAACTTATGCAGATAAAAAAAAAGTTGATATTTACTGCCCATACTGGCCATATTTTGCAAAGACCTTTACTCAGAACATGATTAATACGCTTCTATGCCACTATTCACTGACCTGGCTGGTATGCATCCAATCTCTTTGTAGGCTGGTGCCCACTTTAAAGAATGAGTCTAAACTTTTTTTACCTAGAATTAAACTATCAAAATAAGGCTTTTATTACTTTTGAATAAAGGTTACTTAACAATCAACATACAGACGCATTTTATTATTTATACGTAAAAATACTAAGTTTATGTCTAACTATTAAGTACAAACATCAGTATAATCGGGCCGTAAAGTATGCACTTATGTCGTTAATAGTTTATCGCTACCACAGCCATAAAGTTTAAGCGTATAACTTGATGTCCTAGTAGATGCGTAGATCAAAGATAAACATAGTCAAAAGCCTCGAGTTGTTAAGAAGATGATGTAAGTTTAATCTCATGCTTGGAGTCCAGTTGAAACATACTAAGTTTCTTTAATATAAAGTATTTTTGTGTTATCACCATAAAATTACTAAGCTTGCATAACAGTTCTGTAAAATAAAAATACTTCTTAGGTTGGGTTGCACCAGAGGCGTGGTTAAAGTTAAAGTTAAGGTTAAAGTTATGTTTAAAGTTAAATATGGCGTCCTTTAGCTTTAACTTTAACTTTAACCGGAGAAATTTACAGATGTCTGTTGCGTTTATTTTTTTATTGAAGCTACAGGTAACGGGATTGAGTGTATAAAAAATTGAATTATCCGTAAAAATCGACAGGAAAAACATAACACTGTAAAAACATAGTAAATTTTCACGAAAAATTCAGATATACGTATGAACATATGGCGTCCACCATATATAACTTTAACCAGAGATTTGACATTTTGCACTGTAGTCAAAATTAAAGTTAAAGTTAGTTGGTGCAATCCAATCTTAGGGTCAATTCAGACCGCAAAGCGACGCGTAGATGCATTTTTTTTTAATAATAATAATATTTCTTTTGTATGGCTTTGACCGAATTGCAAGGCGTCTCACGCAATTGAAATCTGTTAATTCAGTATTTAGAAATGCGTCTACGCGTCATGTTGCAGTCTGAATTAACCCTCAGGCTGTTATTGACATGACTTTCCCAATAAGTTTAACATAGATTATGTGCAAACCAGCGAACATATTTAGATAAAATTCATATTAAAGATCTTCGAAAGCCCGTAAAGTGTACCTTAACTAATGATGATAATTATAATAGTTTTATGATTAAGGAGCAAGATGTGCTAGCGTGTCGACGCCTAGGCAATGCGTGTGTGAAGAGTTTCTATTCAGTAGACGTGGCTGGACCCTGCAGCTTGTGGTTCAAGCCTAATACTACCAGAGGTATGAAAAAGTCATTGTATTGGTATGAGCTAGACAAAATTAACGACAGTGATTAAAATAGGAATCTAAACAAATACTATATAATATTATAACTAAAAATATTTTTCTATCAACTATATAATACTTGATACTTTCATTTTATATAGTATAGCTGTTTATTGTAATTGCTCGTTTAAAGATATAAGATTTATTAAAATAGCACAGAGTTCTTTTTATTCTAAATTGTCTGAATTTTCTCACTTCCAATTTCAAATCTTCTAGTCCGGCTATTTTTCATCAAAAGCTATAAAAATTATAACTTTATTAAACTTAATTTCTTATGTTATTGTTACAATTTCTAAAAGTTTTGTATTTTAGGTCTGCCGCCGCTAGCCTTCCCATTCAGTAAAAATGACGAAGAATTTTATTTAGAACACGGAATGGTAAGTATTGCTTTTTTTATCATATTCTTAAACCTTTAATTACTGAAGCACAGTTACAAAGTTGTAGCTCAGCTACGAAGCTGTAGCTCAGCTATGAAGATGAAGTACAGCTACGAAGATGTAGCACGGTTACGAAGTTGTAGGTCAGCTACGAAGCTGTAGCTCAGCTACGAAGATGAAGTACAGCTACGAAGATGTAGCACGGTTACGAAGTTGTAGCTCAGCTACGAAGCTGTAGCTCAGCTACGAAGATGTAGCATAGCTACGAAGATGAAGCTCAGCTAGGAAGATGTAGCACGGTTACGAAGTTGTAGCTCAGCTACGAAGATGTAGCACAGCTACGAAGATGTAGCACGGTTACGAAGTTGTAGCTCAGCTACAAAGATGTAGCATAGCTACGAAGATGAAGCTCAGCTACGAAGATGTAGCACGGTTACGAAATTGTAGCTCAGCTACAAAGATGTAGCATAGCTACGAAGATGAAGCTCAGCTACGAAGTTGTAGCACGGTTACGAAGTTGTAGCTCAGCTACGAAGATGTAGCATAGCTACGAAGATGAAGCACAGCTACGAAGATGTAGCACGGTTACGAAGTTGTAGCTCAGCTACAAAGATGAAGCACAGCTACGAAGTTGTAGCACAGCTACGAAGATGTAGCACGGTTACGAAGTTGTAGCTCAGCTACAAAGATGAAGCACAGCTACGAAGTTATAGCACAGCTACGAAGATGTAGCATATAGCGAAGATGAAGCACGGTTACGGAGATGTAGCTCTGCCATGAACTACGAATAATAAAAACTAAGGCAGAGTAACTGTGTCAAAAACTATGTTCCGATGCTGCAAAATGTGACCCGAATACATGCATAATTTATGCAAAAAGAGAACTGAATACATGCAAGAATTTCGTGTAATTATAGAAGTGACAATTATTGTCAACGGCTTTATTTTGTCAATTTGAATGTAGTGTTTCGTATTGTAATATTATTTTAGTGTGCGAAAAGAACCTTGAGAACCAAATTCAAAACGATTGAAGTATGGAAGATTACGTTTCCTTAGTTTACTATTCGTAAGCTATGAAGCCGCTAAGAAACTTATAGTCCATGCATTTACGAAAATGTTAACAGACGAACATATTATTATAACCTCCTCCTTTTAGAAAGTCGGCTAAAAATGCATCGTACATTACACCAACCGCCTATTTGCACTTTTAGAAGCTATTTATTTGTGTTTCGCTTGAAATAAGAATTTTATTGAATGGTCATTCGGTGGGTGACATACATTAAATTTTCATAGTCCGAATACACTGATTACACTTAAACTATTAATATTTTCCAAAATTGAAATTATATTCGGTTAAATTTTTATTAACTGTTTTAGGATACTCTAAAGATTTTAATGATAGAACATACTTCAGACGGAAGCATAAAAGTTTTGCAAAATATAAAAGAAGGGTATTTCAAATGTCTTCCATTTGATATCAAAATAGGCAAGGAAATATCGTAAGTTTCTTCATTTGCTTCTAAAAATACAGCGATATAATGGAATTAATAAATATTAATCATATTATTATCATTTCAGGTGTGACGTAACGAAAAATATAACTAATATGAATAGCTCTGAATATAACAGCATGTACGAATTATATTTGTCGTATAAAAATGACTTGAAGCCTCTTCCGATAAAGATAATGAAGCAGAGCAGCCAGATACAGGTATAAAAAATGTTTAACGTCTTGGGGCCAGTTATTTTGATGGTAAGCAATTACCACCCATAGGCACTGGCAGCGTTTAACTTTGTACGGTACTATTGTAGAACTTAACTGCGTATCCAAAATTTTGGGTTTTCGGTAACTATACTTACTTGGAACGTTAGTGTATTTTACGACAATTTATCAAAATTAGTGTATTCTGATCAATTCATTCAAAATTCATTAGAGGTAGTAGTTAAGCATACTACGAATATACAAATCATAATATTTTTATAGCAATGCACAAAACCAAACTTTTTGTCAGTTATAAAATCCATACTAATATTATAAATGCGAAAGTATGTCTGTCTGTCTGTCTGCTTCACGCCAAAACCACTGAACCGATTTTGCTGAAATTTTGGTATGGAGATACTTTGAGACCCGGGAAAGGACATAGGCTACTTTTCATCCTGGAAAAATGTACCGTACATTTTTTTCCCACACGATAAACAAATTTTGGTGCAACGGAGTTGCGTGCGTCATAAAGTAAAATATAAAAACTACTTTTGTAAAAGCATAAAAATATGCAGGTACACAAAATATAGTTCATTGTACAGTTGAATAATTGAAACCATTGCAGGCAAGACTAGCCTAGTTTTTCAATGTATAATAAAACACCCTCTGGGTAAAGAGGCAATTGTTTTCAGGCTGACATGTTTTGTTTACCCTTGAATATAAAATAGAGAGAAAGGCATAACGAAATACAAAAATATCGCAGACAATATCTCATTTATAAAAACCTTGTCGCCATTATTTCGAGTTATCCTACTTATCTTTCGACCTTCTCAGCTGTTTTATATTTTATAGACCTTGGAAAATGTGATATTATCCTTCCATAATGAAGCTTTGATATCCCTTTTAAATTAAAATTCAATTTTGTTTTAGAATATTTTAACGTTACCAAATCAAATCATCATCAACCGATTTTAATGAAATTTTGTATGTAAATTCGTTAGGCCTGAAAATAGGTTTTTATCTAATTTTTATATTGATACTAGAAATAATTTATTATCAAAACAATGTTTGCTGGGTCAGCTAGTTATATTTTAAAATAACAGTGACAATTATTGTAAGCGGGAATTTTGCGTAATAAATTCTCATAAATGATCATAAATAAGGTTTATAGCGTAATTACATTGATTTAATATCCGCAATTAACCAAATATTGTTCTGTTCATTGAGATGTGTTCTGTTTTATATCATACATTAAATTTATTATTTTTGTCTCTGAACTTTAAATATTTTAAAAATACTTTATGTATAACTAGCTTAATAAAAAATAACTAGTTAAAGCTAATTTTAAAAATACTTTATGCATAACTAGCTGTCCTGGCAAACGTTGTTTTGCCATATAAAGTATTTTGTTCAATATTAATATTTTATCGAAGTGACTAAATAAGTATGGCTCCATGGCAACGTCCATCGCTATCCCGTCGCACACACAATGGTCGCCGTCAGTCTCGAGTTGTAATAATCTACTATTATTTATTCAACAAATGCACTTATCAATATAAAAAGTAGCCAGTAGCCAATTCTCAGAGTGTTAATCTTTTATGAACCATGATCAGTTCCGGTTTTAGCACTACCAGCGCCCTGGGCGAGAATTCTTCGACGCCCAGGATCCTGGTGGTCGTAAAAAAATTGGCGCCCCTTTTGTTTGCCTTCAGCGCCCCTTTTTATCCGGCGCCCTGGGCGGTCGCCCAACGTCACTACTGACCATGATTGTGGTCGATTATGCGAGTTAATAAACGGCTACGCAATCATGGTTATCCATCATGGGCCAACGTGAAGAGGGGACTTTAGAAATATGTAATACATTTGGTAATAAATATGAATATAATCATGTTTTATTTATCGTAGAGAGGTTTGTGGCCTTCAAACAAATTTCGCAAGTTCTTTCTAGTGGATAAATATCTATCGATTGCGACTAATGTTACTGAAATTGTGTACTTAAGAACTCTACTTTTTCAAATAAGGTAAGCTTTATGAGTTAAGGTAAGAAATTGTATTCATTGTGTTGGGTATTATAATTTGTGCGTGTCATAGAGTAAGGACGGCTAGTAGGTATAAACGTCAATACACCTACGCCAAATTAGCTGATCGATGCGGGAACGTCAAAATTTGTGCGCGTACGTCAAGGTCGCTGATTGGCTAAGCGTATGCGCGCACGGGCAACTTAGTTGCTCGGCGATTTATTTGTCTCTCGATCAAGTCTTTGGGTCTGCTCTAAATTTCATATATATCTAAGTATGAAATTTCCCGAGAATCAGCCGATCGCTCCATAATGGATGCACCCAATATTCTATTTTTCGACGCTTTTTTTTCGGTTTTTTATTTATTTTTCGAAAGAGACAAATAAATCGCCGAGCAACTAAGTTGCCCGTGCGCGCATAACCTAATTGTTCCCCGAATTTCCCGTTATCCATGACACTTGTAAAAATTGAATATACGCTAAATTCTATCACTGAGGCTAGACGTATTGTTTCTCTCTCCAAAAAATCACTATCTCTGTATTTAAAAATCAGTCCAAAATTAATTTTCTTCACGCATAACGTTGCTGTTTATCACTGGCGGCATGAACGTAGAAAAAAAGGCGGACGGAGTCTTGTTATATACAAAACTGTGTCTTCACTTTTCTTCGGAGTCAGCCACGCACACATTCTGACGCCTGTCAAATGGTATGGACTAGCGCAAGAATGTGTGCGTGCGGACCGTGTACATACAGCCAGCTGGCCGACTCTGAACGACACAGTTTTGTGTATGGTGGGACTCCGTCCGCCTTCTTTTATACGTCCATGACTGGCGGCAACACATTGTTAGTTATCATGTCTACTAAATACGAGTACATTGACATAAGAAAAGGTCTTTGACTAAATAATAATGGTAGACATACGTCTAAGAAAACGTTAGGTAATTTTAAAATGGTTAGCATGAACAAAGAGAATATAATCACTACGGGCATGAACACAATAGAAATGAGAGAGAATAGAAACACAAATAGATTTTTGGAACAAAATCACGTATTTTTCTTTGTATACGTTCGTGGGAAGAAACCTTTTCTAATTTCTATTGTTACTGTGCTATGCTAGAATATTTGCTCTTAATGGATTAGTTAATAGAATAAATCAAATATACAAAATTCACGTATCACAGTGTATGTGCGCGAACTCCTCCCAAACGGCTCAACCGATTTGAATGAAATTTTGTATGTACATTCGTTAGGCCTGAGAACTTTTATATTGATACTAGAAATAACTTATGTGGTAAAACAACGTCTGCCGGGTCAGCTACTTAAAAGAATATATAATTTCAGCATATCTCGCGACATTTCAAAGTCTGGATTAAAGTTTACTCTGAACGTAGAGGCGCACTACGAGACAAAGTCACCACTGGCTCACAGCGTCACCACGACTTTTGAGGTTCAACACCAGATGCCACAAGCTGGTGTTACGAGGAGTCTTGAGGTAAGTATTATAATGATAGATATAAGACTTTACTTTAGGGCTCGCACAAGCAATTCTTAGTTGAGAATTCCGAAATATTAAAATAGGATCGAGGGAATTGATACCTAGGGAGTTGACGGATCTACATCATGTGGTCGTTAGGTCAATTCAATGTTAGCTGTGATCGGTCGGATGGCCGATGGGTTTGACGTAACGCGACCAAATTACTTAGGTCCGCCATCTGCCCAGGAATCAACTTCTATGATAGTACATGAGGCATAGACTGCAAGTTGCAGGGTAGTTTAACTACGTATATAATATGTATTATATTATGTATATTATATTATATTAACATGGTGTAAGTGCGAATAGATAGATATACACCAAATTTTTTTTTCACTTTTGTATGGGGAAATTCGTGACGCTCGGGCCCTTGCCCATACAAAAGTGAAAAAAATTTTTGGTCTTTCAGCGCTGCTACTTTCACAGTGAACTCTCTACAGGGAACACGTATACACCCTAAAGTATTATCACTTGTTTTTGTTACACCCTGTATAATATTACTAGATGATGCCCGCAACTCCGTTGCGCCAAAATTCGTTTATCGCGTGGGAACCGTACATTTTTTCGGGATAAAAATTATCCTATGTCCTTTCCCGGGACTCAAAGTATCTCCATGACAAATTTCAGCAAAATCGGTTCAGCGGTTTGAGCGTGAAGAGGTAACAGACAGACAGAAAGACAGACAGACAGACACACTTTCGCATTTATAATATTAGTATGGATTACAAGTTAGCAATTTGTAGTAGCTTTTATCAGGGCCTTCACATAAGTTGTATTCAATAAATCGAATTACAAATAAAATAGGCCTTAGCGATGCGTTATATTGAATCTCATTTATTCTTTAAATCGTCTGGAACGCTAAAACTGGTATTGTACCATCCTCTGGTTTCAGTACTCCACTATAATACCCAAAATTTAATTATATCTATTATCATAACCAAACAAATCTAGAGACTGCTCTCCACGACTCAGGGAATCCCTTTTTTTTACATGGGGAAATGCATTACGCATCCCCGGCGGATTGAGGACATCAGCCGGGGTATGTGGGACTCTCCGAGGAACTACCCACTAAAACCCCATGGTGATCCACTCACCGCTTAGGCAAAGTTACGGGCACGATCAACCACGACACCGGGAATCCTAGTGTGGGGAGCAGTGTTTTGTTTATTTAAGATAACGTGTACTACTTGACGGAATCAATAAAGGTTTGTTTGTTTGTTTATCATTGTAGATACTGGGTGGTGTATTCGGCGCAGCGATGTCTGTGTTCGCGGCTGTACAGTGGCGCGGGGCGGTCAAGCGCGGCGCACTATATGTCACCATCGTGCCAGTACTGGCCAGTGCGGTTGCTGATGCGCTGTATTTTGTAAGTCTGTCAATAAAACATAAGTTTTAGGGCCTGTTTCACCGCTTCCTGATAAGGCTATCCACCACTTAACTTGACACATAGAATATGGAGAATCTGTCAAATAAGACTATCGGGCACCTTATCAGGAAGCGGTGAAACAGGCCCTAAAAGAGCTTTTATTTATTTATTCTTTAGGTACAAATCTTTTTTAAACTAGCTTAAGTAACATTAATAGAGTACATAGGTGTGCTTATCTCTAGAAGATACCTCCGCCAGCAGACCAACAAGACATTGGGAAATGTAAAGAAGAGATAGTACATAAGAAAATAATAAGAACTTAAGACAACTAAACATGCTTTTACTGTTGCAATAGCACGATTACGACGTTAAGGGCCTCTTTCATCACTTCCTGATAGAGATCAACTACGATAACATGGCGCGCCCCTCCAAAATTGAAAACGATTGAAGTGCGTTGTCAAAACGTTTGAAGTGCGTTGTCTTGCGCGGTAGGCTAGTTATGATTAGTTGTCCAACAAATCTTGGTAATAAGTGACATTAACTGAAATATTACGTATACTGTGTGATTGGTTGAATACTTACTACATACAAACTCTTTCATAAAATGGCCCATTCACTATCCTGCATTGCAGTCCTGCTGCAGTCCACCGTGCAGGCCTGCAACACCATTCACTATCCTGCATAAGCCGGCGGACTGCACGCAGGATAGTGAATGGTGTTGCAGGCCTGCACGGCGGACTGCAGCAGGACTGCAATGCAGGATAGTCATTTGGAGGGGCGCCATGTTATCGTAGTTGATCTCTACAACGACAACTTATTTGACAGATGCTCCATACTCTATCTGTCTAGTTAAGTGGTGGATAGCCTATTTGGCACTTATCAGGAAGTGGTGAAACAGACCCTAAGATCAACATCAAAAACGGATTGTATGCCGTATCTAACATATTACACATAGCATCGCATGTCACATAACGATGCGCTTAGTGAAATCCGACAC
This sequence comes from Lysandra bellargus, assembly GCA_905333045.1. Taxonomy (NCBI): domain Eukaryota; kingdom Metazoa; phylum Arthropoda; class Insecta; order Lepidoptera; family Lycaenidae; genus Lysandra; species Lysandra bellargus. Next base: position 4,957,414 of record HG995352.1, on the reverse strand, counting down.
GATGTCGTTAAACGTAATTAAAGGTGGCATCTTGGCTAAATGCTCTGAAGGCAGTATAAGCGGGCCCCTAGACGATCAATTTTTTGTGCAATATCAATTACTGTGCAATGTTATTAATAGATTAAGGGGCTGCCTTATAATAAAATATTTGTTGTAATAATTGAAACTACTTATTCACCTGTCCATACGGAATTCTCTATTTTATCAGGCGATTTCTTTGGTCTGGTATCATAAAAAGCCTATATTTCTTCTCCACATGTTTTATTTGCAGGCGACTCTACTATCTACTCTGCACGCGCTCGCCGCCGAGGCCGGCACTCTGGGCCTCACTCTACCTCTGTCTAAAACAGAAGACAAGTTAATTACTGCTATGATCTACTCAGCAGTAGTCTTGAAGGTATTCTATATTTTACCCGCCGTTGACGAATAGGAGTTTGGTGAAAAAATTCGCAAATGACAATCTTCAAAGAGAATGCCCATGGATGCATGGATCCCATACCAAGTTGCGTTAAGCCCGTAAGCATTAAATCTGGTAAGACGAAGGTATAATAATAAATTTAATGTACGACTCTTTTTTCAGGCACTAAAAGTAATTTGGGTAAATATAAAGCAAATTAGAAATAACATTCTGTTTATCGATTGGTCAAAATATAATCCTTCTTTTAATGGTAAGTTTAAGTTTAAAAATCATTTTACCAAGCCTTTCGTGATGACTGCCCTCTTCTTGTAAGCTATAGCCTGTAGGTGCATTTTTTGTCTGATGATCGTATTTTCAATGCAACCCTTTTTTTGTTGTATGTTGTTATTAGATTAAATATAATAATAATATATTAATAACGCTTATATACTGTACTATACTGTACTGTACGGTACTGTACATTTTGCTTGGATGAAAACTATCCTATGTTGGTTTAGTTTAAGCGAGACAGCGTCCGTCGGGTCCGCTAGGTTGTATTAAAATTGTACCGTTTTTAGAAGTGGAAGCCACTGACTCGTCCGACTGGCGAACCGCCATGGTGTGTAAAGAGTGGAACAGCATGCGGTGCCAGCGACGTGTGTCTCCGTCAGTCACTGCAGCGCTAGCACTGCTGATATTACATGTAAGAACTGTACCCAGCCACAGTGCCTGGATTTAGTACTACCAGCGCCCTAGGCGATTTTTTTTAATTTTTTTTATTTATTGGGAGCTTGAAATAAGTCCTTTGCTCCAGAAAAAAATACAATAAAATTACTTAACAAAACATAAAAAATATATATAAACGTCAAATTAAATAAATAAAAAATGATGTCCTTCTTCTTTGCGAAATTTCTTCGGCACCTTGGGTGGTCGCCTAGCGTCGCCCCCAAATGCCGCTACTGTCCAGCTAGAAAGATTACAATTAACATACTTTGAAAAACTTTTTTAAAAAAGCTGCAGCAAACATTGAAACACATAAGTACCTACCTATATTTTGTTTTCCATTAACTTCGTTGTAACAAAATGAGCTAATGGCGCGAGAATTTGTACCTACTTAAAGTGCAGGTTCTGAATTGAAATTATCTCCATAATAAATTTCATCTAAATCGGATCAGTGGTTTACCTAAGTGTGACAAGCTACCAGACAGATAATTCCATTATATTATGGTATAAAATTTGTAATAATTTCATTAAAAATAGTCACTTTAGTTCCTAGTATATAGCACCTACCTTCGCAATTATATGGCTATTATACGTCTAATATATTTTCAGTTTTTAGACCTCCACCTATCCATCCCCCAAAGCCAAGGCTACAAGTGGTGTATCACCACTCTAATCTGGTGGTCGTCTTACACCACGCTCCTATTGGCTCGATATGCCCAGGACCTCACAGCAGGGTCACCAACGGTGAAGCTACCGAGGGTGTGTGGAGGAGTAGGGGTGTCGATGCTGGTGTTCCAAGAGGAGAGATACGCTCATTATGTTAATGGAAGGTAATTGGAGATGTGGAGATTTTCAGCACGATCAATTTCATTAGTTTGTCTTTGTATTGGAATTTGGGATGTCTTTAATGTTTAGATTCATCATAGACGGAGCTTTGGTAGCTCGCGAATCGTATGGTGGGGCGGCAGCTTTCTTAACAGTGCATAGACTAGCCAAAGAAACTAACATCTGTGATCTGGCCATCTGCACGTTAGAGCCACAATATAACCCTTAATTGAAAAACCTTTATAAAGTTTACTAATTAAGGAATGTTTAAATTTAAATGTTTCTAGGAATGACGCAACCCTTGATTACAATATGATAACCGGATCTCTCGCTACGTGTCGTCTCTTCTGTTCACCACAACTGAGGTATAAAGAAGCATAATTTATCCCTAATTAAAGTGCGACGAGGCTTTAAATTTACGTGGGTGGGGGCGCTGCTGGTAAAGGAGAACTGTCAAAAATGGCGTTTTGGTATGATGGCAGCGTTAGTTCCTTTTTTCGCCACGTTCATTTAAAGCCTTGCCGAGCTGTGATAATATTATAAGATTCTTGGCTCTACCTATTAATCTCAACTAGTTTATTATGTCAATGATCTCAACACTGACAGTTTCAAAGTAAACATAATATAGTAAAGAGATAGAGATTTGAAGTTTAGGAGTTCTAATCTCTGTCTATTTAGCTTGTTTAAATATCAATAATAAAAATATGTGGCGTCCAGTAACGATAGTTTATTTGCAATTCAATCATCAATTTACAAAAAATATATTTTTTTATTTTCAGAGAAATCTACACCAAGCTTTCGACAGCAAGCTACGGTATTTCTTATTAATTAACTATGGATATATAATATAAACTATATTATATTATGTCTTACATAAAATTACTCTGATAATACAAAATATATTTTCAGGCGAGTTTGGCCAGGATCCAAACGGAGTGCTTCTAACAAAATTCATGGCTGCTTTTTTCGAAAGGGTATGTTTTATGACTTTCTTTTAAAGAACTAGATCATATTAGAATCTTATAGCGTAGACCTCCCTATATAGCCACTTTGTAAAAACATCATCTCAAAATTGAGCGCGACCTACTTGACATAATATTTAACAAAGGGGCGGGGGTATGTGGGACTCCCTACACCAGGTCTACCCACTAAAATCCCCCAGCCCTCCGTCATGCGCCTAGTGCGGGAGGGACGGGAACCGCGGAGCGACTTCAACTCCGCCCAATATATTTAACAACCCGCAGGGCCATAAGGTACTATCAGAGAAGTTGATTTCTATGCAGATGGCGGACCTAAGTAATTTGGTCGCGTTACGTAAACCCAGCCGACCGATTACAGCTAACATTGAATTGACATAAGCCGACCACATGACTTAGGTCCGCCATCTGCATAGGATTCAACTTCCCTGATAGTACCTACCTGTCTTGGCGTTTTGGCGATGTACTTAACAGGTGCTCAATAGCAAATATTATGCATTAACTGATTTCACACTCCTTTGGCATGACTGTCGCAAGATACATAATCCTGCTGTTTAACTTGTTCAGCTAGAACTGGATCAGAAAAGCTAATGGCAATCATATACCGGCCTTAAAGCAGCTATAACCAACCAAACCAAAATGTTTATATTGTGCACCTCTGGATTTATGTATAGGCAATATAGGCCATGGCCTATGGGCGGCAGCGTCCTAGGATGGCAGCAGAATTCGATTCGTAAAAAATTTAAGTGGCCTATACCTACTCATAAAAAATATCAATCCGCCCCTGTTATGGTGGTGATTTTCCAGGCCCTGGATGGTCTAAATTGGGTAGCCTCCGAGCGGACGACGTTAGAGCGGCTGTTGGACGTGGAGCTCGTAGACCGCGAAGGCGGCAACACCAGCGTCCTGCTCTACGACACCGACACGACGCCATCTTGTTTTGCTGTCACGTGGTAAAGCCGTTATATTTTAAATTTTAATCAGGGATCTTGATACGCATGTGGCGGTATCTACAATCCTGCATCGCGCTATCGAAGTTTCCGAGCACGACAAGATATAAGTCAGAAATGACGTCAGTGGGCTTTGGCCTGACCGAGCATGCCATCTCGCTCGGTTGGAAGATCTTCCTTTTTGGCCGCCAGTCGCCACGCATATTCCTAAAAGCATTTTCTACGTCGGTCGGGGAATATATAGAAAATAATTAATGACATTATTAAAGAAATTTTTAACGACGTATAAAATGTATCCTACTCTACCTTTGCCATTAATATAATGATACCTACTTGGTCCTTCGAAGGGCGTCAACGGCTTTGATATCTATATGTCGCAGGGAAAAGAGGATAACAGGGATTTCACGATATCTCTAGGGATATCACGAACTCCCGGCAGATGCCGAAAATTCTTGTTTGTTACGCTTTCTTACTAAAAATATCTAGTGTATGTCAATTCACTAAACTAAATCTAGTGAAATGTTAGGAACGCGGATACCGCCGAATAAAAATCGAGCCATTCATTTCTCTCGCTCGCTCTAGTTCCCACACGTGACACGGGCACTAGTGGGAGTGAAACAAATGCATCGCTCGAGCTGGCGCGACTCTGTATGATTCAGAGATAAGGTGATGCCCCCTCAGATCTGCTATAGTTGCATTACACGTGTGATGATAATAATAATAACTCCCACTCTGGTTTTGGTGACGGTGGCCGGTTTCATTGAAACCAGGCCAAGAGTAATTTTATAGTGCCCAAGTGTGTGCGCAGTACACAAGAGCAATCTCTATATTCCTTTACTCGCATACCCGGTGGGACGGAAGGCTGACACGACCGGCGAGAGATCAGGCACAGGACCGACTTTTTACATGCCCATCCGACGCATGGATCATCTAACATCTTACTTGTCAGATTCAGATGTTAGATGATCCTATCGAAGTACCCGTGTGTATACTAGAGCAAGCGAGAGAAATGCATGGCTTGATTTTTATTCGGCGGTTTCCGCTTTTCTGACGTTTCACTAGATTTAGTTTAGTGAAATGACATATCACTAGATATTTTTAGTAAGAAGACGTAACAAACAAGAATATTCGGCATCTACCAGAGTTCGTGATATCCCTAGGGATATCGTGAAATCCCTGATATCCTCTTTTCCCTGCGACATATAGATTGGTACCTATGTTCTATACTCACATTACCTCAAAAGTAAATACTAAATAGGCATTAGGCCCTAAAATCCTCATTAAAATAATATAATTCTTGTTGACGATAAAATATTTTGCTGTAGCTACTATAACTTTTCAGGTGGGGAGAAGAATGGTTGCTGGCAACGTTTGATGCGATGTTGTTTGACTGCGTGTATATTTCGACTGGACAACCATTGCTGGCCGCGCTTGTTACTTTGACTGTGTGGGAAGTAATGAAACTAGCGAACACAGTTTTGTGGAACAGAACGATTCAGGTTAACTGGAGTATGGAGAAGAATGATATTGTACATAATGTAAGATTCTAATTAGATTTTTGATAATATTCTTATTTGAATAAATAGCAAAATACATACCTGTAAGATTTTATTTCCTAATATTATATTTTATTTCAATAAAAATTGACTGTCAACTGCACGGGCGTATATGTACAATAGCTTTGATAAGGGGCTAATTAAATAACCCTAACCTAAAAAAACGGCCAAGTGCGAGTTGGACTCGCCCATGAAGGGTTCCGCAGCAGCAAATAGCTAGGTAACGTGTTTAGGAAATCAAAAGTATTTTTAGGGTTCCGTACCCAAAGGGTAAAAACGAAACCCTATTAACTACTAAGACTTCGTTGTCTGTCCGTCTGTCTGTCTCCAGGCTGTATCTCAAGAACCGCTATAGGATATAGCTAGACATCTAAAATTTTCACAGATTGTGTATTTCTGTTACCGTTATAATAATAAAATTAATATTCAAGGGAGGCTTCAATAATGGCAACAGGTAGGTAGGCACTTGAAATTTTCAGAAAATCCTCAATTTTATATGTACTTCATAATATAATTAAAATAAAATATATATACATATTTAAGGGCATACAGAAAACACAATATTTGGCCTATTTTGCTCTATAACGATACGGAATCCTTCTTGCGCGATTCCGAATCGCACTTGGCCGAATATTTATTTAAAATTTTAATATCGGAATGAGTGTTTACGTTTTATTGCTAATTGATTAAGTACTTGATAATTTCTTCGGAATCAAGCTGCGCCACCAGTCCAGTGAGTATGTGCGGTTGGCGGCGGTGCATCTAAACTTGCATAAGTTGCATAGTTTGGATGCACCAGCCAGCCATTTCCCGGCGCGCCTGCGACGAGCTACGAACGCATCGCGGTACCTACTCTGCCTATGGACACGCTCCACAGTAATAATAAATTATTATACTGTGAATAAAAAAAACACATGTACCTACGTCGATTAAAATCGGTGCGGTATAGGTATGTACATAATATATTGTCGATTGGACAAGTCAGATGGATAGTAATGGGGGGGGGGGTCCGGACCCCCAGGACCCCCCTCCCCCCTCTTATATACGCCCATGGTTAACTGTAGATTTTTAAGGTAGTGATTATATTCTCTTTGGATTTTTATTTATTTTATTTACTGCTGTATGCTATAAGCAATAAAAGGGCCCATTCACTATCCTGCATTGCAGTCCTTTGCTGCAGTCCGCCGTGCAGGCCTGTTGTTGCATAAGCCGCCGTGCACTCCGCCGGCTTATGCAGGATAGTGAATGGTGTTGCAGGCCTGCACGGCGGGGATTTTCTTATCTTTTTAATTTGATTGTCAAACAGTTTTCATTTTAGTAACTAGATGGCGTATGGGTAGACAACTATCGGTAATACCAATTACCAGGGAATACCATCAATAATTGCTACAAAACTGGGCAAAAGAATGTGAAACTTGATACATTTCAATTTGAAGAAGACGCCTTATTATTCCAATGACTAGGTTAACAAAGTTATTACAACGATGTTTTAGTTAAAACTCACGGAAGAAATAGCCCTATTTACCGATATTCACACCAAATGTCACAGGAATTATACATCTTACCTGCACTTGTGCAAGATAACGGGTATTTCATGGCTAATATTTTACCAATAATGAACATCAAAGACCCAAATAACACAATTTGGGAAAAAATAATAAAAACCACACGAACAATAAAAAGTAGAAGAAACTTTTTCTACTTTTTATTGTTCGTGTGGTTTTTATTAAGACAAAATTTTTATTATAAAGTGACATGCCCATGCGCGCCAAAACTCTTTCAGTTGTCAGTTTTCAGTTTGACAATTTGCGTGTTCCTAAACTGTTACCAGTATACTGGCCTAATCGCTTAGGCCAATGATCGCTTAGGTTGAAGATATTTTGATTTATGCCACACTTGACAGTACACTGATATTTTTTAGAAACACAACCAATATGTATCCGTGATGCCAACCTGCAGATAATTTCAGATCGGTGGGGAAACAATAGAAAATCTAGAAGTGTCTATCGTCGCGCCGTCTGGTGGAGATTAAAAATAAGAAAACCTCTCATAGGACTGCAATGCAGGATAGTGAATGGGTCGTTTAAGCATATTCTATTTTCCTATTCATGTGCAATGAATAGGTAAGCAGGTGGGGTTTGAAATTGAAAAATACAATGATATTCTATGTAACTACTTTAGAAACTCATCGGGAAAATAGAACAAACAACGGACAGAGCACCAAAATTCAAAGACAATAAAATATAAATAGTTATAAATTATTATAATAAGGAATAAGAATAAGAAAAGTTTATTTTGACAATCACACAACACAATATTAAATTATTACAAAAATACACACAAAAAAAATAAAAAAATAATAAAGAACACAAAATTACAATAATATTAAATTGTGTGACGTCAAAACTGGACCCAGCTTAGCATAAGCAGCGAGTAGCGACTTCCAGTCTGCTGCACTGGTTTTCTGCTGGGACCAAAGGACCAAATAAACAACTTAGAATTTACAAAGCTCTTGATAAACGTGGCCAAAAATGGAACTAACATAGTTTCATACTAAATGACAGGACAAATCACTGAAATCATATAAAGTTGCACCAGTGGCGCCATCACACACATTCATCAAGCGAGAAAAGTTAATTTTTGTTTATTATATTAAAATTTACTTTATAATTTTTAATTTATCTCAAATCTTGAGATATTCACAAATTACAAAATTATTATGTTTACAAATTATTGTACATATTTGAATATTCACAATAATCTTCTTCTTTGATTTTTTAAATCCAAAACCTTGCATCCATGATCCAACTGTCAGAGTCATGCAGTAAAAAAAAAGTTAGTGAACAAATGACAGGTGGACGAAATTCCCGAACAAAAAAATTTTGGGTTCCAAATTTAAACGTAGCAACTGTACCCAATCAGATAATCTGTGCAAGGTCGACTGTGATTGGCTGATAAAAAAGACCATAGAGAATATAAACTACATGAGAAAAAAGACGAAGAAGGAGTTTAAAATTCAAAGTTCGATTTTCATTTTGTGAAAATTATTTTGTAGCAACTCATACAAAAATTGTAAATTAAGTAGATTAATTAATGAAAAACGAAAGGTAAGCCGTTGTAAAATGTTAATTTAACCGTAAATTGATAAATTGAAGCAAAACATAACTATGTCATACCATGTTCTAATACAAAGTAGGTATGTCGTAGTATTATTTGCACATTTGTACAATAATTTACAACTTAAACTGAAATAATTAATAAATAAATTAAAATTAATAAATTAATAAATTAATATGAAAAAGATAGATTATTATTTCATAGAAAATATTATAATGTATATCAGTATGCAGTTAATTTGGAAAATGTTTAAATGTGTATATTGTTTTATTGTAATAATACATAAGGTTGATAAGTATACTTAATAATTTATGTAAACTGTATGGAAATGTAGTAAATGAGAAATGTTTCATTAATTTCAGATCTTTAGGTCCCTATACTAGTTTGCAACATTTTAGTCTGAAAGCAATAGCTGTTAAGGAGATTTTAGGAGGAGAAGGAAGGTATGGGATTATGAGTGGTACGGCCACCAAGGAAAAATCCTCTGATCAAGACGTGAGGTGGTATGCAGCTGGCCTGAGCCCACGCGATAGATTTCAGCTGTCGTATACAGGGTGTAACAAAACAAAGTAATGATACTTAAGTGTGTATATATAAAGGTGCGCGTCCACTGGATCGGAATCGGAGCGTAGGTACGCAGCGGACGGATTTGTTGCTTTGTATTTATGGTATTGACTACTGTGAACTGCACTAGAAGTACTGGAACGTCATTCTGCGCCTGACATGACTACGCGACGCGCCGTCCGCACCGTACGTCCCGATTCCGATCTGGTGGACGCGCAGCTTTAATCCCCTCCCTATATAGAGTTTACTGTATAAGCCAATCAAGTAGTTAGTAGAGTAGCATAGACAGCTATTCTATTATATTTATAAATAAAATACATAAAACTGTACTGTAATATTATTAATAGAAATCAACAAAAGCTTGTGGATTAAATCTGTTTTATTGTTTAATTTACCTTATTAGCCTATTTATTTAGCTATGTACAATAATTTTTATTGAAATAAAACACTTATTTGAGCTCATTTCTTTTTTTTTATTTTTATTTTTTATTTTTGGTATGTTTAGAGTGAAAGGTTTTGCACTTAAAAATTTCTCGTTTAGTTTCAAATTAAAAAAAATAACGGATGTTTATTTTTTTTCTTCTAAGTCCGACCTCTTGTTACGTAGTATACAGTTTACATCCTCTTTGAAATGAAATACGGCAACGTCACGCAATAGTGAATGATCAGTGAATAAATTTCGACGTTCCGCAAAGAATTATTTTAGATTCTAATAAATTAAATTCTTAATAATATGGCAGACAATAAGAGGTAAGATAATTAAATCTTTCTATAAAACTTTAAATGCAATAATTGCTTAGTTTCTTCTAGTGCATTATCATGGAAGCCAGTGTTCAAATTTGGCTTGTCATCATGTCTAACAAAAGTTTAGACTATCTTTTTTAGCTAATTTCCTTTTAGATTTACTATTGCAATTTAAGTATAAACCATAATTTTGAACTAAACTCCAAAAAATCGCAAACTTTTGTGTTACTTTGTTCTTTTTTGTCAAGTTAACGATTGCTTTTCAGCCCCGACGATTTATCTACAGCGATTTTACGCCGCAAGGACAGGCCTAACCGTTTGATTGTTGAAGAGGCAGTCAGCGATGATAATTCCGTGGTCTCATTGTCCCAGGTATGTTCCTGTCCTTTGTCTTCCATGGCTAATAGCTTTGCTTCTAATGTTTGATAATGACAGGTCAATGGCCCCATTAAATCAGCCCCAAGTTAAAAAAACAGCATTTATTGTAAAAAGTCAATGAAAAAGTAAAATGGGCATATTGGAACACTGAAGCACTAACATGACAAGTTTTATTGTTTTCTACTCTGTTCTATAAACTTATGCAAATCATCAAAACATAACCTTATTTTTTTCATATTTAATGCTGCAATAATTTATATTGTTGAGTAAGGATAATTCTGTTTCTTCTTTAAAAGAACAAAGAATTTACATAACAAATATTATCTATTGTTATTTAGACAAGTGAACAAAATAAGTTATAGGGATAAAAAAATCAATATGTACAGTAATACCCCGGATAGGACCCACCTATCGCGTAAGTCTGAGGTATAGTTCTTGCAATCTACGAGGCGTACCCTTTATTTGTAGTTGTAATTGTAAATGGACATTTTCGTTAGTGTGCATACCTGACGGAGCAGTCAGTAGTGTGCGAGCCATGCACGCATGTATAGATATGGTCACTCACACAACTAAGGGCGCCGTGCGCTCGCAGATTGCAAGTTCTGTATTACTGGTCTCTAGATTAAATCTAATTTCATCCTCTAAATTTATTTGTTTGAGGAAATTCACCACTTTTTGTATTATTCTTATCGATTTGTTAAGGATCCGACACCAATTCACCTTGAATGATGAAAATGAAAAACTCCAAATTCTCTTACAATGGGGTAGCGTAAGTTGTGGTATTACAAACAAAAATTAATGATTTTACAGTTTTCAGTTATTTCATAATTTTATGTACTAAGTAATTAACTATTGTATGTACAGGATTATTATTATTAGCCTTTATTCAGAAAAACAATACACTTATTTTACATACATTGCAAAATATTCAAATTAATTATTATTCGGTAGCGCGGTCTCTGTTTCTGTGTGCCTCTTGGCAAAGGCCTCCCCCAACAGCTTCCACTCACTTCTCTGACATGCCACTCTAGTCCTCATTTTGCCAGCCATTTGTACTATTTCATCCTCCCATCTTTTTAGAGGTCTGCCCTTTTTTCTTTTTGCCCCTCTGGGATACCAAGACGTTATTATTTTTGTCCATTTGTCTGGCCCTCTCAAAACATGTCCGGCCCACTTCCATTTCAATTTTTTAGTTTTATATGTTACATCAGTTACACCTGTCATTTTTCTCAACTCCTTGTTTTCTATTTTGTCTATCCTTTTCTTTCCAACCATACTCCTCTGCATAGCCCTCTGCCCGATTTCCAGCATACTTCTATGAGCTTTTGTTAGTCTAGTGTGGTCTAGTGCCCAAGTTTGGCACCCATATGTTAGAATGGGTAGAATGCATGTATTATATAGTTTTCTTTTGGTGCCCATTTTTTTTTAACGAAATAAGGGGCAAACGAGCAAACTGATCACCTGATGGAAAGCAACTTCCGTCGCCCATGGACACTCGCAGCGTCAGAAGAGCTGCAGGCGCGTTGCCGGCCTTTTAAGAGGGAATAGGGTAATAGGGGAGGGTAGGGATAGGAAGGGAATAGGGGAGGAAAGGGAAGGGAATAGGGGAGGAAAGGGAAGGGAATAGGGTAGGGGATTGGGCCTCCGGTAAACTCACTCACTCGGCGAAACACAGCGCAAGCGCTGTTTCACGCCGGTTTTCTGTGAGAACGTGGTATTTCTCCGGTTGAGCCGGCTCATTCGTGCCGAAGCATGGCTCTCCCACGTATATACTTTTGCATTTTACTATTTCTTTAAAGGACCACAATCTTTTCCAGGCATTGCCAATTCTTTTTTGTATTTCTTTGGTTGTTGGTTTGGTATGTGGGTAATTCTTATTTTTTCCAAAAAAAGCGTGTGATCATCATTTTTCCCAGTGATGGTATATAAGTATCAACTTTTATTTTTGTTTTCCTTAAATATTAATAAAATACTACATATTCCATAAAAAAGCATTTTCAATTTACAGTAGCCTTATAATTTTTTTTAACATAAAATAGTCAAAAATGTCCCTTCCATGTGTGTGATCACTCCATTTTTATTCGGTTTTAAATTCATAACTTAATATATCATTAGAATAACAATATTTTCTGAATGCCATCATAAACCAGGTTAAATAAACTATATAAATAAAAAAAAAACTATGGCCAAAACCTCAAAACACTCATATTGTAATTGCTTTTAAAACATTGTGATCAATTTTTTTAGTCACCTCCATGGATGATGTCACGATTGTTTTTTAAATGGCAAATAATTTGCGTAGAAAGGAACGTCGCACGGCCTAACAAAAAACATGCGCGCCATTTTACTTCAGTTGTCAGATTTTACCGGCGACGCAAGCCTTACCAGAAAATTGTATTTTAGTTGTTATTCTCACAACTCGTCGAGCATAAATAGTCACTACTGTGGTTACTGTCAAAGGTATGTACAGTTAAATTATAAACTTTAGTTTTGTGTTTCGAATGTGTTTTTGTATCGAAAAACGCTAGGCAAAATTTGTATAACCATGCTTGATTTGGAGGTTATGTTTGAACGTTTAAGTAACGAAAAGTCACTTCCATGGGCGTCACATCCATGGATCCGTGGATAAAAAATCACCCATGGAAGTGACCATTTTTTTTTTTTTTAGGACGGGAAATGCTCTTACGCATTCCGCGGGGAGGGGGGGAATCCAGCCGCGGATATATGGGGCTCTCTGCGGTCGGCAAGGTGGTAAATTGACCGCAGCTCTACCCACTAAAACCCGTCCGTGCCTTCTCCTCCGCTTGGCACTGAGCTGCTGGACCCGCCTGAGGCGAAAACTGCAGCGACCCAGTTAGCGGCTTCTGCTTTCAGCGCAGATACTTCGCGCGGCAGTCTGCTGTCGCCTACTCTAGGAGAGCTGCCCAAGGCACCGGGCGCTCTGTGTCCGGGAGGACTCGTGCGATAGGCAACGGGTTCCCCAATCCGTTGCCTGAGTCCTATCTACGGCGGGAGCTGGCGCTCATGTTCGGCACGCCTGCGCCCTCCACGCCGTCTTCGAATTGGGTCTGCGGCCATCCGCCTCTCTGACCCGCTCGGCGGCCTCCTTCTGTGACATGACGTCCTCATAGAAGGTAGCTATCGCGTCCCATCCCTGTCTCGACCGAACCATATTTGAGACTATGGCCGGGAGTGTTAAGTCAAGTCCGGTGGTCGCAACAAGCACCGCTCGCTGTTCAACCCAGGCTGGGCATTCCAGGAGCGTATGCTGTGCGGTGTCATCATCATGATCGCAGTGGTGGCAACCCATGGAAGTGACCATGGATCCATAGAAGTGACTTTTACTTACGAATGGCTGGTATTTTGCATTGTTATTATTACTAGTAATCACCCAATGGTCGAAATTCGAACTCAAATAAAAATCTTAAATTATAACAACGCTTTTCTAATTTCTATTGATATTCTACTATCAAAATATTGACTTTATTATTTTTAGACAATTCCTATGATAGGCTCAGATTAATAAAGTCAAATGATGACAGACCATACAGACATACGGCCAGTATGTTGTTAAAAAAATGTATGATAAAAGCATAATTTCAAAACAATACTATACTCCACTCGGGCTAGCTTGTCGCTAGCGGTCATTGACTCTCTGTCAAAAACTTGTCATTTTCCATATAAACCGCTATTGACAATTAAGTGTCAGATATTGTCAATCGTGGTTTTATATGAAAAATGACAAGTTTTTGACAGGAAGTCAATGACAGCTAGCGACAAGCTAGCCTGAGTGGAGTATAGCTCGATGCACTACTTCATCATAATATATACTTTAACTGTGCAAAATTTCATTCACCTACGTATCCGCATTTTTCGTCAAAAGGGATCCAAAGTTTTTCGCTCGCGTATTAATATATAGATTTTGTTTTAGATGGTCAAACCAAAGAAAGTCCGAAAGACTGCGGAAGAGATACGTCTCCAAAAACGTGAATGTGAACAAAAACGCAGAGCACGTATAAAAGCTGACGCCGCTTTGTATGAGGCCTCTAAAGCTAAAGATAGAGCTCGATACTCTGAAAAAAAACAAAAGCAGCAAATAAAACGTGTCAGTAATATGACACCCAGAGAGCACCAAAACCAGCGCAAAGCGTGGAAAGAGCGTAAAGCTAGAAGTAGGTTGAAACAGAAACGAACCAAAACTCTATTGGCACACCTCAGGGAAAACACGCCTGACACAACAGATGATGAAGCACATAGTCTTAGCAGATCTTCCTCTATTAATTAATTTACCTAAAGAAAATGAAGCTGGTTTGCGAGAAATTACCACCCCAACACGGTCATCTAGATCTGCACCTGTATCTGTTGCTGGAGAGGATGGATTAAGCTCTTCACGTGCTGTTTGTCAAAGTCGAGAAAAGATGGCTTAAACTCGCAAGGCAAACTCGTGAGCAAGCAAGTTTTATCATAAGTAAACAAAAGAAACAGCTACAGGTGTTGAAACAGAAAGTACATACTTTACTGAGAGAAGGCGCCAAAAAACGTAAAATTATCACCAAAAATAAGAAGAGCCCGCATTATATAAATAAAACATCAAAGGTGAAAATGATTCGTACAGTTGCAACGGACTTCCTAGAAAGAGATGACAACAGTAAATTGTGTCCAGGAAAAAAGGATTGCGTGGTCAAAAATAAACTCAAAAAGCAGAAGAGATATTTGGCTGATACTCTGGTAAACCTTTATAAGAAATACCAATCGGAACAGGAGTCAATAAAAAGTAGTCTTGATACTTTTTGTAGATTAAGATCTCAGGCTACCTACTATGTATAAGTAAATTTTATGAAAATAAATGTTTCTTTTTTAAGTTATTACACAAATTCATTTATAAAAGTAAATTTGTGATATAAGTTTACATATTTTAGTCAACTAATGACAATAAAGCTGATTTTTTAAATAAAAATTGCATTTTACTTTTAAGAAAAGTCACCTCTTTGTTTTATGTCACAGCCATGGATTGACTTTAATATGGAATGTCATTTCCATGGAAGTTAGGTCACTACCATGGAGGGCACTTTTTTAAAACCCCTTATTTCTCTATATATAGGGGGCTGCAAGCTCGGAGAATATTTTTCCAATCTAGAACAAGACTCAAACTAGTAGAATCAACCATCAAATTGCTCAAAAAGTCGTTTAGGATTTTATAATTTTTTTTTGTACCAAAAATGAGAATTACCCATGTACAGGATAGTTATTATTAGAGACCGGATTATATGCATTTGCATACTCGCATATGCATTTGCATATTTTAAGCATTTTCAGCAGTAATAGCATATTTTACCTAAGATCTAATTATGATGCATATTATGGGTACATTTACAACGTTTTTCACTAATCTTGCGTTCCAAAATGCGACAAAATTTAATAACAATAACAGCACGGAATATATATTAGTAGTACCAAATAACAGTTACAAAACATAAGGGCTATTGAGTAATAGTTGTGACTTTTTACTGCATTTCGAATGCAGTCTGTATCCGTGCACATCTTTTGTTTTGACAGTTACGATAATAAAATGAAAGAGACAGAAGAAAGTCGCGTTCACTAACTACAAATTAAACGGCAGAACTTTTGCCAGAAGTTGTAAGTGCTAACATAGCACCCAAGTTCAAATTCTGCTCAGTCTCCTCAGTGAATGTGAAGCAAATCTTTTCTATTTACAAAAATATTCAAAATGATCATAGATACAAATTTACCACAGAAAATTTTGAAAAACGTTTTGTTGCTTACCTTAACAAAAATTCTTAATTATTGTAATATCATATCATAATGTTATACTGCGCGGTCTATTATCACCAGTGGTCGGCGTAGGTAGTGCCATCCCGCGGGATTCGTTAATCGCGGCATAACGTGGACATGCCTCTCAATCCCGCGATTTTGGGATTCGCATTAAAATAATATATAATCGGAAATACATTCAGAATTTGATATTTAAACGACAAATATTGTGACAAACGTAAATAAAGAAATAATTTGTTAGTTTTTTATTTATTTATCATAATTATAAGTTTTATATGATATTATCAAATAAGTAAAAAATTAGCAGAAATGTGATTGGATTTAAGTTAATTATTTTAATAATTTAATAATTTTTAATAATTTAAGTTAATTATTTGGATATAAGTAGTATATCGTAGATCACTTTCAGGCTTGCCTGTGTTACCTGCAAATAATTTGATTGTTTAATTATAAAAAATCCATTTAATGTTTATCAAATATTGACTTTCTTTTAAAATATATTTAAACAACAATAAACAATAATGAATTCGCTTAGTGGCACCGTTAAACATTCGACGCAAACAACCGAGCGATCATTCGCAGGCAACACAGGCAAGCCTGAAAGTGCTTTACGATATACTACTTATATCCAAATAAATATAACATTTTTTGTTCTTTTCGTCTGTTATGTGTGGATGGGATATTTTGGACTCACGCGCAAAAAAATGAAACTACTAATATTGTAATTCTTATTACGGAAGCTATTAAATAAATATGGATTATAATTAAAAAGAAAGAGTTATGTTTAGTTAATAAATAATAGATATCGATTTTGACGCGTAATCTTTTTTTTTTTTCATACTGGCAACTAAGCAAAACATGGCTGAAGAAATATTAGACGTAGAAAAACGTTTAGTGACTCATTTATTTAGGCCTTTTTTATCCGGCGAAATTATGACTCAAAACTCGTTTTTTTTCATTAATTGTAAAGTAAATACTTGATTATTCGCGATAATTCGGAACGCGGGATTTTATCCCGCGATCCCGGAGGTATGTCCATGTTTACATATACAATTGAGGTCATTCACCCTAAATGGCACTACCTACGCCGACCACTGATTATCACCTACCAAAATAGAATTTACTAATTGTATGCAGATTTTGAATTTGCATATTGTCATTTAATTTTGCATATTCTGCCAATTTTCGTGCATATTTCAAGCATTTTTCATGCATATTTGCATGCATATAACAAGCTTTTTAAGTTGCATATAATCCGGTCTCTAGTTATTATTATAACGGGCAACTGGAAGCAACCTGGGAGCATATTATTATTATTGCCAAATTATTGTACACATTTAGAGTGCTTTGTGTCTAAAATTATAGTTTTTGCATAGTCATTTTGCCAGTGACTAATTTATTATTATTTTTTATAAAAAATGTTTTGAGTGTTGAACTGCCAAAAAGTGTTACTACTATGTTTATTGTATAAAATAGCAATATTTTTTTCATATTGCTATTTTATACTCCATATTTTTTCCATATTTTCGATTTTTTAGTACATATCCAAAATATGTACTTACATATTTTGGATTTTTTAATACATATTTTTCCAGGCCCTAGTGATTATGTTAAAAAATTTGTTCAGTATTCTTTCTTGACAGACTGTGCTATTGTAATATCATGTCTGTGTTCCAAGAGTATTGCAACACTATATTTCGATTATGGGTATTGCCCTTTGATGTGGTGTTCAAACTTCAAAGCTGAGCTAAACAATACTTGTTATTGTTATGTCTCCGTATATGAGAACTGTTATCAAATATGAACCTTACTCAACACATGTTGGGGTATATAATCTACCATTTTTATACCAAATGATAAAAGTTCATGGATATTAAATTACTTACATGCTATTATACCATTCAACTAAGTAAACAAATGTCAATGCTTTTTCATTTTTTATATCAGTGTTCCTAAAGTTAAACTTATAAAATATCACGGATGCAATACCAAAGCTTTACAAGGTAAAAACTTAGACAAATGAAAAAAAAAATGATTTATACAATTAATATTTTTTTCTGCATAGGCCTCTGCATACGCACTTAAATGCAGAGGCCTATGCCTCTGATTTTTTAAATTTTTGACGAGGCTTATAAAATATGCACTTGGCATTCATGCCAGCCTCATAGTATTATTCAAAATTTATTTAAAAATAAACTCGTATGACTTTCACTGTTTTCTATCTTTTGCAACCCGTCACCAGTTTGTCAGGCCTATGCTAAGAGGCACACTGTGTTAGGGTCAATTTATACTTACATAGAGTCTAAGCTCACAGAAGTGAGAAACCAACGGTGATAATGTGTATGTTACGCTCTAGAGTTAAGGTTGAATTTGTTGTTTAGTTTTGAAAATTCGATGCGTTTCGACTCTGCGCTAGTATAAATTGACCCTTATACCACAAAATTCGTAAAAAAAAACAAGATTTAAATATGTCCATATGGTTGCCCAAGCACATACGACGTTCTCGCAACATAGTCGGTCTAGTTCAGAGGAAAGAAAATTTGTAAATATGCAGAATAGAGGGCAATTTTTTATGTATTAATATTTGTTTAGGCAAAAATGGAGCAGCTGCAGCTGTTCCGCGGTGACACAGTGCTGCTCAAGGGCAAGCGTCGCAAGGAGACTGTGTGCATCGTGCTCTCCGACGAGAACTGCCCTGACGAGAAGATCCGCATGAACCGCGTGGTGCGCAACAACCTGCGCGTGCGGCTCTCCGATGTGGTCTCCATCGCTCCATGCCCCTCGGTGAAGTATGGCAAGCGGGTCCACATTCTGCCCATCGATGATTCCGTCGAGGGATTGACAGGGTAAGTCCTAAAGTATCAATTCTTTGCATAATTACAGTGATTTTTTTGATTGACAGTTATTTAGACAAGGGAATATGTTTATCGAAATATATTTTTTTACAATAGGAGCATCCAATTGAGCCTAGCAACACATCCTCCAACAATATGATTTTGATTAGTTCTTCTTCTTCTTCTTTTTAATGGCTGACTCGGTGAATTGCCAGTGTCAGAGTTTTTTTGGGAAGACTTTGCTCTAAACTGTAGTGAAGGTCTGGTGAAGTAACAAGGTACGGTTACAAAAAGAATTGCATATTTACAGGAGTTGATTCACCTAAAATAAAACAAACACGATTGTTAGTAAAAACATTGTAATCAACATTTTGAAAACAATAAAACTGCCATCAACAATAGGCTACTTGACCTATTTTTTTTCTTCATGCTAATCGCTTCTTAATCACAAAATCTTAATTTCACAAAAAAAAAAACTAATATTTTAATATTTTACACAGTAGAAACCCATAAAAATGTTGATTGAAAAACATGCCTTTTAAATGGCGCCGAAAACACTGTCCACCATAGTGTGACGTCATACGTTTTGTATTTTAAACTCTCTTTATTGAAAAATTTTTAATATGCAAAATGTACTAGTCTAAAAGTGCCCAAAAATTATGAAATAATTAAATAAGAAATTAGAAATCATTTGTAATGTTGAAAACTTTTGGAGAAAAGTTTTGGCCATTTCATTTCCTGTCTACAATGAAAACTGATGTTTTATTTGAATTATTTAAGAAAATATATTTTACAAATCTTTCTAGGCTTATTCTTAATATTTATGTACAAATAAACTTACATATAATGAGCGCGATAAATAAAAGATATTAAATTACTATGAGGATGACGTCACATCCAAATCGGAAGTACCGCAAAAGCGTTTTCGTCAGTACAAATCCTATTTTCATAAAATCATATTTTCAAATCGACTTTATTTATCAATCATAAGTTTTTATTTGATGATAAGGGTGAAATACTATTTCCTAGGCTAAGTTCTACTAGAAATATGCATTTGTTCAATGAAATTAAATATAGGTCAAGTAGCCTATTGAGTGAGGCAATGTGTATACGCCCTAAAGCCCTCCATTAACTTCAATTTATACTGAGTCAGAAGGGAGTTGACACTGTCCTATTGTTTATATTGAGTTGAAACAGAGTATACCTATACAAGATTGTTATCTCCCCAGGAACCTGTTCGAGGTGTATCTGAAGCCATATTTCATGGAGGCTTACCGGCCGATTCACCGCGACGATACCTTCATGGTCCGCGGCGGTATGCGCGCCGTCGAGTTCAAAGTGGTGGAGACGGACCCCGCGCCGTATTGTATTGTCGCACCCGATACTGTTATACACTGCGAGGGCGAGCCTATTAAACGAGAGGTATGTGGAGATCAACTACGATAACGTGGCGCGCCCCTCCAAAATTCAAAACGTTTGAAGTACGTTGTCAAAAAGTTTGAAGTGCGTTGTCTTGCGCGGTAGGCTAATAATTATGATTAGTTGACCAACAAGTCTTGGTAATAAGTGACATTAACTGAAATATTACGCGTATTGTGATTGGTTGAATACTTACTACATACAAACTCTTTCATAGGGATGTGACTACACACATTGAAACAGTCATTTGGAAGGGCGCGCCATGTTATCGTAGTTGATCTCTAGTGTAGAATGTAATACGTGTGGTGAAATAGAGGACTTGGGATATTTGCATTTCTTTAAGCTGGAAGCTCAAGGCACTAAATGAAACATCTACTTAAATTTGACAGCAAAAAAAAAGTGGCTTGTCGGAAACAGGAATCTCAAAGAAATATCTTCCGACCAAGCATACTGGTTGCTTGGTTGTTTTATAGAAGTATTAGTTTCAACTGTTTATACTCTGTACCAAGGGTACCTTTTCGACACTTGGGCCAAAATTCGGAAAAAAGAATTTTACCCCGGGCCGCACTACCAAATTTTATCCATACGCGTTGCGCGCCAGTCGCCACCCTTGCTCTATATAGACCACTATACTTAAAATTAATTATTATATACTTGGACTTGATAGTGCGGTCCAAGATTGTGGCCATTGTTGAATAAGACTGTCTCCACAAACACAAAAAAATTACGACAGAATAATAATCCTATTACTGCTTTGTCAAAATCCTTCTGCAGAGTTCGAAATCCATTAAGTAGTGTAATATAATGTGTTTAACTGTTTATTGTTATGTATTATTTTATAATGTATTCTGTACTTCAAGAGTTTAGTTAAACAACTTTTGACATAACAGGAGGAAGAGGAAGCGCTGAACGCGGTCGGCTATGACGACATCGGTGGGTGCCGCAAGCAGCTCGCACAGATCAAGGAGATGGTGGAGCTGCCGCTGCGACACCCCTCCCTGTTCAAGGCCATCGGCGTGAAGCCCCCCCGCGGGATACTCATGTACGGCCCCCCCGGCACTGGCAAGACACTCATCGCGCGCGCCGTCGCTAATGAGACTGGTAAGTTTCTTACTTGGCTTTTAGCTCAATAACCTTTTTAAGGTATTGGAACGAAGTTCCTTATGGCGGCTTCGGCGTTGCGAAAGGAGGCTAGAAGGAACGACACTTGACCTCGACACTTTATTAGTACCTGCCTAATAGGGGCAGAGGGCGTTGATAGTATTCCTGTGCGTCAAGTAGATGGCGTTTTTGAGAATAAACAGCGACATCTACCAGACGCTTAAATAAATTTTATTACAAATCCACAAAAGTGTCGTTGCTAGTATTCTTGGGTGTCAATAGATGGCGAACTTTGTTCCATCCAGGTGTCCCTTGACACCTCTCAAGTTTTTTTATAGCTTCTATCGCGTGCTTTGAGCGCGGCGGCCGAATCAAGAAATTCCATAACTAAAATAAACTTAGTACCCCGCACTCTGACCGGCAGCAGTTTCGAAGGCGAAGCAGGATGTCGAATCCTATTGAGATAATATAGACAAGGAGAGAGCCTTATATCGGTGTATAAGCGTCAAAAGCGTGTATTGTTATGTCCTAGTAGTAGGACATAACAAAGGAGTCGGTCTGCATATTTCATGTAATAAAAGTGGATAAAAAGGTTTTTAGTGAACATTTTATGCTAGATATTGTTGAGTTTTGTGGTTCCGCTAAATAATAAACCATAAGAATGGCCAAAGAATGCCTAAAACACGTGGATTTAACATTAAATACGTATGTGTTGAACAACGTTTTTTGGGCTTTTCAATCGGTATTTTTGTAAGCTAAAAAGAGTATTTATAAGTTTAATAATCCTTTATTCGTGCTATATAAGGCATTAGTGCTAAAAATGTCTCATCAATTAATAATTTGTCTACAAAAATGGCATAGCTTTTTACGTGTGTTTACGGATTCTCATTACTTGAACTGTAGTTTATCGATATCATGAACTAAATGACTTTATTTTGTGTATTATAATGTGCTTCGAAATGATCGACAAATAGAAATATTCAAGAAAATAAACACCCACTACCATATGAAAATAAGCACAAAATGGCCATGCGGTGACGGGCTAAGATTACATCTATACTTTATTACTTTATCTATGAAGCAAGATGTCAAATCCCATACATTTTTTGCATAGCTAATGAAACCAACAAATGCGTTTTGATTAAACGCTGGTTATTTTTCTTTGATGATAAAAACGATACCATTCCCTTTTAAGCACTCAAAATTAGTTCAGTAATAGATGGAAACACTTTAGCATTTATAATATTTGTATGGACTATGATAATGTAAAATATTTATAATAAAAAATCTATACATATAATAAAACTGTAGAAATGAAAATTCTGTACATTAAATATATTCAAAAAATAATTAGCAAGGGGTGTTACTACATCACTATAGAAGCCAAAAATGTGGTTAGTTTTTTTGTCTGTCTGTCTGTATGTTTGTTCCACTATCACACGAAAACTACTGATCTGATTTGAATGCGGTTTTCGCAGATAAATATATCTGCGAAAACCGCAACCGCAAACAGATGTTAAGTTGGAAGAAGACAAATATGTCTTCTTCCAACTTAACATCTGGTGTATAAATTTTTTTCCCCCCACCCCTCTAAAGGGACGAAAGAGGGGGTCAGATTTTGTATAAGATTTTTGCTTTAACACGAAAACTACTGATCCAATTTGCATACGGTTTTCGCAGATATATTTGCCTTCTTCCAACTCAACATCTGGTGTATAAAAATCACCTCCCCCCACCCCTCTAAGGGGACCAAAGAGGGAGTCAGATTTTGTATCAATTTTTTTTCTTTAATGGACTTACTTCATATTATTAACTGTTTTTCCAACTTAACATCTGGTGTATAAAATTTTTCTCCCCACCCCTATTAGGGGACAAAAGAGTGGCGCAAGATTTTGTATCAACTGATGAAGTAGAAATACTTTAAATGACAAAACAACGTTTGCTGGGACAGCTAGTAAAATAATAAATTAAATTGTGCCCTAACTAAAGAAATTGACGCAATCTGTGTACTCAACAATAAACTTGTACAGGTGCATTCTTCTTCCTGATCAACGGTCCGGAGATCATGTCGAAGCTGGCTGGTGAATCGGAGTCCAACCTGAGAAAGGCCTTCGAGGAGGCAGACAAAAACTCACCCGCTATCATCTTCATCGATGAGTTAGATGCTATCGCACCTAAACGTGAGAAGACCCACGGTGAAGTGGAGAGACGTATTGTGTCGCAGCTACTTACTCTTATGGATGGTAAGCTTGTTATAATATATTAAACTAGATTAAAAAATATTAAATTTTACTATCTCACCTTCTATTTAACCGTCTTGGGGTGGAATTTTGAAGATTTTTTTCTTAATGGAATCCTACATCATGCAAGACTCGAGTGTACAAAATTTCATGTGTCTGTTTTAACTCTGTTTGGCCTGTACATCAATGAAGCAATAACTTTATAGCTATTTTTGCCTCCTACTTGATTACCTTCTTAAATTTATAACTTCCTTGGATATAGCCCACTTATCTCATTAAACAAGTATGCTGGATCACTGATACCCTTTGAAATGACAGCTATTTCTTGTGCCTATTTGAAGCGGAATCAGCGCCCCAATTTTGGGGTTGAGAACTAAATCTGACGTAAAAATGACGTTTGAAAGCCGCCATATTAGCGCTGATATCAATAGTGAGAGTACTTGGAACTAATCCTAGTGATGACAACTGTTGTTACTGGTTGTGGTTACGTCAAATTTAGTTCTCAGCCCCCATAATGGGGGCGCTGATTCCGCTTCAAATAGGCACAAAAAGCAGGTGGGTATCAGCGATCCAGCGTACTCGTATAATAGAGATCAGTGATATAGCCTTAGTAGAGATTAACTACGATAACATGGCGCGCCCCTCCAAAATTCAAAACCTTTGAAGTGCGTTGTCAAAACGTTTGAAGTGCGTTGTCTTGCGCGGTAGGCTAGTTATGATTAGTTGACCAACAAATCTTGGTAATAAATGAAATTAACTGAAATATTACGTGTACTGTGATTGGTTGAATACTTACTACATACAAACTCTTTCATAAGGATGTAACTACACACATTGAAACAGTCATTTGGAGGGGCGCGCCATATTATCGTAGTTGATCTCTAGATTTCTATGTTGCCTAGTGGTTATTTGATGCTAGAAAATAATAACAAAGTAGGCAAATGAATCAAAACAATAGCACTTATACTAAAATAAAGGTAACAGCCATAGCTGCATTCAATAACTTGATGATGAATGAATGCGTATTTAATCTTACTTTTACATAGGTATGAAGAAGTCATCCCACGTGATCGTAATGGCGGCGACGAACCGTCCGAACTCGATCGACGCGGCGCTGCGGCGGTTCGGGCGGTTTGACCGCGAGATCGACATCGGCATCCCCGACGCCACCGGCCGCCTCGAGATCCTGCGCATACACACCAAGAACATGAAGCTGGGCGACGACGTCGATCTAGAGCAGGTGAGAATATCAGACGGTCATGTCACGTGATCGTAATGGCGGCCACGAACCGTCCGAACTCGTTTGACGCGGAGGTTGAGACGATTCGACCGCGAGATCGACGACGTTTTTTTTCAATGAGTTTGTAATTCCTTAGGATTCCTTGAGTACGAAAAAAAAAGTTGGCTTTTCTTTATTTATGCGGAAAATTTTACAATGAAATATTAATTGTAAAGTTCTAGAATATTTTGATATTTATTTTGCAATGTTAATACGAAGAGACCAGGACAGCATGCTACTTGTAATATTGCTTCCCCACTCGCACAACTAACCGTCATTCCCTCACCAGATAGCGGCGGAATCTCACGGTCACGTGGGCGCGGATCTCGCGTCGCTGTGCTCGGAGGCGGCCCTGCAGCAGATCAGAGAGAAGATGGACCTCATCGATCTCGAGGATGATCAGATAGACGCCGAAGTACTGAACTCGCTAGCCGTGTCTATGGATAACTTCCGTGTAAGTTCACTTTTCTTATTGGAAACAGTATAGGTAGATATTATTAAACAATGACCATATTATCTATATAAATGTTTAATACGAATATATTCTCAACAAGGTGTGTTAAACTTTGTATGACACATTGGAAAAGCTACATGATACATATTTTGGTGGACTTGAATAGTTATATTTTGGGTATTTTTTTAAGTATGTACTAGGGTAAAACCATTTCGTTATTACTTTTATATGATTGTGTCATTGGCCATTGCCGAAGGCCATCATTACTACTTAATAACTGATAATAGACAGTTCTATTTAAATTATTTCAAATGCTTCTGTTTTGAACTCTACACTATGTCATATCTAATTATAAATAAATAAATAATATCTGATCGATTTTAGATTCGCGAGTTATAGATAGTCTAACAATCGAACGACGAAAGCATTGGCTTTCGAGGTCTATTTTTAGCTGAAATTCATCAGTTTCATCGTATTCTGAACATATTTTTGTGTTTTCAGTACGCCATGACGAAGTCATCGCCGTCGGCGCTGCGCGAGACGGTGGTGGAGGTGCCGAATGTGTCGTGGTCGGACGTGGGCGGGCTGCAGGCGGTCAAGCGCGAGCTGCAGGAGCTCGTCCAGTACCCCGTGGAGCACCCGGACAAGTTCCTCAAGTTCGGCATGCAGCCCTCGCGCGGCGTGCTCTTCTACGGCCCGCCGGGGTGCGGTGAGTACACTGTTACATTGCTAGTGATTACGGCAAAACCCTAAGAGCCAGTCACACGGGCGCTGCGTTATCGCAGCGTTATTACGAAGCAGTGTTAACGTCAACACCCGCTTCGTCTCGGGGGCTGCTGTCCGTCATGTGTATAGATCAGTTTAACTAAAGCTGGCACGTTTACAGTGCTCACACTTATGCAATTTCAATAAGGTCAATGTGTCAAAGTCGGGCATACTTTTCTCAAATTAAATTTTAACATAATTTTTTGACTTCAGATTCGCTTTTTAAAGTAACTGTGTCATTGCAATAGGCTATATATTAATTAGACCTATAATGATCTAAAAATAGTCTTAGTTGCAGTATTTTTTTATAAACGTGCTATTTTTTAAAAACTCGGCGTGTAGACGGACTTCCCTTACAGTTTGAGGTAAGTCCGTCTAGTAGCAATATAGCCCTAACCTGTGAAGTAATATGCATGGCAACGGGTTCTAGCAAAGTCGCAAAACGGCTATTCAAATATGTGTTTAAGGTGTCAGTAATAAGGTTCGCATTCCAGAGAAAATTAATTTTATAACATTTTAAGGCAAGTCCGGCATATCGTAAGTCTAAGTGGTTACAAACATTTTTTGAAAAATTAAACAGTAAACATAAACATTAAATAATGCTTATTACAAATTCAAAATTATAATAATTAGTGCCGGCAAAATCAACAACTTTGCTTCATTATCATTATTTTATGGGATAAGACATTTTTCAACATACTCCCCTACTTAATTTTGATTCTATTATTGTTTATCAATAATATCAAATATGTCTACCTATTTAGTACCCAATTTTTTTTTATTGCTTAATATTAATATTTAGTCTAAAAAGTTATTTCAACAAATAACTTTTTAGTTCACGTGGCAGATTGGGGCCATGCACTAGAAAGTTACGCGTTTTTACTATTATTTTCGCCGCTCAATTAAAATTATAAGGGTTGTTGGTCCGGGAGGTGTGATTTTTCATGACGTGTATAAATCTAAGACGAATAATTATGGCATTATAAAAAGAAATTATTTTTACAAGTTTTTTTGTTTACGATAAAGGGGGCAGATGAGGAAACGGATCCCCTGACAGTAAGTGAACTACCGTCACCCTTGGACCCCTGTAACACCAGGGGAGTCACAAGTGCGCTGCCCACTTTTTAAAAAGGAGTACGCTCTGTTCGTGCAGTAAATTTTAGGCAATGCTATGATCTTGCAGTCCTATTTTTAATGCAAATTAACAATAAGTACATGTAGGTCTCAAAAGGTTGACAATATCTGATTTGAGGCAAGACCGGCATATGACGGCCTTTCCTTAGGCAAACTATAGTTTTTTCGTTTTATGATGATATGCGTGACACATTATAATTGACAATAGTAGGGAAGTTACCTAAAAAAATTAATCGAATAATTTAAAAATATCGAATCACCTCGTAAAGGAATTGAATCGAAATTATCGATTTCAGAGTGACGCCGGTGATTTAAGATGGCCGCCCTTTTTTATCGATTTGATTTCGATTCAACTGTGTCAATCTCTATTGACATAAGTTCCGTTTCATGCATCTGACATTTTTCCAATATTTTCGTAATAATAACTTTATACTCCTATTTCAAAGTTAATATTTATAATTTTATATCAATAAGTTAGCATTTAGCAACTTTTCATTTACAATTACAGGAAACATTTATTTTTGTAGATGGAATATAATTTATTACATTCTGTTTTTTTTTTGTTTTCTTGTAAAAAAAAATCCGTAGCAAGGAATATGAGAACTGTCACCCATATCATCTTAGAACGAACAAACTATAGACGGACTTCCCAATTATTGCAATTTTAGGTTAGACATATGTTGCAGGTGGTAATAATTAAATAATAATTGAACATCAGTAATAAGTAAAAATATCACTAAATTACTTACGTTATCCAAGAAACTCCAAAAACTTCTTCGTATTCCCACTTTTTTCATTTTTTTGGCAGAGACTTACACTCCGACTGCGAGTTCAAAGCGGGAAAAAAATGGCAGATCGTTTTTTTCGTAACAGGTAGTTAGTAGCGACATGTCTGTTTCTTAGGTCAAACTAACTCTGGAATAATAATAATAATAATAATAATAAGCTTTATTTGCCACTACAAACACGGTACATGTTTACATATAATTATATACAGCAATTCTAAATAGCAGTTGCAAATTGGCCCACGCTCGGCATATGCTGGTACACCCGAAGGCATATTCAGCGCCGGTCTTCCGCGAGAGCCATAAGTGACGACATGGATATCATAAATCATTATAAACTAATCACAAACAGGAAGCAACTTAAATAACAATAAAAATAATTAACTAACATACCTAGACATGACCTAGACAAATAAAATTTAGCGCGACAGCCCACGCTGATGCTGTCGCACACGCGACAAGCATCTGTCGCACGCCGCCGCCGCCGCCACAAGTATTATATTGGCAACAAACAATAAGACAAATTGTCTATGATCTGTCACTTGTCAAAACCAAGTCAAAACAAAAAAACCTCAGCAAAAACATATTAAATTATACAGTAAATAATGTTTTTATTGTACATACAAAAATTAAATTAATTATCAACTAAAGTACCCAACACCACTAACATTAACTAATAACCAAAAACAAAACAAAACGAAAGTTCCTTCAAAACATGAACGTAGAAAAAAACTTCAAAACGTAAAACGTAAGATGAACGTAAGTATATTTTATCTAATAAGGATGCCAGCCGGTTTTTAATTCTTAAGAGCCCGGGTAACCCTCGAAATTCTCATACATACGTAATACCAAAATCATTTTGTCGTACGAAAATATTTAACATGTTTGAGTTATTTTTCAGCATAAAATAGTAATTACCTAGGTTCCTGAACAAAAATTAACTTCAAAATATTTTAACACTAAAAAAAAATTTTTTGTGTATAAATTTTTTTTACTAAATTTACTACTAAATATTTAAACACTAAAAAATAGAGTAAAACACTAAAAAATTTATAAATAATTAGTAAATTTACTACAAAATATTTTAATACTAAAAAATATTTTTTCGATTTGAAATATTTTGTAGTAAATTTACTATTTTTTTATATATTTTTTAGTGTTTTACTCTATTTTTTAGTGTTTAAATATTTAGTAGTGAATTCAGTAAAAAAAAAATTTACATTAAAAAAATTTTTTTAGTGTTTAAATATTTTGAAGTTAATTTTTGTTCAGGAACCTAGGTAATTACTATTTTATGCTGAAAAATAACTCAAACATGTTAAATATTTTCGTATGACAAAATGATTTTGGTATTACGTATGTATGAGAATTTCGAGGGTTACCCGGGCTCTTAAAACTAATATTTTATCGGATTTTAGGTATTACAATTATGAAAACAATTAACTTATACAATACAAAGACTAGATCACGGATATATCCTGAGCGAGGTTTTCATGAGACAACTGTTGATCCAAAAGAAACCGCCGTAGTTTGTTCTTAAATGATTTAAGACTTTTAGTGTTTCTAATGGGAGGCGGGATGTTATTCCAGCATTTAGACGCTGAATACCGAAAACTGCCTCTAAAAGAGGTTGTTCGGTGTTTTTCAATTGCCAACTGTGCTGAACATATCCGTGACCCACAAGACCTAAGACTAGCTGTTCTTGATAATTTATTGAAAAGATACTTAGGTTCTTCATACTTCAGCACCCCGAAAAGTAAACATGCAAGATGAAGCCTGCGTCGGTGTTTCATTTTTAATATTGAGTGCTTATTAAGATATTATTGTTTTACCCACTAATATATAAGATAATATAAGATAATATTGTTTTACCCACTGAGCCATATGAAACTAGTCGTTCAAATATGAAAGTTATTGCCGATAGACGGACTTACCTCCCAGACGGACTTCGACACATTGACCTTATACAGTATGTTTAAAAATATAATATGTTTGCATCATGATAAAAATTATCGTATAATCTGCGTACGATAATAATATGCTACGTACATCGTACGTAGGCAGAAAATTATCGTACGGTTCTGAACGCTGGCCGCGCGCCGATCGCACGTTACCGACTTGTAACATCACGCTGTATTTATAAACAGTAGCATAAGAAAAACAATAACTGTGCCCTTCACGCTCATAAGATAGACCGCGTTTCGAGAGAGACGGGCAGACTTTTTATGATGCGTATGCAGTACGACGTCACGCCACGCGCTTATTCACAGACACTACACAAGCGCAATGTTTAAATATGTTGATCGTGCCAGCTCTTGTTAAATGACCTGTACGTTGCGACGACGCAGCGCGCCGTATGAACACCTTGGTTATTTGTATGTAAAACAGCGCAATGGCTATGATCTATGCTTTCAATTATAATTATGTATTTTTATTTATTTAAGTGTCTAAACACACTATGCCGAAAATACGCGGCCTAAGTTTTGCATGATTACGTCTGAATGTATTTTAAATTACTGATGACACAACATGCCGAAATTAAGTCGCGTTAAATCGTATACGTAGCGCATTGCAGGCGTAATCATTCCGAACTTCGGTCGCATATTTTCGGCCTAGTGTATTTAGACACTAGCGGTCTTACCGCAAAAGATCTGTTGAACAGTTGTGTTGTTTTGAGACCATTTTGTACAGGATTTTTCTCTAATTAACTATTCAACAGTTGTTTAAATCTTTTGTAGTAAGACCGTAAGTCTTAAAAGAGTACAATAATTAGTACTGACGTACTCGTACATTTTGGTAATACATTATTTTTTTCATAAAACAGGTAAAACTCTGTTGGCTAAGGCCATCGCCAATGAGTGCCAGGCCAATTTCATCTCGGTGAAGGGACCTGAGCTGCTGACCATGTGGTTCGGTGAATCCGAGGCCAATGTGCGAGATATCTTCGACAAGGTATGACTCAAGAAACTTATAGTCAGGGTTCCCTAGAACATTTTTTTTATTAGTATCAAGCTACTTTTTGTGAGCTTCTTTTTGAGACAAACAACATTTTTATCTGCGAAAAATCTTGAAAGTGGTAGCTAACAGAGATAGAAAAGACTTTGATTTGATGGTCCTAAAATAATGATTGTTCTATTTGTAGGACAATGTTATTCTTAAATTATATAACTATTAACCTATCAATATACAAAAAATCAGCTGGTTAGGGTTCCATAGTCAACCAAATTTTGTTGATTGAATACCGCGAACAATGGGCGTTCAGAAGATAAAACTCGGATTTGCTGTGAACGCATACAGTTTATGTTGGTGAAATTTAATTCGGTGTTATGAATGTGTTTATACGTTTAGAACTGGTTCAGTGTGCACTGAACGCGTTCTGTTACTGTGGTGAAATCGCCCCTAACAATGTAAGTATGCTATTATTCCCAGGCCCGTTCAGCGTCCCCCTGCGTGCTATTCTTTGACGAGCTGGACTCGATCGCGAAGTCCCGTGGTGGCTCCGTGTCGGACGCCGGTGGCGCCGCAGACCGCGTCATCAACCAGATACTGACGGAGATGGACGGCATGGGCGCTAAGAAGAACGTGTTTATTATCGGTATGTATTGGCTAAGAGGCAATACTAGGTTTAAATGAACAGTATCAGAGATATGTTACCAGTATAATCCTCAAAACTTAAAGAAAAGTTGTAGTTGGTGAATTATATAGCATAAGATAAAGGAATATTAGTAGTTTAGTATTTGCTTTTGCTCTTTCAGCTTTGGGATATACAAAATGTATGCTTTCACTCGATCATACCGCTAACCTCTACAGACACGTGTTGAGACCAAAAAAAAAAAGAAAGAGAGAAGTGGTCGTCAATGCGTAAAATCCATTATCTGAACTTTTGACAGACATAAGAAACCTTAATTATTGTATGTGAAGCTTTTTCAATTATAATGTCTTATAATGGACACATGACGCCTAAGAAAGATTTTGCTATAAACACTGACTAAATATAATTTTTGAACCTTAACAATTTGTGTTTGTAACTCCAGGCGCTACCAACCGTCCGGACATATTCGACACTAACCAGAGACTTTCATTCCAGGCCCTACCAACCATCTGGACATAATCGATACTAACCAGAAACCACTTTCATTCCAGGTGCTACCAACCGTCTGGACATAATCGATACTAACCAGAAACCACTTTCATTCCAGGAGCTACCAACCGTCCGGACATAATTGATACTAACCAGAAACCACTTTCATTCCAGGCGCTACCAACCATCCGGACATAATCGATACTATAGTTTGTGCGTTTTAAGATGGTATGGGTGACACATTATAATTGACAATAGTAGGGAAGTTACCTAAAAATTTTAATGGATAATTTAAAAATATCGAATCAATTCGTAAAGGAATTGCAATCGAAATTATCGATTTTGTACTGACGTTTCAAAGTGGCGCTAGCGATTTAAGATGGCCGCACTTTTTATCGATTTGATTTCGATTCAACAGTGTCAATCTCTATCGGCAAAAGTTCCGTTTCATGCATCTGACATTTTTCAAATATTTTCGTATCAATAATTTCATACTCCTATTTCACTGTTAATATTTGTAATTTTATATTAATAAGTTAGCATTTAGCAACTTTTCATTTTTATTCATTTACAGTTATAGGAAACATTTGTTTTTGTAGATGGAATATAATTTATTACATATTTTTGATTTTTTTGTTTTCTTGTAAAAAAATCCGTAGCAAGGAATATGAGAACTGTCATATCATATTATCATCATCATATGACGCACAAACTATAACCAGTAACCACTTTAATTCCAGGCGCTACCAACCGTCCGGACATAATCGATACTAACCAGAAACCACTTTCATTCCAGGAGCTACCAACCGTCCGGACATAATCGACCCAGCGATCCTGCGGCCGGGCCGTCTGGACCAGTTGATCTACATCCCACTGCCGGACGAGAAGTCGCGCGAGGCGATCCTGCGCGCCAACCTGCGCAAGTCGCCCATCGCGAAAGACGTCGACCTCGGTTACCTCGCCAAGGTATGCACAGACATGGACGAAGATAGAATGAATTTTAGAGTTGGAATTTAACATTTTTTTCTAACAGTGTTGACAAAGTAAATTACAAATTGTATCGCATTGAAAAAGTGCAAAAATATAATAACTTAGTAATTTGTATGGCAATCAAACAGCGCAAAATGGATAACTTTTTGGATGCTATTATACTAGTTAAGTTCTTCACGATAGGTAGTGACGATTAGTCATTTGAATTTGACGATCAAAAAATCTTTGTAAATAGTTTAGTAAATAAATGATCAATCATAATTATAATTTACCGTTTCAGTTTAGTATTTAAGCAATTTACGATGTTCCGAGATTCCAATCAAGTGTTCGCGAACCAGAAAAAAGATCCCCAACCAGTGGTAGGCCTCATGTAGATGACGTTCTAAAAGTGTTAAACTTTGTTAACTTACTTAGAAATAAATATTTTAATTTCAAACATGCCTCGTTTACTAACACCAGTATTATCGCATTTCAGGTAACACAAGGTTTCTCCGGTGCTGATCTGACGGAGGTTTGTCAGCGCGCGTGCAAGCTCGCCATCCGGCAGGCGATCGAGGCCGACATAACCCGCGAGCGCGCCCGCCAGAGCCAGCCTGCTGCTGCCGTCATGGACGTAAGTACTGTTCGATGACTTTTGCTATAGTTTAGCAGAGATAAACTACGATAACATGGCGCGCCCCTCCAAATTACTGTTTCAATGTGTGTAGTCACATCCTTATGAAATAGTTTGTATGTAGTAAGTATTAAACCAATCAACCAGTACTCGAAATATTTCACTTAGGGCCTACGTTTCACCGCTTCCTGATAAGGTGCCAGATAGGCTTATTTGACAGATTCTCCATACTCCATCTGTCAAGTTAAGTGGTGGAAAGCCTTATCAGGAAGCGGTGAAACAGGCTCTAAATGTCACTTATTACCAAGATTTGTTGGTCAACTAATCATAACTAGCCGACTGCGCAAGACAACGCACTTCAAACGTTTTGACAACGCACTTCAAACGTTTTGAATTTTGGAGAGGCGCGCGTTATGTTATCGTAGTTTATCTCTAGTTTAGTAATGTTTAAGTACTTTTTATGATGTTTGCTATAGTTTGGCAACAGTCGTATGGTCTTTGTTTAAAATGAATTGTATCAAATAAGTTACTCGATATTGTGAAAATGTAAATGCCCATATAAACACACAGAGGAAGAAAGACTACAGAGTATAATATAATCTAATAACGCTTACATCTTTTTGATCTTTGTTATGATTAATAATGTCAATAAGCACATAATACTTGGCTAATGAAGTATGTATTATGTATTAGTACAAACTTCCAAATTGCATGAAATTCAAATCTTAGTGAAACAGGAATGCGCAGGTTGCGATGGTGTACATACAGTCACCGATTTTGTGGACCCAAATTAGTATGTTAAATTAGTTACGTTAGCGGTGAACGCAAAGTTGTTAGTATCATCTCCCGCAGATGGACGAGGAGGACCCCGTGCCGGAGATCAGCCGCGCGCACTTCGAGGAGGCGATGAAGTTCGCACGCCGCTCCGTCTCAGACAACGACGTTCGCAAGTACGAGATGTTCGCGCAGACGCTGCAACAGAGCCGCGGATTCGGTACCAACTTCAGGTGGGTCATGTGACCTGTGACGTTAGGGCGCTTTACTTGTCATGCGTGTCCTCGCCCGTGCGAGGATCAGGAGGACGAAACCGTTTTGGGACTCAAACAATCGAACGGGACTTAAACAATCGAACGAGAATGCCGCGTCCTACTCTAACAACGCCATTTCACGTTTGTTAGAATAGGACGCGTTATTCCGATTCGTTCGATTCTCAAAACGGTTTCGTTGTGGGCCTCCAGGTCCGCGTGCGTTATGCCCGCATTATGGCATTTCATAGATGCTTTCATGTCCTGGGGGCAACACGCCCGGCCTGGAGCATGTTCTCACCCGCATGCGAACTAGATCGGCCGATAACACGCATAACAGGAAAAGCGGACTTAGAACCAGTCCATACGGCGCGTTGCGTCAGCATTGCGCCCACGCAGCGCTGCCGTTGCGTTGTTTTACATACAAATAACCAAGCATTATTAAAAGCTACGTAACAGATAGCTGGAACTATTTTGTCTATCTGATAGTCCCCTAAAACGCAGAAAAGTGATATAAAATGATTCAAAATTAGTAATATTTTCATTCTAATTGCAGATTCCCAGCGGGCAGCGCGGGCGGGGGCGGCACGGGCACATCGGGCGGCGACCAACCCACGTTCCAAGACGAAGGCGGCGACGACGACCTCTACAGCTAAGCGGCTTCACTACCACTGTCGGCGCACGCGAGCGTACGGGACGCACGTTACAGTACGCGCGAGAACTTATTCTACACTTCATGGGACGATAAGGTCCTACACAAAACTCCAGTTGTGCAGTTCGGTCACAGATGTAACGCTTATGTGTGCGCCAGGCGGTCTGATATTAAAAGTAAAGATAGTGCTGTATAACTCTATTGTCTAATGTGACCGAACTGTTCATGCTGTCTCAACTAGGCTGTCGGCATTTCTCTACAACATTCCCGTATATGGTTCGCGCGCGCCGGTCTAGCATAAGGTTTTAGAATGTCGGATCTCTGAAGGCGGTATATTAATGTCACTTTGTATTCAATTTAACGGCAGTGAGACTGTTCGTCGATGTCTATAAAATATATTGTATTTATTTCACAATCCGATCGTTGAGTTAAGTTGGGCGTTCGCCGGGTGAATGATTGATGTAATTGTACCAGTTGTACCGGATCGTGCTCGATCCCCGTCGCAGTGATTTATAAATAAAAAGATTTTTATAGTCTATATGTTGGTTTCCATTTCTTTCCTCCTAAAAATGTATTAGTCAATTCACAAGAATTGAAACAAAATATTAGGGGAAGTCACAAGAAAAATATTAGAATTAGTGGGTAGGTCGAAAAAACACAAACACCTCTTCATAATGTTATGCGCTCCTGGTACCTCATAGCTTAAAACAAATGAGCTACGCCAATTCATAAGAATTAAAACAAAATAATGCGGGTAGTCACAAGAAAAATAATAAAATTAGTGGGTAGGTCGAAAAAATTGAACGCAAATACCTCTTCATACTGTTACGTGCTAGGGTTCGTAGGATTCGGAGAGAAGGACCTGGTGACTCTCTTGAAGACTATTCACAAACACTAGCTCACACAAATCACTAAGTCCAAACACTAAGCACTAGATCCAAATCACTGAGCACTATTACTGTCCTAGGTCGTAGCCGAGTTGTCGGTTCACTATCACAATCACTCACTATTGATTACTTGTTTTCACTTTGAAGTCGCCTCGAAGATCGCTTCGATAAAACTGAACTGGATTGCCGGCTTGTTTACCTTTTCTGGAACGTTCCATTGAATTGTTTACGTAAACACGCAATTCACATAAACAACGGTTGGACTTTTCTAGAAAGTACGCGCAACTGTCGCGCGCAGGTACTGTTTACGTAAACACGCAATTCACATAAACAAAGGTTGGACTTTTCTATAAAGTACGCGCAACTGTCGCGCGCAGGTAAACAACTGCCCGTATCCGTAACAATACGTTATGCGCTCCTGGTACTTCGTAGTTTAAAACAAACGGGCTACCCCTAATAATTTTTCAATTCACAAGAATTAAAACAAAATAATGCGGATAGGCACTAGAAAAATATTAAAATTGGTGGGTATATCGATAAAATTAAACGCAAACACTAAACACCTCTATGTGCGTCCCCCCCAGAAAGCCCAATCGAGCTAGGTGTATTTTCAATATATCAGAATTTAGAGCAAAAATGGAGCACCTCTATAGTCAAGTAAATAAATTGGAGCATTAATACGAACGACGCTGCGAGCTAAAAACCGTGGGCTTGCTGGCGTCCTGTCCCGTCAGCACGCCCAAGCTAGATATCGGGAACCGTTGAGAGTACTATCGTGTATTGTGGTTCAAATTTTCGAGCAAAATTGGAGCACTCTGCTCCCGTGAAATCAACTTCGAAACTAGAATGTGAAAGGAGTTAGACGTGATTAGCCGGTGGGCTTGCTGGCGTCCTGTCCCGTCAGCAAGCCCACGCAGATCTCTGAAACGGTAATGATTTGGATTATGATTAAAAATTCTACAATAGCCCTATTTAGAGCACTCTGCTTCAAAAAAAAAAATATTAATGTAGCTTCAATAGTTCTCGAGTTACAGGCCTTTGAAAACGGGCTTGCTGACGTCGCGTCCCGTCAGCAAGCCCATTTGGAGCGTGGAAACTACTGAACGGAGAGTCGTCAAAAATATTTCAAATCGTAGCTTAGAATGAGAGAACTATGCTCCAAATAGATCAAAATCCTAGGTTCTACAGTTTTCGCGCTATCAGCGAAAAACACTTCAGCCGCCAAAATTTGTCGATTTTCACAACCGCGCGACGTTGCCGTTCCGTGCAACAAGCAATTGAACGCTTCATTTGCCGTTGGTGTACACGAGAATGAACCTTCCGGTGGTTTATTTAAGAGTCTCTTTACTTGCAATCCTAAGATGGCTTGTAGTTTATGTCTGAAATAATAGACCTGCAGCTATCGTTGCTAATTCGACATTTGTAATCTTCTTGTAAGTTCATGTAAAAGTAAGCTTGTTTACCTACTCCCTATATTGAAATGTTACCTAATAATATTTCATTTGATGTGATGTGAGTCTAATATCTAGAAGTTTACATGGGTTTTTAACATACTTATACAGAGTAAACCAGGTCGAAATTTATATCGTTTGGGACGACTATTTCCTGACTATTTTTTGATACCAAGTTTATACTGAAATCCGTAAACGTTTAGCAGAAAACAGGTGAGGATTATACCGAAAAAGCATGTCGCTATAATCCTCACCACGGTACCCATAACTCTGGAATCGTTGAAGGACTATTTTCGAGATTCGGCATGTGGTCACGACTATTTCATGAATATTTTTTGGCATACCTACTCAAAATTGATTTTCATGAAGGTTTCAAAAGTGAGGATTATAGCGAAATGGACACAAATAAGGAGGTGATTGTGCACATGAAACTTTACATAATTTTAGTGCCATTTTATGACCCAAAATGTTTTTTTTTTTAATGCAATAAGGGGGCAAACGTGCAAACGGGTCACTTGATGGAAAGCAACTTCCGTCGCCCATGGACACTCGCAGCATCAGAAGAGCTGCAGGTGCGTTGCCGGCCTTTTAAGGGGTAATAGGGGAGGGTAGGGAAGGAAATAGGGAAGGATAGGAAAGGGAAAAGGGTAGGGGATTGGGCCTCCGGTAAACTCACTCACTCGACGAAACACAGCGCAAGCGCTGTTTCACGCCGGTTTTCTGTGAGGACCTGGTATTTCTCCGGTCGAGCCGGCCCATTCGTGCCTAAGCATGGCTCTCCCACGTCAAGTGATAAAAATTGTTGTATAACTATGCTTAAGCACTATACCTACCTATTGTTACGATGTTTACTTATATTGTCTGTTAGTTTATTTTAAATTTTATTTCAACATGTTTGGAAAAAACGTAATAGGAAAGTAACATAAGAAACCAAATGATGATTAAGACTGTTTTATAAGCAGCAAAGGCGCGAAAGGTACCTTCAGGCACCTTACCTATTCTAATTTATAAACAAGACTGATTTGTAACAATTATAATATTTACACATTTGTATGTTTCTTGTTTTATTTCAACACTTCTATAATTAAGATCACAACTTCACAAGCCTAAGTGGCGCCGCCATCAGTTAAAAAATAATTTCTCAGTTAAAAATAATAAATATTACACAGCTTTCTATATTTTGCCGATTGATTGTTTCTAAATAAATAGCTAACTTGAAAACTGAGTTTTCGTTTAAAAGTAGGTACTACTTCCGTGAGTAATTATTTTTAACTAATGGCGGCGCCATTATGGCTCGTGTAGGCCCTTAATCATGCTGTGCTGACTCACATCACATCAAATGAAATATTATTAGGTAACATTTCAATATAGGGAGTAGGTAAACAAGCTTACTTTTACATGAACTTACAAGAAGATTACAAATATCGAATTAGCAACGATAGCTGCAGGTCTATTATTTCAGACATAAACTACAAGCCATCTTAGGATTGCAAGTAAAGAGACTCTTAAATAAACCACCGGAAGGTTCATTCTCGTGTACACCAACGGCAAATGAAGCGTTCATTTGCTTGTTGCACGGAACGGCAACGTCGCGCGGTTGTGAAAATCGACAAATTTTGGCGGCTGAAGTGTTTTTCGCTGATAGCGCGAAAACCGTAGAACCTAGGATTTTGATCTATTTGGAGCATAGTTCTCTCATTCTAAGCTACGATTTGAGATATTTTTGACGACTCTCCGTTCAGTAGTTTCCACGCTCCAAATGGGCTTACTGACGGGACGCGACGTCAGCAAGCCCGTTTTCAAAGGCCTGTAACTCGAGAACTATTGAAGCTACATTAATATTTTTTTTGGAGCAGAGTGCTCTAAATAGGGCTCTATTGTAGAGTTTTTAATCATAATCCAAATCATTACCGTTTCAGAGATCTGCGTGGGCTTGCTGACGGGACAGGACGCCAGCAAGCCCACCGGTTAATCACGTCTAACTCCTTTCACATTCTAGTTTCGAAGTTGATTTCACGGGAGCAGAGTGCTCCAATTTTGCTCGAAAATTTGAACCACAATACACGATAGTACTCTCAACGGTTCCCGAGATCTAGCTTGGGCGTGCTGATGGGACAGGACGCCAGCAAGCCCACGGTTTTTAGCTCGCAGCGTCGTTCGTATTAATGCTCCAATTTATTTACTTGACTGTAGAGGTGCTCCATTTTTGCTCTAAATTCTGATATATTGAAAATACACCTAGCTCGATTGGGCTTTCTGGGGGGGACGCACACAACACCTCTCCATACGTTATGCGCTCCTGGTACTTTATAGTTTAAAACAAATGGGCTACCTCTATTAATTTATCAATTCACAAGAATTGAAACAAGATATTGGGGGTATTTTACAGGAAAAATATTAGAATTAGTGGATAGGTAGAAAAACTGAACGTAAACACCTCTTCATACGTTATGCGCTCGGTAATACATCGTTTAAAACAACTGGGCTACCCCTATTAATTTGTCAATTCATAAGAATTAAAATAAAATATGGGGATAGTCACAAGAAAAATCTTTGAATTAGTAGGTAGGTCGAAAAAACTTGCAAACACCTCTTCATACGTTATGTGCTCCTGGTACTTCAATACTAAATAACAACAAATGAAAATTATTAGAATTTTCTTGAATAATCTCGAAGGGTTGACATTGATCTAGAAAATTTGAAAATTATATAAAAAAATCCTTTCTGCTATAATTTCAATGGTATTTCATATTAATTTTGTAAAACACGAGGAAGTAGGTAACGGAAAATGAGATTAAAACAAAATATAAATGACTGAAAGTGAACCACTTCTAAGATTTCCAATAAATAGGCAATAGGGTAGTGTACAGCTGTTCTACAAAATATGTGAACAGAACCTTAAGAGCCTGTCCAGATGAGGCGTTTTACGTGCGCACGAGCGATCGCGCGTTCCCGAGATACTAGAGCTACATATATCGCGTCCAGACTCCAGATGCCTACGCGCGTTTTTAAAATCGCGCGTAAAACGCTTGCAATGAGCGAGACTCTCGACTCGCCCGTAAAACGCGCGCGGACTCGATAAACTTGGGTGCCATTGCAGCGTCCAGGCGCGAGTCAGTTTGCGAGTGGACGTATTTGATGAAAATGATGGAGTGTGATAACTTCGATACGGAACATTTTATTGACGAAATTGAAAAAAGAGAGGCCATATGGAATATGGAATCTTCAGATTATTCCAAAAGACATAAAACACAGGAACTGGGAAGAAATCATCGAGATTTTTTGAAGCAAGTGATTCCGAAGAAAAGAAATAACTTTAGGTAGTAAAAATTTGTGTGTAGTAAAGCCACAACACAAATGCTCTTTCAGAGTCCATGATTGTAACTGGCTGCTGAATCCCTCCCAGCGTTACGCGCGTAAAACGCGCGCAAAACGCCTCATCTGGACAGGCTCTAACTGTAGATTAGGAAGGATAAAACTAGGGTTTCCGGAACCGGTATTCTTTTGGAGAACCGGGAATTTCGGTAGATAATTTTTGCTATATTCCCATGTTCTCAGTAGTTTATCTATACTTAATATTATAAAGCGGAAGAGTTTGTTTGTTTGAACGCGCTAATATCAGGAACTACCGGTCCGATTTGAAAAATTATTTCAGTGTTAGATAGTCCATTTATCGAGGAAGGCTAAAAGCTATATTTTATCACGTTAAGACTAATAGGAGCGAAGAAATAGAGGGAAATGTGGAAAAAACGGGGGGAAATTATTTGAAAGGGCTTATTTGAACGCGCTAATCTCAGGAACTACAGGTCTGATTTGAAAAATTCTTTCAGTGTTAGATAGCCCATTTATCAAGGAAGGCTATAAGCTATATTTTATCACGCTCAGACTAATAGGAGCGAAGAAATAGAAGAAAAAGTGGAAAAAACGGGGAAAATTATTTGAAATAAGCTCTCACGAACTACTAGAGCAATTTTTCTGTTATTTGGGTCAGATAAGAAGTAGACCACGTGATCATAGGCTATTTTTTGTAGACTAATTTGTCTGTGAAATATTTACGCTGGCGAAGCCTCGCGGAACGTCTAGTGTTATATATAAGAGAAGTGACATGCTATCAAAGTAAACTACAATAATTAAATATTTGAGTAATTTTTAATTGTATATTTTTAGGGTTCCGTACCCAAAGGGTAAAAACTGGACCCTATTACTGAGACTTTGATGTCTGCTCGTCTGTCTCCAGGCTGCAACTCGAGAACCGCTATAGCGAAACTTTTGAAATTTTTACAGATTCTGTATTTCTGTTGCCGCTATAACAACAAATACTAAAAACGCAATAAAATTTATATTTAAGAGGGGCTCCCATACAACAAACGTGATTTTTTAGGTTTTTTAGCTCGTAATCAATAATGGTAACAGCTGGCACTTGAAATTTTCACATCAATATTGATTATTTATTTTGTACTTTAATAATAATTAATAATAAGTGAATATTTAAGGGGGCTCCCATACAAGAAACAAAATTTTTTGCCTACTTTCGCTCTATACCGGTACGGAACCCTTCGTGCGCGACTCGCACTTAGCCGACTTTTTTTATCTAGGTAACGAACGTCATGTCAATGTCATAATAACAAGAACTTTAATTTGTACGGGGTATTATTTTGCTTTATGTTCTAATTATTTGTTTTCTAGTAATATTTCCTACACAGTCCCTACTTTCACAATTACAAAGATGTCGAAATTACATGAAGATTATTATTTAAGAAAATGTTGCTTGGAAAAAAACGAAGTTCCCAACCGAAGCGTTATGAGAAAGAAGATGGGTTCTCTCGCAGATGTTTACTTTAAATCGATGTCACTCAATTTAAAAGTAATTGCTGGACTGGAACCGCCCTTGAGAGGCGGAGGCGCAAACTGGTACATGCCTCCAGAGGAATTGCTGAAGGGAAGAGCAGTCCTAAAGCCAGTCGAAAGAAAGTTCCTAAATAAATTTGGTTGCGACGGAATTTTAAATTTCGGAAAGAAATTCGTCGACAAGCATCGTCGCGCTATGGAGGTTAAAAAGAACAATTTGATACAGATAAGTGACGAAAACTGGAGAAAAACAGTCGTCGAAAGAAGAAATGAAGAGTGGGAGAAAGTGAGTGATAGAGAGCAAAAGAAAAACACTCTTAAAATAAAACAAGCCGTCCATGAATTTTCTGTCCTGTACAGAACATCTCTAACAAAGATTGAATCTTTATTGAGAGATACGGCGCAGATAGAGTTGGAAAGAATCAAGAACTATACGTACGATGAAATGCATAAAAAGTTTGAGAGGTTACAAGAGGAGCAAAGAAAACAACTATTCAAAACTTACGAAGAAAAACTGGACTTAGAAAAGAGTAAATGCAAAGAGAAGTTTTTACAAGATATCGAGAATTTAAGAGATAATTTCGAGAAGCACATTTCTGAAATAAATTCTGAAAAATATACAGATCTAGAGAAGCTAAGGACTATACTTGGATACCAGAATTTAGCTTGTCAAGTATACGTGGCTCTGAAGGAACGAACAGAGTGTGAAAGAGAAGTTGAGGCGTCAAAACGAGAACATGAAAAATCTATCAAATTGTTAACAGAGCAAATCAATATCAAGGATGAAAAAATATCTTCAACTGTAGAAGAAATAAAGAAACAGAGCGAGCTTAACCGATTGTGGCAGAACAAGGTGCGGCATGTTGTTAGAAGATTTCAGGAGTTTGTGAAGTACTGTTTGCATACAATGCCTGAGCAAGCGGAGTTTTTCATCAACATGGAGAGGCTGATATTAATGCAACTGTGTGACGCTTTAGACAATCCTTGCGCCACGAGTATATTCGAAGTGGAAGA
The DNA here is from genome assembly GCA_905333045.1 of Lysandra bellargus. NCBI lineage: Eukaryota > Metazoa > Arthropoda > Insecta > Lepidoptera > Lycaenidae > Lysandra > Lysandra bellargus. Next base: position 4,913,818 of record HG995352.1, on the reverse strand, counting down.
CGAGCAAGTTCAAACCGATGCTCCAAAACCACAGCCATTCTTCCTTGTATGTGATGAAACGACTAGACCCCAAATAGATCCAGACTTGTGTCCTCAACATGGTAACTCCTCGCAGATGTCAGTTATAGTCGTCAACAAAAGATGCATTTACGCCGCATGTGATAATTTTGAAGTTTTGGGTGATAAATTAGAGCAATATCTGGCTGGAAAATACCTTAATGAAGGGGCTATTGATGCCCATGATTACGACATGGATGTGCCTATTCGTTGCACATCATCGGAACAGCTTTTGGATCTTAAGCTGGAGAGTTCTTTGATGCAAATCTTAAAAGACGAATTTCTAAAGATCAGGCGTGTGGAAACCAGATGCGCCGTATGTGGAAGCCATTACTGCTTCTGTACCCCAAAGCGAAGAGAATCCAATGTCGTTGTGCAATTCGAAAAAACTTCACCAAAACCAGCAAAGGAACTAGACAAAGCAGGAATTTTAAAGTTTACCCGAGAGCCAAAAATATCATCATACTTGGATTACATTCGGCCAAATAAATGCGATTGTACAATGAAAGTGAAAAAGCACCTGAAAGAGCACTTACCAGCTTACATGAAGAATGCATCAGCATTCGAAAAAGTTGATGTACCACAGTATGAATCTTGCGATATTCATCAGTTACAAAAGTTGGTTAACGAAGCCCGAAATATTAAAGAAGAACATTCACAGGCAGAAGAAAAAACTAAAGATGTTGCAACTCAATATTCTGATCAACAGTTTGAAGTTTTATCCGAAATTTTCTCTGAAGCTGAAATTCAAAGAATTTTAAAAGAACTGGAAACAATCACTGAAGTTAAAGACAAGGCACAATTTATACGCCACCCACCTGCATCTTATCTTACGAAAAACGCTGAAACTTTTGCATTTGGAACTATCCGTAAACCTCAACTGGAAGAGATATTTAAAAGTAAAAATCTGTGAATGAGAAATTGAAATGTGCAAATGTTTACCTTCTTTGTATTTACTGTTTTAACCTTAGCCACTTTTAATATTTAATAAAGCTTTCTGAAAAAAAAAAAAAACAGAAATTATTATTATTAGTTTTCCATGCAGCCGAATGTTTAATCTCACATCTCAGAGAAACATTGAACCGTAATACCACAATAAAAAAATCCCTAACAGGAAAAAAATCATTGAGCCGTGGTTGCGATGCATTGCTCATCGAGATGCACTTCATAAAAAAGCTAATTCCGCACCGTATAATGAAACTATTAAAATAACTATATATATACCGTAGATACAGGAATTTCTGTAATGATTTACTGCATCGACTTAAATCCGAACACCATAAATCTGAAATCGATAATTGTAAGAACCCCAAACAAACGTGGAAAATAATAAGAAAAATTACCAACGACAAACACCAAAAACCCGGCTAAGGAATTGTTAAATCTAGACCCTAATGGTCCACAAAATATTTAACATTTAGCATAACAAAAAAGACTAAACCCGCGCCCACCTTTAACCTAAAAGCACATACATACCTGTGGAATTGAAAACGGTTTATCTTCATGTAGTTGCCTGACGCTGGAAAAAGTCAGTGAGATAAAATATCTAGGTATCCAGCTTGATGATGCTCTGTCCTGGAACGCTCACATCAACCGATTCGTGGCCACTGCCGCACCCAGCGCGTCATTTAAAAAAATTCAGTGAGGCCGATGACGCGCCAGGCGCGGTATACAAGGATTGTTAAAAACACGTTAAAACTAATTTATTACACTTTAATTACAATTCCTTAGTCTAAATGTGCATAAAATACAACCAGTGGCCAATGCCGCACGTGGGGCGTCATCGTTTAGCAGGGCCGATGACGCTTATGGCGAGTCATCGAACAAACTGCTTGGCCTGTGGTAAGAATTCGTGAAAATGAAGGTGGCAACGAATCGGTTAATCTGCTTTCAGCACGCACACGAAAATTAATTTGGGTATTTAAAAACTTACGTGACATCGCCAAACCTCAACTGCTTAAAACTATATATCTCACACTAGCTCAATTTATATTGGGCTATTGTATAGCTGCTAGGGGAGCTAAACAATAGCCCACTATATACTTTATTATTTTAGTAAAACTAAAATGACAAAAGTTGAACGAGCTCAACTTTATTTTATACGCGTCATAATATATCCTTCCTTTCATCATATATCTACAATAAAATAAATAATAAATATCTACGATCAAACACGCAACAAATGTAAAACTATCTTTAAAAAATGGCTTTTTACACTAAATTATAAGGAATCAGAAGACCTAATAAATTTTTAAAATTAGTATAATATTGCATAATATAATATAAAAATAATTGTATATAACCATATGAATTAAGTTCTCTACCAATATAATGTATATAATAATATATATTATATTTATCATATCATCTATTAGATGTATGTACATAATATCATAGTATTAGTCTTATAAAAATATAAAACCATAAAAAAATATATTACCTACATATAAATTTTAATATACATAGTATACAAACATCACAAACCCGCACACACACACACACACACACACACACACACACGAACGTAACATCTACTGGTAATATCTGCGAGTGGAACCTGGAGTCCTGAAATACAGGGTTACCTAGTTTAGGCTCCAGTTCGCACAAATTATTATTAAATTTGATGTACCATACCTAATATTTTGTAAGTTCCTATGTTGTGTGAAGAATAAAACATTTTTATTTTTTTATTTTATTAATTGAAATTATAGTCCCAAATATATTAAAAAACTCATGCCGGGGTAAAAATAATATTTATTCATATAAAGTTATAAATATATTCTCGATTACAACAATAAAATGTCATCAAATGTTACGTAATATTTACTGCCATTTCTTGTAAAAGATTCAAAACGTGATGCAATCTCTCCTTGATCTCGGAGATCGTCCTGTGTGGCAGAACTGCTCTTATTCTTTCGAATACTTCCTCCGAACCCGACTCACCTTTTAAAATTTCCAACATAGTCTTGTCCTCATCTCTCGTCCAATTCTTCTCAACTTTAGCTTCTATTTTATCCGCGCCTCTCGTACTTTTATTGTCTTTCTTTTTCTGCTCGTCCTTTTTGTATACTTTTGCTTTAGCATGCGTTTTACCTTTTATTTTATTGAGTGTGTTGGTCAGATCTTTTTTTGTGTTGTCGTTGAAGTCTTTAACGTTTTTCGTGGGTGATTTGGTTTGTTTTCTGGTTCGTTTTGGGGGTACTTTGTCGACAATTTTGTTGTTCTTTTTGGGTGACCCTCTTTCTCTGTCGTCATCTGAGGGGGAGAGGCTGCCAGGCGCGAGGCGGCGCGCGTGCGACCGGTAGGGCTCCTTGCTGTAGGGATATGTGACACACGCCGTCCTCAACATTCTGCCGTGCTGTATGAACACCCGTCCATGGAGGTACTGAAATGTTTATTGTTATTTTCAAATTATGTTAGAACTTAGAGCCACATTCGTCCGTAGCAGCGCGTCGTCTCAACGTAAAAACGCATTATTTATATATTTTTTGTTGACGCAAAATAAAAGAATACAGCAAAAGTGCAGCGCGTCATAAACCTCAAACTTTATCGCCTATTGGTCGTTTCGTCAAAACACCGCGTCCGACAGCGCAGCACAGTAAATTAGCATATGCAGCATAGCAGTATGCAATGTGATGGGGCGATATGGTTTCGCTTTTAGGCCGACAAAGAGTACTTTTCTCTTTTTAGTATATTTATTTATGCTACAATAGCTTGGCAGTTCCTATATTGAAATCGGCAATATCTTTTATGAATAAAACAAGAGATAGAAGATAGCCTTGTATAACACCCACCTCAGAGTTAATTCCGTCCTTGGCGCTGGGTTTCCTCTTGTTGTGTTTGTCTTCCGCAAACTCCCACACGTCGTATCCCTGGTCATCCGTCAGGAAACTCTCGTTGATCGTGTCTGTGCTGCCCTCGTATACGCTAAAAAAGATAAAACTTTGTAAGAAAATAGAAATATATGTTTAAAGCAGTGAGGACATATTATTTCATGCGCCTATTTTATAAAATAATAGATATAATGACAAGGTCAAAGATTAGCGAATTTTGTTAATAAAATAAAGAAATCACGGTAAAAAATAAGTGTTCCCATAATTTCAGCTTGATAGCATTTGTATTTTTTTTGTTATGCGCCTTCAAAGTTGGATATTCAAGTCGATTTTTTTTCAATTAAATTTCTTAATACCTGTATACCATTCGATAACTTATGCAATTAAAAGCAATTTTTGTTATGAAACCACTTTTATAAACGCAATATTTAATATACCTATCGAAACGAAAACGAAAGAGTGACGTCATACTTTCGTAGCACTTTATCTATTTTATGAGATGTTTGAAATGTCATATTTTGGTGAATTTTTAAGGTATCAGAGTAATTCTTTCAGCAATGTTTCTATTTTTAGGGTCTTTCAATCATTACCAATAAGAAAAAAAATAGTCATCATGCCTATCCTATAAGTTTCAAATTATGCCATTGGACGCTTATTATTAGTCCCACTAAGATACCAGAGTAAAATGAGAGAGTGCTGCTTCTGCGTAATGCGCACACTCTTGGGCACTATGAAATTACTTCTTCTTAGCTAGCCGAGTTTCAATGAAACTGGCGAGGGAAGCATTCGGTTTTTAAGATCAAAGATTCCTTTTTTTTTAAGAAGTTTTAATTATACTTATTACAATTTACTTTAGTTTGTCGCGGTATCCGCAATTAGCGCCACAATTCTGCATCATCTGAGCACAAGATGTACGACAAGATAAACAACGTCTGAAATGGCGTCACTGTGGGGTTTATCCTGACCCAGCATACTATCTCGCTCGGTCGAAAGATCTTTCTTTTCGGCCGCCACATATATTCCTATAAAAGTTACTCACACATCAGGCGGCCTGGTATCAGGGAACAGCGACTGGAACATCTGCAGCAGGCGCGGACTGGAGCGCAGGTGCGGCAGGATTCGGCCCCTCATCTCCGCGCTGCCGCCCGTGTTCATGCCGTTGGATATAGCACGGATTATCTTACGGAGTACCGTGGGTTTGCGGCTGAATGTTGTCTGGAAAAAAGCAAATGATGTTTTAGGGCTCTCACACATAACTACGAACTCGCATCGCATCACAAACATCTGCGACAAAATTCATAATAAAAATGGCATCACGATGCGATGCGAATTCGCAGTTTTGTGTGGAAGCGCTTATGCTGATCGCACATTTTGTGTTGTATGCATAAATGCGGCGCGTACGGTGCGGACGAATGTGCGAGGTTTCACATAATTTCCTACAACGAATTCTAAAATGCTATGCGTGCGTGCTGATAAATGTGCGCCCACCTATAGTTCGCGCACAACTTATGTACGCTCGGCGAAACTGGAGGGTGAATCGGCGCAAGTGTACCAATAACGTAAACCGTTACCATAAAATATAATGTTTGAGAGCAATCTACCAATTACAATCCAATGATTACAGATCTACCAATAGCGTGCGTCACCCGCCCCGCTCACTCCTCGCCCCACCAAAGAGACCTATCAAACACGGCGCAAATCTTAGACTACAGCTTACTAGATGTAGCCTCAGATTTGAAAAAAGACTCTAACAAAAATATGGTAAGCATACTTGGTTACCTTACCCGGGTTACCGGGTTGAGAATTTCGAGGGTAAGCCGGGCTCTTAAGACAGTATAATATTATATAACTATTCAAAGATGCTGTTTTATAAATCAAGACACTTCTCCAACATATCAAAGGCGACTTTTGTTTAAGCTACCCACTGATTAAATGTACTGAGAATGTGAATAAATAAAACATGGTGTAAATTTTTACACAGCCCTTAAGCCATGCAGACAAAAACATATCCAAACCTTTTAATTGTGTCCAATATATAGCAAAATTTATTGTAAAATGTGCACAACATTTTTTTTTTAATGCAATAAGGGGGCAAACGAGCAAACGGGTCACCTGATGGAAAGCAACTTCCGTCGCCCATGGACACTCGCAACATCAGAAGAGCTGCAGGTGCGTGGCCGGCCTTTTAAGGGGTAATAGGGAGAGGGTAGGGAAGGAAATAGGGAAGAGTAGGGAAGGGAAAAGGGTAGGGGATTGGGCCTCTGGTAAACTCACTCAGCGAAACACAGCGCAAGCTCTGTTTTACACCGGTTTTCTGTGAGGACGTGGTATTTCTCCGGTCGAGCCGGCCCATTCGTGCCGAAGCATGGCTCTCCCACGTCACTTTAGCAGGAAACTGTCTAATTAATCTGATAATAAAAGTCTTTGTCTTATTTTTAAATAGTACATCATAACAGGCACTATATAACTCAAAGCGGTTGTGCAAAACATACAATTTTACAGCAATTCATACAAAGCACTGCCGTAAAGCATAATGTTATTTTACCACATATTTTTTTTATTGTTTTGAATACCACAGTTAGGTCTAATTTTCGCTTATATTACATTCATTGTGTGTTATTGCAGTTTGCTGTAAATCTGGAGGTGTTAACTTAATTTAATTTAATAATCTATTGTTATTGCGGTCACATCGCTTGGGGCTTGAGGGATTAAGTAACGATATCCTTTTTGGCAGTATCAAACTCATTTACCATGTTTCCCAGTGGGTTAACACTAAGAAAACATTAGCAAAGCTAAGAATATTTCAGTAAGTTATATTTCTAAGTCAAATTATTTGGACATGGTCTTCCACAATCCACAAGCAATAATTAGTAAAACTTTAGGTTATCTATTGCTTGTACTATCAGAGAATTGGATTCATAGGCAGATGAATTAATTTCTTTGGTACGGACCATACATACAGCTTCTTTAAAAAAGTATTGCATGAGTTTTTATGGAGTATGCAAATAAGATGTTTTCCTTTTTAAAGGGTCTCTTTTAGGTCATAGTGATAGCAGATTAATTAGAGAAACTAACAACACATGTCACTAGAGTAGTGGTTCCCAACCTTTTTAGAGCTGTTACCCCTATGGCCTGTTAGAGAAACAGATTTTACCCCCCCACCAGAGTTGAGAGGCCGCTCTCGCATTTACAACGGTACCAACATTTTCAGATCTCTGTCTGCAATTATAGAGTATTCTGTTTTTGTCCAAAATGTACAGTTTATAAAAATTTTCTGCCAATTCATCTATTTCAGGTACCACCTCTGTTACCCCTTTAGAATAGCTAGACCCCTGCCTAGACTAATACATTAAACATACTAAAATATAAACTTACGTTGAGTAATTTTATGAATCCAGTGATTTGAACCAACATGAAATGATCCATGAATCTACCGACTTCCACGGCCTGGCCAGGCTTTAGAAACAGGAGAAATTCCTCAACTAAATCTTTGTGTTCGCTGCCAAATATCTGCTCTATCTTCTTATACAAATCCACTGGAGTTTCCTTGTTCGGATCAAATGTTTTTAAAGCCTCTCTGAACAGTCTGAACTTGTTGGTTGGCTGTAATGCATATGCAGAAAATTTGTTCTGTATTTTTGTGTAGTAACCTCTGACCAATGCTGAAAACAACACCTGAAGTTATAACTTACTTAGAATCATTAGCTTAAAACTAACTCTACTGATAACCAAGCATAATATCTTATATGGGGCGTTCCACGCCAAGCGGACAGGAAAAAATAGTCGATCTCTCCGATTTTGATAATATTTGGATATGTTATACCTACACGTGTTATTAATACGTGTGCCAAATATTTTTGTTATATAATGGCTGGATTAAAAATGATGGGACTTTGAAACGTGACTTTTCTATTCGACACTCGGTGCTTCAAAGCCGATTATAGATTAAAAAATATATACATTAAAATAATTAAACCACTGAACTTGTTACTTCATTTAACGAGCTCTTTAAGTGTATTTTTGAAAATAAAAAAAAATGTTTTTTTCTTTGGAAAAAATGTACTTAAATTATTTTTTTTTTCTTGATTTTCTCAAAGAGGGACCCTTTTGATTTTTTAAATATTTTTTATGTAAATAGCTAATATTCTATAGAACATTCCTGCACAACATCTATAATGGGCCGGGAAGTGGATTAGGAGCTAGACTGAAAATACTTCCGAAGGGTGGCGTCCAGCGCCATACAATACTATGGGCAGAGATCGATGCATAGTGGAAATTGCCAAATAACATCAATTTCGATATAGTGAAGAGTAACATTTAATAGATTTTTGAAAGAAAAATAGACAAAAAAATGTTTACTTACAAGAAAAAAAAAATTCGTGAAAAAAATTTTTTTTTCTCAAAAAAAAAATTATTTCTTTTTTTTTTAATTATGTTACTCTTTAAAAAAACTTATCTAAGGGTTCATTTCTCCACATCAAAATCGAAGTATTTTGGCAATTTCCACTACTTAGCGATTTCTGCCCATAGTACAGTATGGCGCTGGACGCCACCCTTCGGAAGTATTTTCAGTCTAGCTCCTAATCCACTTCCCGGCCCATTATAGAAGTTGTGCAGGAATGTTCTATAGAATATTAGCTATTTACACAAAAAATATAAGAAAAATCAAAAGGGTCCCTCTTTGAGAAAATCAAGAGATAAAAATTAATTTGCATTTTTTTCAAAGAAAAAAACATTTTTTTTGTTTTCAAAAATGCACTTAAAGAGCTCATTAAATGAAGTAACAAATTAAGTGGTTTAATTATTCTAATATATATTTTTTAAATCTATAATCGACTTTGAAGCACGGTGTGTCGAATAGAAAAGTCATGTTTCAAAGTCCCATCATTTTTAATCTAGCCATTATATTACAAAAATATTTGGCACACGTATTAATAACACGTGCAGGTATAACATATCCAAATATTATCAAAATCGGAGACATCGACTATTTTTTCCTGTCCGCTTGGCGTGGAACGCCCCATATATAAAATTCTCATGTCACAATGTTAGTCCACGAACTCCTCCGAAACGGCTTTACTGATTTTTACCAAATTTTATATGCATATTCAGTAGGTCTGAGAATCAGCTACTCGGTACTTTATATATTGATAAGTGCATTTGTTGATTAAATAATAGTAAATTATTACAACCTGAGACTGACGGCGACCATTGTTTGTGCGACAGGATAGCGATCGACGTTGCCATGGTGACATACTCATTTAGTCAGTTCAATAAAATAATATGGCAAATATATTATAGCAAAGCAACGTTTGCCGGGACAGCTAGTAATGTTATAATAATAACATAATAGAGATAAGTTAACGACAATCTTATTGAAAGAATAAATTTTGAAGTGTGTATTTCTGTAGAAACCTGTGTCTTAGTCACAGGCTACACGATTATTATTCATCAACCTGGTGTCAATCTGATTGACGGAATATTGATGGTTGTAAAAAGTTCATATTAAAGATGAACGCAGATTTGGCCGCACCGCACGCACCGCAGTCGCCTCATTCGGAATTCTTTATATGAAGTTATAGGCAAGCTCGCATACCTACCCGCGCTGTAGTCTTCGCAACTTCTACATTCTTTATATGAAGAATTCCGAATGCGGCGACTGCGGTGCGGCCAAATCTGCGTTCACCTTAAAAATACGATCAATCCATCAATCTGTGGCATACACAATCAAATTTTCGTCAATTCGTACCAGATTGATGGATCAGATTGATGAAAAATTGACCGTGTAGGTGACATATACAGCTAGACCTTTACATTATGAAGACTATAGTTTCAGCTTTAACAAATGAATGGTAAGAAATTATCAATACCTAAGCTTTGAAATTAGAAATAGCGTGTCAATAGAAATCAACATACCTGCTTCTAGAGGATTCTCTTCCACTTTTGTTTTTGTCTCTGCATCATTATTTTTAATTTCTTCTCCTAATTTTTGAGTTGTGTCCTTATTTTGTAAGCTTGTCTGTCCATTCTGTAATGTCTTTTTAGAAGCATCCTGAAAAAATTTAAAATATTTACAATGTAAAACAAAAATGGCAGTCCTCTGTATGGATGTGAGACAGGTCACTTAATGAGCTCTATTTTGAAGTTTTTAACAATTACTGAACCCAGAATTGATGTAAAAATATCTATTACAAGGATATCTACTGAAGTATAAGTCTTTGAAGAAATAAATTGGCTTGGTTTCATAAATAAAATCAAAGGAATGTTGCACTGACTCACCACGGTTGCAATGGCGGGTTTAGCTGTAGAAGTTGGATTGAAGAAACTAGTGCTTGGCTCAATTTTATTCCCGAACGCATCCTGGCTTTCCCTCGTAAACAGAATGGGCATAGAAGGCAGCATCTGGATATCGTATTCCTCCTCGAAACGATGTCACAAAACACAAACCACTTCACAAATCACCACGACTCATACAATTTTGTATAAACGCAATAAAACTTTTAACAATCATTGTACAACCATTTTATCAACAATTTACACTTGTAAACTCTTTAATAAAATTATTATAAACTGTATAAATCTGATATTTGTTTGCAAAGCTATAAAAATAATATTTCTATTAAATAGTTGACAGACAACACAACATTAGTCTGTGAACACAACATCAGCGACGCGAGAGCGGGCGGGAAAAGATCGGAGTTTAACATTTTTAAAAGTCTATTGCGATGTTTCGAAGTAAAGATTTTTTTATTGGGTTTGAATAAATATTTAAGTACTTACCTACAGGAAATATTGTATTAAAATTGTTTATTTTATTCTGTGTTTATTTAAACATTTCCCTTAAGGAACTTAAAACAATATTTATTAGTAGCATCAAAAATATCATCATCAGTTTTGCAAATTTTTCCATTGTAGAGTTAGGTATTTAAAAATAATTATTTTGCACTTTCACCAATAGATTGCAAAGTATATCGGCGGTAACTTATAAAAAGACGAGTAGAAAGTATATAAATTAGTACTTAATTATTAATACAATCCACTAACATACTTATAAGTCTTATAAAACTTTTTGCTGTCCATGCCCATTGCCCAGTCAGTATTAAAATTAAGATTAAAAGATCAAAGATATGTTTATTTGTTTATGCAAGGCTGATTTACATTGATACAGTAGCTGGCGCCAGTATCACTGATTCCTGGCTGGCGCCAGTATCGCTGCACTGGCACTGGCACTTGATCGCATCGTTTACACGCGTCCAGTGGTCAATTATACTTTTTTGTGGTGACTACACGTTTGCATTCTCAAATTACCTCCTCCTTTTTGGAAGTCGGTCAAAAATGAATATTTCACAGAAATGAAGGAAATTGGAAACATTGTCTAAAAATCTTTGTGCGTTATTACTAGACGAGCTGACACATATCGCACGCTGAGAACGAAATTGACCCAATACAGAAATCGTAAACTTTCTTTCTTCAATATCCAAAGATATTGAAGAAAGAAAGTTAACATTTTAAAAGATTTTTTTTCATTTCTATTTAAAGCATATTCATTGTATTGATAATTTCAAAATTAAAGTTGCAAATTTATCTTTGTACTGTCTAGTTTCGACCTCAATAATATTTTTTAGATAATTAAAATATTTAGTACATTTATAATGCATTAAAAAAAACTTCCGAGAGTAGGTCACTTTAGTACTCAAAACAATTAAATTATCATTTCTTTTTAGGATATAGGTCTATTTTAATCTGATAAATATTAATATTAAGTGACTTGACACAAAATAGAGCACTTTAATTCTTAAATATATGATAAACCAAAGGACCAATAAAAACATTTTTAAAATCAATTATTACTGTATTAAACAAACAGTTAAAACAAAGTCAAATTCTGTAGTTTATAATATAAAGTATTATAAATATAAAAAAAACAACAGTCATATTGTTCTACTAAAATAACATTTTCTAGGAAATATTGTTTAAGTACTATCAGTCTTAAATCAGTCTTTACTAGGTACCTAGGTAACATGTATTAATAATTTTAAAAACTATTAGGTAACAAAACAAAAAAAATATGTTTGTCTTTAAATAAAAATAATACGGCCTTTTAAGCACCTACTATAATTTAGTAACCTTATAATTTAGTAACATAGCACTAAATTATAATGTTTCCTTATAATTTAGTAACACAGTACTAAATTATAATGATTTCTTATAATTTAGTACTATTTTACTAAATTATAAGAAATCATAGAAATTTGCATAGTAATGCGGAATCTGATTTTTATTTATGAGATTCTTGAGATCTTTAATTTTATTTTCTTTTAAAGGAATCGGTTGCTCGTACAGCCGTTGAAGTATTATTTCATCATCACACTTCATTTTTTTTCTTCTGTTTCGCATATTGACTGTATAGAAAGGGTGAGGCCGCCAATTTTTGCTGATATGACGCAGAAAAATTTTGCGAGAGAAAGAAAATCTACGCTGCTTGTGACGTTGGAGCACCTAAATTGTAGGGAATTTATTTTTCTACGTTAACATAGCGTTGAGAAATATGCCGTTGGAGCACCAAAATGATAGCGTAGAGGCTATCATAGCGTAGAGAAAATCAAACTTATCTCTGTAAATAATACACAATGCGGTTTGTATTATAGCCCAAAACATGGCCCTTTTGACTACTCACATGATGCATTGATCGTTTTATGTGAAACAGTAATACTTACATTTGTGTCACAAATAAACTTCCTTTGAAAAAACTGTGTACACAGCCCGACTGAGGTTCAAATGTGAACTGTCGAGAAATGGCGAATATTGCGAGATTTTCCATAGAATACGTAAAAACTCAGCGTTGCCACTTCCCGATTTTACCTTCCCTAACACCCAACGATAACAATAAATCGGTATTATTGATGACGTTTAAAATGTGGGGTAGAATTGATGTTTCTAACGATTCATTTGATTTGAAAAAGTTTATAAAGAAAGTTATAATACAATAAGAATTATATGAGGTAATAGCCATTTATATAAGTATTCATAACATATCAGATTTATCTTCGAATCTGTCATACTTACTGCAGCAGCGACAGTTAAAGTGCACCTTTTCCACGGCGGATTGTATATTTTAAGCTATTTTCTTGCCTTTTTTATGTTTAATTGTAAATATATTTTTAGACTATTATTGGAACTCAAATAATTCTAATGCATGCTTGAGCACTTTGTTTTCTTCGTTAGAATCAGTTTTCGAGCATAAGATAAACACAATACTTTTTAAAATACAAAGGGCGGAGAAAAATAATTGCAAAATCAGCAAAAATTGGTGGCCTCGCCCGAAAGCAGTTTGGGAATATTATGTTTTGTACCTAAATGGATACGGCTCTTCTTTGAGAAATTGCAGGACTTTGATATCATTCCAAGTGAGTTTATTTTTTTCCGTATCCTCATTAAAGTTATACGCCCACTGTTCTTGCAATTGTTTCAAATCAAAGAAACAATTGTGGTTCATTTCCCTAACGGTGAATGGTTTTCCAGATTTTCGAGCACTTTTGATAATTGTGATATAAGCTGATATGGGGTGTATATAGGACCTGCTTTTTTATTTTTCTTGATTTCTTTTTCAATTAAGCTGTGAACATTGTCGGCTTCATTTTGAGTATGTCCCTTTATTAAGTACTTGTGAGTTATGGACTGTATATTTTTAAAGTGTATAACTGCAAATGAGTATAGGCTGGCTATCACTTTGTTCTTTTTCTGACCAGTACAATTGTCTGAATAAAAATAAATAATTTGTGATGACATTGCACTTCGACATTGTTTCGACTTGTCGACATTGTGTGGGAATGTTACGGAAAGTTGTCACAGAGTTACTGCATTTTGAAAATGGTCTCTCCTTGATTTTCTGTTCACAGTTTCTCAAACTTTGCCTGACAAAATGGTATATTGAATTCTTTTGACAAAAAAAAGCTTTTCTGAGTTAATATATCTCGTACCAAGTACCTTATTCAATCGAAATAAATCTATACTAATATTATAAATGCGAAAGTATCTCTGTCTGTCTGTCTGTCTCGCTCTCACGCCAAAACTACTGAACCGATTGTAATGAAATTTTGTACACAGATAGTCTAAAGCCTGAGAAAGGACATAGGCTACTTTTTAACTGGAAAAAGGGATTGTAAGGGGGTGAAAATGCGTAAATTTGTTCAAATTAAGTTAGTTCCAAAAATTCATAACAGATGGCGCTAAGAGTCGCCTACATCTTGCTATCGCTTGCTTATAAGTCTTTCTATAAGAGGTGGCACCATATTGAATTAAGTTTTTCGATTCTTACGATTGTTATACACGTTATTAAGGCCCGTATTTTTGGTCAGTACTTAAGATGCGACCCGATCTTAAGACGCGGTTCGGCTCTGTGATTGCCGATTGGTCCAAATTTTGACAGCCAACCAATCACAGAGCCTGAACCGTGTCTTGAGACCGAGATGCATCTTGAGTACTGACCAAAAATACGGGCCTAAATAACTCACTACTCAGTACTTTATCTATGCAGTGACGTAATCTTAAACCTACCAATGATAAATAGTTTATGGGTAAAGCTAAAGTTGTGTAATGGGGGGCTAAATAAGCTTTAAATTAGGTATAAATAAAGTTTACTTAATTAAAAAAGCTGTTTTTATGTATTTTGATTTAAGGGGTACCAGGGTTTTAAAAAGCTTTTAAATTTGACACCAATTTTGTTGACACCGCGCGCTATATAAACTGATGTCCACGCGGACGAAGTCGCAGGCAACAGCTAGTATTACATAAATTAATATTCATTATTCTTTTTCAGATGATGATGCACCAGACACAAAAAAAATGAATATCAGTTCTGATATTAGTTACTTACTTACCGTACTGTGTAGCAAAAGTACAAACGGTGATTAACTACGAAGATTCTGACAAGTAATCTTGATTCATGTCAAGTAGATAATGCAAGTAAAATTATATTATAATGCAAGTGTAATAATTAATGATGATTTTGTGACTTTAAAATCGTGAAATAAAAATTGTTTTTTTCTTTAATTTTCACCCCTAACGTTATATCAATACAGGAATAAATACCATTTGGGAGATGCAGAGCATATTACGTCGTAGCACAAAGTACAACCAAACAGACTAAGGAATCTAGCCACAAAAGTAATCGGCCAAGTGCCAGTTGCACTCACGCACATAGGGTTCCGTAACATTTCAGAGTGTTTAATTAAAACCTTCATTTCAAAAAGTTTTTTGATTTTAATTTATTTTATTTTAATTAAACTATAATCTGGCAGTTATCACAACACACAGTTTTAGAATGACTGGGACTTGGTGACTTACATTTATCAAAGTTAGTGTTTAATTGTTACGTAACTTTACTACACATGTTACAACCCAGTTACTACATATGGAGAAAACATGTGTACACATTTTTTTCTGTAACAAGCGGACCCGGTTACAACACGTAGAAGCAAACCCCCACACAGTCGCAAGGTGTCGTATGAGCTACGAAACTGTTACGACTTGTTACAGTTTCACAAATCTGCGACCGAAAATGGCTATATGGGACAGATCCAGTGCCACTGGCACGGGATGCGCGGCGCGCGGGGTCGTTCACTGGATCGAAAAATAGGCTGCCGGTCTATTTCGATCCAGTGCTGGATACTGGATGCTGGACTGGATTGAAACATGTTTACATTGATACAGTGCTGATCCAGCGACGGAATCCAGTGATGCTGGCGCCAGCTACTGTATCAATGTAAATCAGCCTGAGGCTGGTAATTCAAAAATTAACTATAGGTACCTTAAGGATTACGGGCTTTGTTTTCCTGGCAAAGATTCCTAAATAATACATCTTTTACATCAACTCAAATAATTTAGGAAGGTATTCCGTATTAGTAACAGATGGTCTGTTTTGGTGCGTTTAAATGATCAAACGTAAAACGATTAATTAAACGGTAGCGATTATGTAGACAGTGGCGGGGCAGGACCTAAATTTTATGTGGGCAAGATAATATATCTTGCGAGGCCCCCTAAAATATATTTAGCGAAGCCCCCTGACAGATGACGCTAAAGGACGGATTTGTTGAGAGAAATATTTTTTTGATACTTATAGTTTTATTTATCAAACTTTTTATTTATGAATATTTGAGTATCACAAGTTGTAAAACCTTAAAAAAATCTCGTGGTCCAAGGGGCGCGAGGCCGTGGGCGGTCGCCCACACCGCCCACGCCTTGCGCCGCCTCTGCATGTAGAGTTTTGTGCCAATGCCAAGTGGCCCCTGCTCACCTGGATTTTTAAGTGCCCTAGGACAGATTTGTGAAGTCATTTTTAAAAATGTTTCTAAAAATCAACATTTGGATGGCAACGAGTTTAATCTATCGCACCTGATCAATAACTTTTGCGGACGACTAGGCCTAAATAGGTTCCTGTAATGTTATGACGTATCATTTAGCTTTTAATCCTTCGATCGCGGATTCTTGGAAATCTATTGTTCTACATGTGGCCGCTTGCGAGTTGAACATGAGAAAGCGTTAAGGCGACGCCTTGATAATTTGGATGTAGCGATGCCGATTTTTCTCAGCAATGACTAAAGCTAAGAAACTAAAGTTCATTGTCAGTATTCATCATGTCTTTGTCTTTGAATTGCCCATAGCATAACACGATTGGACAACTTTTATAACACAGAATTATCAATCGAAAAGACCTCTGTAAAAAAAGGGATTCCTATTTTTCCAACAGAGGAGAGTGATTTAAGGTTCCAAAATTTGTACATAAATTGGTTGAAGCATACACTTTAATATGTGCATAGCTTATATGAAATGTATTTATGGTTTTTAAATTACGCGACAAAAACCATTTTGTTGCTTACGCCCTTTCCATTTTTTGCTGTTCCATTGCTTGCCGGCCCGGTTTCTCGGTTTCTTACTTTAACGCGGCGTCACCTTAAACCGCTGTACTCAGAGACATTTAATTATAGTTAGGGAGGGGAAGAGGGGATTTCGGGACAAGCTCGAGCGTGTTTGATTAAGCTTGTATAGGCTTCCGACATGTGTCTAGTTATCATGGTATAGAAATCAGATTTCTTACGTGGTGGGTTATTTTTTTTTAAATATTGAAATGTCATCGGATCTGTCAGATTATTAAGATAAGGGATGTTTAGTATACCCCAAAGAAGCTTCCATATAAAGCACTGACGATTCAAAGGTTAGGTAAGCCTGTAGGGACATTTTAAAATGTAAAAAAACTAGCTGTCCCGGCAAACGTTGCTTTGCCATAATATATTTGCCATATTATTTTATTGAAGTGACTAAATAAGTATGTCATCATTAATTCAACGTCGATCGCTATCCCGTCGCACAAACAATGGTCGCCGTCAGTCTCAGTTTGTAATAATTTACTATTATTTATTCAACAAATGCACTTATCAATATATAAAGTACCGAGTAGCCGATTGTCAGACCTACTGAATATGCATATAAAATTTGGTTAAAATCAGTAAAGCCGTTTCGGAGGAGTTCGTGGACTAACATTGTGACAAGAGAATTTTATATATAAGAAGAAAAGATAAAGCTTCATAATATTTTCCTAACTAAGCTTCGCAGATATTTTATTTTGCACTAAACTAAATGATGTAGTCCTTGTTGCCTAAAATATATTTATAATTTACCTTAAGCAATTTTCTGAATAATATATTTTCTTTTTCAAAACTTGAGAATGGCTGCAGTTTCTAAACCCACCGCTAAAATAAAAAACACTTTTTTTTTCAGTTTTATCTAATATAAAAAAGCCTACTAGGTCTCCATGACGCTCGAGTCGAGACACAATTAGCACCTTCCCCTACCCTACTATTATGATTACTTAACCTTCATGAAAAAAACCGGCCAAGGGCGAGTTGGACTCGCCACTGAAGGGTTCCGCAGCAGCAATAAGGTTTATTTCTATAAAATTAAAAGGTTTTTGATTTATTTTTATAACATTTTAGTTGATTTAATGAAAGTTAAATTAAGGTTTACCATTTATGACGTATAAAAAAAACTACTTGATAGATCTCGTTCAAACCAATTTTCGTTGGTAGTTTTTCTAGTAATGTACATCATATATTTTTTTAGAATTATCATGCCTCTACTTTAGAAGTTAGAGGGGGGGGGGGGACACATTTTACCACTTTGGAAGAGTCTCTCTCGCAAACTATTCAGATTAGAAAAACATGATATTAGAAACCTCAATATGATTTTTGAAGACCTATCCATAGATACCCATACGCGTAGGTTAGACGAAAAAAAAAATTTGTTTCAGTTGTACCTATGGGGATCCCTAAAAGTTTTAATAATTTTTCCATTTTTGTATCGAAATCTTAATGCAGTTCACAAACTACATCTACTTACCAAGTTTCAATAGTATAGCTCTTATAGTTTCGGAGAAAAGTGGCTGTGACATACGGACGGATAGACAGACAGACAGACATAACGAATCTATAAGGGTTCCGTTTTTTTCTATTTTGGCTACGGAACCCTAAAAATGAAGAGTTTGATAGATAATGTCCATGCCTCGGGTAGATATGTCAAAATTTTGAATTAATCACATTAGTACATAATAATGTTCCACTCTGAGTGCGGTAGTTAGACATCGATCTGAGATCTCAGTACCTAATAGTTTTCTAAAAGTAGGATCACTATTCGGCAATGGAAAGATTTCTAGATCAATAAAAAATGAGCTTTACCCTACACTTTTACAAAAGGTAGGTAGACCTTCACCACTTGACACCTCCTAAGTCCTAATGTAACTCCATAGTTGGTGGTCGTTCTTACCTCTACATAGAGGGGACATATTAATGTAACTAGGTACAGAAAAACTTTCAAAATGACAAAGATCTGGCTACCAGCCCTGCCTCTTAAGTCTACTACGAAAAAATTATAAGTATTTTAAAATAACTTCTTTCAAATTATTGATTGGTAGAGAATCAGTATTTAGAGATTATAGCGTCGTATAGCGCCTATTTGCGCTGTTAGCCAAAAATTGCTTTTTTGTTAAAACCACAGAACAATAAAATATTGTTCTGTGGTTAAAACTCGTATTTTTCCTTTTTCGTTAATCGAAATTTAATCTTATCATTTTCATTAGTGGTACAAGGTTAAAATACATGTGGGCAAAATTCGCGAGGCCTGTATTATCAGCTTGTTATGTAGGCTGTGTCATCTCTTGCCACTTTTTTTTTGATGCGCAGGGGAAACCCATCATGGGTCCCCCGGGTTGGGAATGTGCCTCAGTTCTGAAGCACCCCGGGGGTATGTGAGACTCCTACTCACTAACGGTTCGCCGTATATAGGAGGGATATCCCGGATCTAACAAACACGACCGGCCGGTCTACCTCGGACCGGACTTCTACCAAAGTAAGGGAACGCTTAGGCAAACTTAAGCGTTCCCCTCGGCGCCGGGACTGGCTAAGCCGGGGAGGTTCCATCCTCTCCCGAAGCCCCGTTAGACGAGAGTTAGGAGGTTCGCATAGCGTCGCCTCCGCACTCCCGTCCTTCGCCGGCGGAGCGGCAGAGAGGTGGGATCGTCCTCTCTGAAAGAGGCCTCGGAGCGGATCCGAGGCCTCTTTCTGCGACATAACAATTTCGCAGAAAGAGATCGCCGCCTGCCAGGCCTCATCGCTCTCGAGCATGCAGCGCACCATACTCGGGAGCGAGAGGTCCCCGCCTAGCACTGCCACAAGATCGTGGCGCTGCACGGCCCAACGATCGCACACCTCAAGGGTATGTTGGGCCGTGTCCTCCGCAGCGCCGCACTCATGGCAGGCTGGCGTTGGCTCTCTCCTGGCGACCTTACACAGGTACCCACCGAAGCATCCGTGCCCGGTGAGTACCTGCGTAAGGCTTGCCACTTGTGCCAACCTGGGTTAAAGCTAATCGTGGATTAAATATCATGTTGTCTCCGTCATCACGCTAACACAATAAAAGCAAACGTTTGTGATATTTCTTCACGCAACGGCTGGAAA
Source organism: Lysandra bellargus (assembly GCA_905333045.1). NCBI lineage: Eukaryota > Metazoa > Arthropoda > Insecta > Lepidoptera > Lycaenidae > Lysandra > Lysandra bellargus. The sequence goes on along the minus strand of HG995352.1, from coordinate 4,893,921 downwards.
GATTTTATTAAGATTTAGTGTAGAAATAGTTGATATAACCGATAACACCATGATAACACATTAAAATTACGCTATATTTTAAGTGCCTGACAGACGCTTAAAGCACACGGGTTTTAAAGGTTCGACACACGTACGAACTTAAAGTACGCAGGTTTTAAGTTCGCGAACTTACTCGGCTCGCGTCGGTGACACACGCACGAACTTTAAGTACGCGGGTTTTAAGTCCGCGAACTTACTCGGCTCGACGTCGGTGCTAGACTACACGGATCGCGAACTTACTCGGCTCGCCGTCGGTCCACACGAGTACACTGGGTTACCATTCCACGTTTTAAAGACTAATGAAAAAAAGTAAGCGCAGTCAGCGCAAAGCGTCAGTCAGAAGTCAAGCGCAGAGTTCATGAATTATTATTGTTTAAGTCTCAGGCAGATTAGAACAGAATGAAGTTGCTTTTAATTATTATTATTAGTATGTATATTGTATAACTAGCTGTTGCCCGCGACTTCGTCCGCGTGGACTTCAGTTTATAGCGCGCGGTGTCAACAATATTGGTATCAAATTTAAAAGCTTTTTAAAACCCTGGTACCCCTTAAATCAAAATACCCAAAAACAACAGCTGTGCAGTGTACACATAATATTTCTTTTTTAAAATTAAAATTTATACCAAATTTAAAGCTTATTTAGCCCCCCATTACACAACTTTAGCTTTACCCATAATTCATAAACTATAGTTTATCATTGGTATGTTTAAGGTTACGTCACTACATAGATAAAGTACTGAGTAGTGAGTAGTGAGTTATTTAATAACGTGTGTAACAATCGGAAGAATAGAAAAGATGGTACCATAGCATATAGAAAGACTTAAAGCGCCATCTGTTATGAATTTTTGGAACTAACGTATTTTTCACAAATTTACGCATTTTCACCCCCTAACAACCCCGTTTTCCAGCTAAAAAGTAGCCTATGTCCTTTCTCAGGCTTTAGACTATCCGTGTACAAAATTTCATTGTACATGAAAGCGAGACAGACAGATAAACAGACAGACAGACAGACAGAGATACTTTCGCATTTATAATATTAGTATAGATGTATATTAAGTATATTTATTTTTTATAATATTATGATATTTATTATTTACATAAATAGGTATACTTATAATATTATTTAAGTATATAATAGTTATTTTAAATATAGTATCCGTATAGTATGTAATAGTAATTGTTATAGTATGTATTTATTACTGTCGACAAAATTATAAATAAAATTGTACTTTGCATCTACATCTAAGGATTTTAAATTAAATAACGTTTTATTTGACTGAAAAATGTTTGCATAATTTTTTTTGCATTATTTCATAGCAATTGGCATAATTTTGACAAAATTTTAACAGTACTTTAGCAAATTTTGTATTAGTCGTGTTGGCAACACTGCCTGGCGGCTCGCGGCTCGCGCACAGAACACAAGCGGAGGGCTCGCGGCTCTCGGCTCGCGGCTCCCAGTGCTGCCAGACGTACGAGCCTTGACGAGCTACGAGTAAAATTCCAAGATGGCGAACTTGCGCGGCAATCTTTAAGTACGCGAACTTTAGGTGACACACAGGCGATTAAGATCGCCGAGCCATAAGTACGCGTACTTGCTCGCGTGTCTGTCACCCGCCCCTTTAAGGGTCGACACACGTACGAACTTAAAGTACGCGGGTTTTAAGTTCGCGAACTTACTCGGCTCGCGTCGGTGACACACGAGAATCGCTCACACTGGATTACCATGCCCCCAGGCTCGCGGCTCGCGGCTCTTTGCTGACACACAGGCGATTAAGATCGCCGAGCCATAAGTCCGCGTACTTGCTCGCGTGTCTGTCACCCCCTGTACTGCGGAAAAATATAACAATTTATTTCTCCCTAAAAGTACGTACTTACCGCACAGCTTGCTTATAAATTATGTTTTATGAAAGAGAAGGCATATTAAGCGAATGATTACTAAACTCAAATTGGTGCAAGTAGGCCTTATCAAATTTATAAATTAACTGCCGACTAGCATAGTAAGGGAGCTAGCAAATAGTAATTCTGATCTCAGGGGGCTTAGCTAACACGTTTTTTTTTATATTTTCATTATGTAGAATCGCCAAACAAAATTAAGTTTTGGTTGAGAGAAGTTAAGTTAATATTGATAGGTTTTTGAGAATTTTTAATGCAGTAGTAGATACCTATACACATATTAATTTTATAGGAACGTGGCAAAGGAATTTATCACGACCACGACATCCCGAAATGCATTAATAAAATCCATTGTAAGTTATAATATAAAATATAAATTATAATTAACTTTCGTGAGGACAAATAGTTAAAAAAATGTTTTTCTATCAAACAGCGAAAAATTTATTGTCATTTATTATATTACTTGTAGAAAACGTTTAAGAATCGGATGTCGCATATTTTGCACACCCTGTATTAATTATATTTTATTAATTATAATATATATTTCAACACTTACAAAGGACAAACTGAAAAGATAAGTCCGTATAATATTATAATTTAGGTATACCATACTTTTTCAGGGCCCAGCAGTATGTAGTTCGTAGTTCGTACGTAGAAAGGCGTAAGCCCTTGAAAGCCCTTGGAAATTATTTCTGCCGGCGCTCATTGCCCTAAAATTTAGGGCCTAAATCCTATTACACCTCTATTACTTATTGTCAACTGTCTCTGAATACAGCGTGGTGTAATGCGGGCTTTTACTACGTACGGCAAACTTCACAGTCATTCAGTTTTGCGTTCAGTGTAAGGTCAGGCTTCAGCCAAACGTGCCCTTTTCATGGGCAGTTTGTTGATGACGGTACCGTTGTCAGGCTCCATCGATTTTTGCCACCACTTACCAACAATAACCATTGTTTTCGAACGCTCCCATGCTAAACCACGATAACATTTTATGTCTCAAAAATATAAAGTTCGATGGCTAAATAAAATAAACCTTTTGAAAGGTTATTAAATGTAGCAGTGTTTTTTTTTTATTTATGATTTTATTTTGCTTGTGAAATGGCATCTGTTATACCTGAGGGATTACGAAATGGGGTAAGTTTAAAACAATGTTCTTAACTTTTTTATACTTACCTAAAAATAAAAAAGTTTTAGTTGTGATTTTCACTTTTTTCAAATAACGTAGAGCTTTTTCCGTTAAATTATCCTATAAAAGTATAATACCTTGTAAACTCTTGTAAAAAACTTATTGACTTCAATAATTAATTTTAAGTAGCAATAAATTCAGACAGTTGCAATTTAAGGATTTTTGCAATTTTTATATTCTTAGATTTATTCTACCTAAGCTTTTTACTACCCATTAAATGTAAAAAATATTTTATGAAAATATACTTTTAGCATAGTCATAGAAGTTAACTCTATAGATTAGTAAGCATGATAATGAAAATAATATGTAATTGGAAAACAACATTTTTGTTGTTTCACCTATATCTAACGATCGAACCTACTACGACTTACGTCAAGAGGCTGGGTTATAAGGCTCTTGACCACAGTCGTAAAACACAGGACCGCGAATCTTTCATCTCATCTTGGCTCAATCATAGCTCTACTTTTTATAACTCAACTCCTAATCCAATTTTAATGTAGTGAGGAATACCAAATAACGATTAGGTATCCATATGATATTAATTAGTAAAGTAATTAGTACTATTGTCCTACTAAATATACTTAATGTGATAAAATAATAGGGCACTCGGTTAATACGAACAAAGACAACCCAAATATCGATTGAATGGAAAAGTTCTGTGGCCCTGATTTTGTAAGAACATGTGTTTAGAACAGTGGTTCTTAACCGATGGTCCGCGGACCACTGGTGGTCCCTGGAGGCATTCCAAGTGGTCCGCGAAGCCATCCTAATAATGTGACGTGATGTAATAAGTCGAGTCGTAACAACTTTTATATTTTTGCCAAATAAAAAAATTTATGAGTGCTAATTATAAAGTTGTGCTTGTTTTCTTTATAACAATTCTTTATTTAGGTAAACCAACTGGGTGATCCCCGGCAATACAGACAATTGGTAAAATGGTCCCTCATGACTAAAAGGTTAAGAATCAAGGGTTTAGAAGGACTAGCTATAGGCAGTGACGGATTAAAACTACTTGATGCCCTAAGCAACCCATGCCTGTGCCCCCCTATCTGTATGTCAACTAGAATCAGTCTTTGAACCTTTACTTTTCTGGTGCCCCCTCAGACGTGATGCCCTAGGCCAGTGTTTCCCAAACTTGTCGGGACCGCGACCCATCTATAAGAAAGTTTAAAGTTCTCGGCCCACCTTGTGTCATGAAGATAAAAAAAGCAGCGGTATGTTGTTGCCGCACCATTAATTCTTATCGTAGTTCACCACCATATCATCATCGGACGACAGCCTTACTTACAAATTACAATTACGTTTGTGTTCGAATGCCCCGCCCCAGTCCCGCACGCACCCACGACGACGAACGAACGAGTAAGATGACAATTGAACGAGTACGACAATCATCCTATAGTTTCAGGGCCCACCCAAAATCTACCCGCGACCCACCCACACTTTAGGAAACACTGCCCTAGGCAATTGCTTAATTTGAATCCGTCACTGGCTATAGGTATGCGGTATGCGGCACGTAGCGGCGTAGGCCGTAGGCTCGTAGCACATGGGATAGGGGCACCAAAATGTTCCTTTGTGTATGGTAATACAAGTTTTATGGCCGTTTTACATTATTCTAATCCAGAGATTCAATCCAACGTTTTTTTCGCGAAATTGTGTTCCAGTACCCGTTTACATTATTCCAATAGTAATCCAGCTCTGGATTGGATAACTAGGTTGAAATAAGGTAAGCCCGCTATTATGTACACAGGCTTCAGAAGTAAGAATATATAGTTAAAAGTATATTTAAATAAGTACTAGCTATTTGACCGAGCTTTGCTCGGTATTCGATAAAACACGAATAAAATGTCATTTTCTAAAAACGATTCCTAGCTAGATCGATTTATCGCCCCCGAAACCCCCTATATACTAAATTTCATGAAAATCGTTGGAGCCGATTCAGAGATTCCAATTATATATATATATATATATATATATATATTTATATATATACAAGAATTGCTCGTTTATAGATATAAGATATTAATAGATGACGCCCGCAACTCCGTTGCGCTAAAACTCGTTTATCGCGGTGAACCGTACATTTTTGCGATAAAAAGTATCCTATATCCTTTCCCGGTACTCAAAGTATCTCCATGGCAAATTTCAGCAAAATTGGTTCAGCGGTTTGAGCGTGAAGAGGTGACAGACAGACAGACAGACACACTTTCTAGACATTAGTATGGATTTAAATTTATTTAATGTTATCTGTAAAGTATACTGCCCCGATATGATAAAAGGGCGTAACTTCCACAAATACGATTTTGAGATAATTGCATTTTAGTAAAAAGTGTATTTCAAACCATTTAGCTAAAATTTTTGATATCACTTGCTTTTGAATTATGTGTAAAGAAAATATATCCTTCTTTTTGCATATTTACTTTCGTAATAATGGAGGGGGTTATTTAATTATTTCAACTTTTCTGTTTCATCGTCTTTATGAAATAAAATATTAAAAATATGTTCATACTAAACAGAAAAGCCATAACTAAGGAAGCTAAGGGCCTTTCTTGTTCAAAACCGAAATTATGGCTTTTCATACTATGGATGCTGTACCTAAATAAGTGTATAATAAATTATTTTTAAACAAGATTTAGGCTGGTAGTTTTTTTATTAGGAAATTTTCTTTCAAATAATCAAAATAATGTTCAAAATTCAGCGTGGCACATAGCTGGTTAGTGGTTATGATGAGAAAATGTCACCTACTAGTACTGAGTATCTCACTTTTCACTGAATATTTTCAAATTCAAACACACAGGTACAGTTGAAATTAGTAATAAAGTGGCACTAAGTAAAAAATCAAATTCTTAGTAATAAGAAATAAATAAACATCGGCCAAGTGGAATTGGACTCGCGCACGACGGGTTCCGTACCGTTATAGAGCAAAAACAGGCCAAAAATTGTGTTTTTTGTGTGGCAGCCCCCCTTAAATATTTTTTTATTTTAATCTTCTTATAAATTATTCAAGTACACATATAATTGAGGATTTTGTGAAAGTTTCAAGTGCCTACCTGTTGCCATTATTGATATCGAGCAAAAAATTCCGAAAAAATCACATTTGTTGTATGGTAGCCCCCCTTAAATATTTATTTTATTTTATTTTTAGTATTTGTTGTTATAGCGGCAACAGCTATACACAATCTGTGAAAATTTCAGAAGTATAGCTATAGCGGTTCTTGAGATACAGCCTGAAAACAGACAGACCGACAGACGTACAGATAACGAAGTTTTAACAATAGGGTCCCCGTTTTTACCCTTTGGGTACGGAACCCTAAAAAATGGATGTGGGTGACTTTTTCATACAACTAACGTGATTATTAGTGTCCATTTTTCTCGATTTCAATCATGGCAACAGGACGTAATACACTTGAAATTTTCACAAAGGCCTTACATATAATTAAGGCATTTGTGAAAATTTCAAGTTTAGTTTAGTTTAGTAATTATATTATGTGTATTTTGGTAATTAATAATAGTTTTAAAATAAAATCAAAATTTAAGGAATCTCCCATACAAAAAAAAAAAACAATTTTTAGCTCGTTTTTCCTTTATAACGGTACGCAACCCTTCGTGCGCGAGTCCGACTCGCACTTGGCCGATATTATATCATAAAGGTTCATAAAAATCATAAAAAATATAAAAAATTTCTTCTTTTTTTTAAGCATTTTCCACCTGGTAAGTCGCAGATTACTTGTATGAAAAGGCGTAAAATATATAATAACGCCCTTTCATCCTAGTAACATAAATTTACTTGTATGAAAAGCCACAATTTGGAAATTAGGGCTTTTCATCATAAAACTCAGAACGTAGAAGAACATGGTATGGCTTTCTATTAAATGTTCTGTTAAGGAACAAAATTTTTTTTTTTGGAATTCGACCATGTTTCCTAGACAGAAAAATAGAGTTTTCTCTGCTGATTCTGAATGTATTTATAACTCTATTTGGCCAAAAATGGAAGTTACGCCCTTTCGTCTTATCAGGGCAGTATAGTTGCATGAATAATAATAATTATTGTACTTATCTCTTTGATAAAATTAATATCGAAAGACAATATCTTTCAAGTTCCAAAGTAAAGAAATGCTACAGCTTTACTGTGCATTGAATGTGGGAGTCACGTTACGGCCATGCTACGGCATGAATAAGTCGACTGGATGAACACCACGGACTCACACAAAACCGGCGACAAAAAGGTTGTTTTATTTTTCGCCGAGTGATTAAACTAGTCGACGATATTTCAATATATTTTATATACTTACTACTTACATAATTAATTTCTTCAAGTATATTTAAACTAGATGATGCCCGCAACTTCGTTGCGCCAAAATTCGTTTATCGCGCGGGAACCGTCCTGGTCCTTTCTCGGGACTCAAAGAATCTCCATGCCAAATTTCAGCAAAATCGGTTCAACGGTTCGAGCGTGAAGAGATAACAGACAGACAGACAGACAGACACACTTTCGCATTTATAATATTAGTATGGATATTCAAAATTAATATCAAAACACGAAAACTAGCCACCAGTAGTTTAGATTTAGAACCATAAAAAACAATATTATTATTAATATTTTCTCTTCGTAACAAAACAAATCACATAGAATATTCTATTATAAATTCTCACCCTAGTTAGAGTTCCTCTTAATACACTAAAAATACGTTAATATCCTTTGTTACGACTCATCATAATGCAAATTGTTAGACGTGAGTGGGTCAAAATAATAACTAACGTGTATAATTTTCAAATTATAATAAATACCTTTATTAGTTTGAGCCTTAAGCTTACGATGTCTTTTGCTTTCGATTTTTGTTCTGGTAGAATAAAATCTTGCCTGTCCCCAAGCCGTTTTTGACCACAATTAGAGAGATTATTTAAGTCTCAACTTTAATTTAACCCATCAAACCCCATAAGCTTACCGGTGAGCGAGACACAATACATAGAATAACAATAGATTTCCAAGAATCCACGATTGAAGGATTAATGAATATTTTCATACAAACTCTTTAATAATATAAAGTTAAGTCTATATAATACTCTACCTACGTTTATTTGGCCTTAGACATATCCGGTAAGGGCCCTTTCCATGCTGGGACATGATGGAGAAGCATGATGACCACGTCCACAATCATCGTCAATCAGGGGCATACCATAGACGTGATCCCTTTAATGTTAAGTACTGTTTGACCATCATGGGTCATAAGTCATAACTCATATACGACGTATGGGGAGGCCGCTTAAGTTAAAAAATCGATAATTATTTACTCTTATCGAAATAGCGAAGCGATTCGAATATTTATATTTTAATAAACTATATAAAAATTTAATAAATTATATTACTTATTTTGTTTGGCCAGAAATATGTAGTTTCGTTAACTTTTCGTTTGGACAGTTACAAAACCATTGATAATGACGGCAGAATAACGCCACGTACGGACAAACAAACACGTTTACATATGTATAATTTAAAAACCCAATCTAATGTATTAAATCCGCATTCGTTGAGACCTTGTTCGGAGGAAGCGAGCGTTTCCCTTCGCTCTTACTTCAGTGATATCCTACTATTGTCCTATCGCGCGTCAGATCGTTGGCCGGTTTTGAAACAGTTGTAGTCAGTAGAGTGCCAGTGAAAATGACCGAACTAAACAGTAGCAGGAACTACAGGAACGAACGAAATGAAGAAAACGACGCGTCCACAGATCTCGTCGTCGGGAACACGGATGATGTAATTTTTTTTATTTCTGTTTAGATAATTAATCGGTGAAAGGCTTTAATTTTTCTTTTGTGTAATTATGTTATTAATTTTTGTAGAATTAACCTTTTCTGCCTTTTAAATTGCATGATAATGAAAAGTAGAGAATTTTGACCTCACTCTACCCTTCCAAGACTAACTTTTACATAGAGAAAAAAAATAAAAATACAGAGCATAATCTTTTGTGATTTATATTTTTTTAAATTAGGGCTAACGCGAACGCACTGACTAACAAAACCCAGTGCGTCATGTTTTTAGGTAATATAACGAGTGAATCAGCTAATGTTCTCTTTGTCTTCCGGTGGACCTCTCGTGCTAATTGGTGTTTATTTGTGAACTTTTAAAAGTGATCGAGTAGTTAATAGTGTTGAAACTATGGCTTCAAATATTATCTACTACCCACCTTCTACAGTTTGTGTTTGTTTTGCGGTATGTTTATTTTTTTATTTTTCTGCGGATTTCCGAATATAACTGATCCAGTTTATTAAACATCGATTTATTTGGAATGCATAATATGGAAATATGATAGTTGATAGTGTTCAACTAACTTCAGGTTATTCTAGCTTATTCTCTACAACTATGTTTTCCCTTATAAATACAAAAGAAAAACCTCAATAATTCTTAAACTGCACTGTACTACTGTTTTAGTATTAAGTTTTGAGTCCTGTTTAATTAGTACGTATCAATTACTAACAAGTGGTCTTTCAGGAATCTCTCAATGCCAATGGTCAATGACCATGGTGTAGCGTATTTTGCGTGATGTCGGCTAATTTATTATTGTCCGATAAGGCCGTGTTAATGGTTCGTTCTTTGAATCGTTCATTCACCCCCGAAGGGTTAGTGGACAAAACAGCACTTTTCGACTTTGTCTGTAAAACATTTCACATACTTAATACAAAATAAATAATTATATAAAATGTACTTATGCACATTTTCTTATGTAAATATTTATCAAAAATTACAATATAATGAAGTATTTATTATACTAGTACTACTATATAATGTATCTATTTACTACTCGGGTAATTTCAAAATATTCTATTTTCTTCTTTTCATTTTAGCTTTTGCACACTGGAAATTAGTAAAAACCTTTGTTTTTTGGTTAAATTGCATTATAATAAAAATAATTTGCGAAATGCGAGTTGAAAACATTTGAGGTATGCGGGGAGAGGGGTAGTACGTAGGTTGTCGTTGTTTAGGTATAATAATCATGACACCAATTCGCGAATTCCAAAAAGTCATAAGCTACGGTAGAGAGCACATCTGTGTCGTCTCATATGGCTCTCTCGATAATTGATTTGGTTTGTATGAGTGTGCAAGTTTTATTAAATATTTTCAAATTTGAATTTAGAATTTTAACCCTTAAGGGCATTCCCTACGGAGATTCCGTAATTTAGCGTATTCAGAGTAAACTCATAATTTGAAAGCTACGAAGTTATAATAAAAATACAGCAATAATCTTCAGTATATCAACATTCCTTTCCCCGTATTAAATTTTCTATTTTTGTTTTTTATACTCACGATATTACCTTCCAAAGTTTTACCAATTTATTAAAATTGAGGCATACTTTCAGCATCTCCCTAGTATTTACAAATTACGTTTATTTGAAACACACGACAATAGATAGACAATTTTTCATTAACTACATATTCCCCGTTTTAATTTTTTTTTACATCAATTTCGAACTGAGTTATGTAAAAAAAAAGATTTTTGTGCGATCTCGGCAATGCGTCAAATGTATGGTCAAGGTCGTTTGCTCGGGGGATGGCCTTAATAGCCGATACATTCAACAAACGTATGCAAATCATTTTGCCAATTTCGTGAGCAGCCGCAAAACTTATATGTATTTAAATTTGGTCAGAATGTAGAGTTTAATGACATTAATATTACACGCTAATAAAAGGTGGCGCTAAGTACTTGTTTTTTGGTTCGTGTTATGTTCACATAAAATGTATTAAGTAGGTTTTAATACAATAATTATTATATAAAGATAAACTTTTTCTGCTTAATTTAATTAATTAGGAGTACATTCTTTACGTGGAACGTAACGTGACTTATTTAAATTAGTAGAAAACTACTAAACTATTAAATAAATCTTATCTGCGTTTGTGAAATAAGAAATGTGTAACTCGAAATTATTATAATTTTGTTCATGACTGCAGCTGTCTGTACGAATTACGGCATAATATTTCATATTCAAGGTTTTATTGTATTGATTTGTATAGCAATAGCGTTTAAAGTAGAACGGATGATCCGGCAGTAGAAATTGATTATTTTTCAAAACCTTGACACAGAAAAAATAATATGGAAATAAATAAAAATTATCTTACCTTTACACTGTGAACTTTAAACTACCTTTATATTAATAAATATTAATTATCCTCAGCCATATAAAATCTAATAATATTTTGCACAAAAACTTTAATTTGAAATTGGACCGTTAACCGCCATTTTTTTCTTGCCCTACTTTTTGACAGTTCTTTTTTTTTAATTTTTGCCCTTAACGTTTCAGGTCAAAGGCCTCGACGCCAACCGCTATGCGACGAAGAAGACGGTTGCGCAGGGCATGCTGGACATTGCCCTGCTGACATCGAACGCATCCCAGCTGAAGTATGTTCTGCAAGTCGGCCAGAAGCACGAGTTCTACTACATGCTCCTCGTGCTTATTTCGCTGTCGATCATACTACAGGTGAGGTGGTTTTATTGCTCTTTAGATCAAATTTAAGTAGTCCAAAGGTACAAAAAGATAACTGTAGGCCACACACAACTTCAAGATCGCTCAGCGGAACTGTAGGGACCAATCGGCACATGGGTACCTACTATTTACTGCCAATAACGTTGACAAAATATGTAAGTACTTATATAAGACTTTCCTATAGCTCAGGCTTGAGAGCTAGGGAAGGGATAGGCTAAAACTGACTAACAGAGGAAAGGAGCGATAGGATCTTAAGGTGGAATGGACGCTCAGTATACGCAGTTCCCAGGTGGCGATGGGCATAGTGCTTCTCTCTCTCAACCTGCTGCGCGACTACCGCTTCCACCAGCCCCGCCACCGCACCTCCGCCCTCAACATCAACTACGGCACCACCGCCGTCGCATTTGTCGTCACCGTGCTCAACGTCCTCGTCTCCGCCTTCGATAGCTCCCTCGCTAGATATCTGGAGCTGGATTATATTTAAGCTAGGACCTAGGTCTAGTAGCCAAAATATGTTGACCTTTGAGAGATATTCGCCAGCGTTTTGTCTGTGCATTACATGCACATGCAGTAAGTAAAGCTTAATTTTAATTTTGGCATAAAATGCGCTGTATATCTATATATTACAGGATGTAACATTACTAAGTGTTATTATTTTAGAATGTCCCTCTTACATAGATTACACTGTGAAAGTAGCAGCGCCGAAAGAGCAAATTTTTTTGTGATTTGTATGGAAAACTGCCCGAGTGTCATGGTCATCGATTTTCCCAAACAAGAGTTTAAAAAAATTACTCGCTCAGCGCTGCTACATTCACAGTGAACTCTATGCAGGGGCCTCATACACACCCTAAACCAGGGGTTCCCAAACTGTGCGCCGCGGCGCCCTGGTGCGCCGTGGAAAGGCAAGAGGGGCGCCGCGAGTCGGTCCTCCACTCCATCATTATCCGAAACCACAAGTAAGTATTATAAAAAAATTACAATATAAATTATGTAAAGTAGGTAGATGATTAAATATATTTTGTTTATTACTATTTACCTGCTTAGCCTAACTATACTCATTAAAGGTATTTATTTATGCATTTTTCTAACAGCTGGGTAGAGCTGTAGGGCGCCGTGACAAAATACTTTGCGTGTAAATGCGCTGCAGGCTGAAAAAGATTGGGAACCCCTGCCCTAAAGTATTATCACTTTGTTTTGTTACACGTATATGTCTGTATATAGCGTCTAGTTTTAACTATTTAACAAATCGGCGCCTCTCCACGTGGTGCCATGATGAATAACCACCACTGTCATCATGATTACGAAACTACTGGTAACATACACAATCGACCTATCACGGGCAATTATGGCCTCTCTGTCCTCTTCACGTTTGTAAACGCTATGGTCCATCATAGCCTATTATGAAGCTCTCGAATATTTTCGGCAACTCTCATACATTTATCATTTGATATTTAACATTGCAATTGTAGCTATCTACAGTTCTGCTCTACAAAGACGAAAAGATTCGATTTTAGAATATTCCTCAAAGGTCAACATATTATTGTATTCCATCGGACAACTCAAACCACCCAAATTGACCTCCGAACACGTATTATTTCTAGCTGGTCGTGGGTCTACTGTTCGTGGTGATCGGCGGGCTAGATCTGAACGACCGCGCGGACCAGCCCTCCGCAATTATCCTAAATGACGTCATAGTTATATTCATCTTCGTCATTTCCGTGACCAACATCGTCATTTCCGCCTTCGGGATAGAATACTCTAACAGTCCGCTAGTTCTAGATAGGCTGAAATATATAAACAACGAGTACCTAAGACGAGCAAATGTAACTGCCTTGTAAATTATGTTTCGTATCGTTGCTCTACGTTTTGTTAAGGCAACATGTAGATCTTTGGGGAAACGTAAAATGGAACTCAATTTGAATTCAAATCTGGAATGTATTTTTATACTTTTTAATGACTACTACTACTAATAATACTTACTAGCAGCAATGAAGTCCTGATAGAAATCATACTACCACAACTCTACATTTTAAATATTGTAACAATCAAGTATAACATAGAGCCGGCCGTGCAGGCTATGGAATTATTTAAAGTAACACATCCTAATATAATACGTCTTTTCTATAATACGTGTTTTCTATCTGCAATAATTAATTATATTCCTAGATACTTTATTAGTTTTAAATCTAGACTAAGCGAGCGTCCGCACGTTGGTCAATGATGGACAAATACAGGCAATTACGAACGTGAATTCATAAAAGGGGTGACAGACGTACGAACTTAAAGTACGCGGGTTTTAAGTTCGTGAACTTACTCGGCTCGCGTCGGTGACACACGAGAATCGCTCACACTGGATTACCATGCCCCCAGGCTCGCGGCTCGCGGCTCGCGGCTCGCAGCTCGCGGCTTTTCCCTGACACACAGGCGATCAAGATCGTCGAACCATAAGTCTGCGTACTTACTCGCGTGTCTGTCACCCCCTTTAAAGGGGTGACACACGTAGGAACTTAAAGTACGCGGGTTTTAAGTTCGCGAACTTACTCGGCTCGCGTCGGTGACACACGAGAATCGCTCACACTGGATTACCATGCCCCCAGGCTCGCGGCTCGAGGCTCGCAGCTCGCGGCTTTTCCCTGACACACAGGCGATCAAGATCGTCGAACCATAAGTCTGCGTACTTACTCGCGTGTCTGTCACCCCCTTTATAAGGTCGTCTATGATTTGATTTTGATAGCCGTGATCGCCATCGATTTGAATGCAAGATGGCTGTCGCAATCAAGGCAACAATCAATCCATCATGGCCAACGTATAGACTGCAGAGAAACCGAGCTACCCTTAAGTTTGTGAAAATAAAGCGTAATTTTTATTTGTAGGCGAGCGCAGGCGCCATGGCCTTAGTAATCTCGAGCTTGGACAGCGCGCACGGCGGCGGCAGAAAGATCGCGGACCGCCTCTACCATGCGTCCATAGGGCTCATGACGGTTGTAGTGTTTTGTGACGTCATACGAATGACCTTTGGCCTTGACCCTGCGCTCTCCGAGGAGGATTTCTATAGGAAATAGATAGGGGAGGCAGTGTAACTCGTGACTATATTTGAAATGTTTATTTAGTCTTTCTTAACAGCTCTATGTTCTCTTTTGATGTATTAGTAAGTTGTAATAATTATTGTTAAATTATGAATTGCACTTTAGGTGGATATTTTTATACATAATATGTAGCATAATGTCGAAAGGAGAAAGTTCTTTTGGCCTTTGGGCTTTTATAGGTTTTGATGTCTGGCCTACTTCTGGATGTACTTAGCATTAGTATTTAGTACTTAGTGCTTTGTCATTTTCTTTTTTCAGAATTTTTTGATTTTACTGTTTGTTTTTTTTTTGTTTTTACACTTTCTCGTTTTATGTTTGTTTTTTTCTTTTTATTTATCTATTTTTTTTGTTTCTTAGGTCGCATCGGCCATAATCTGTGGGGTCCTAGGGTTTATTTTCGACATAAACCACGGACCAGACCAACGGTACGCCGACATACTGAACAATATAGCGCTGTTCTTTAGAGGAATGAGTACTGCTACCAACGTTGTGCTAAACGTATTCTACTCTATAGCCTACGAAGCGAAGGATTTTAAATAAATCCTTTTTTTTATCCGAATGGTGCCGAACAAGCAACAAGCAGCAATTTTGCTCGTGGACTGGCCTCCTAAAGGCCGTACTTAGAGGTTTAATTATTACTTAACTTTGATTTAGTTATGATTTTGATACAAGCTTCATACGTTTTTCGTCAAACCCTTCATTAGATTAACGTTAAGTAAGCATTGTGTCCAGCTGATGGATTAATAGATATACAATATACATTAGATATACATAAAGTCATATCGTGGACATGACGTCACAATTAACGGTAGAATTATGAATAATTTATGACGTAGCGAAAGGACATAATAATAAATTGATCTATTTATTTTCATACAGATCTGTTACGAGCTAAGATCTTAATACTAGATCTAGACTAGATCTAAGATTGGGTGTCAAATATCAAATGTAAATGCACTATACACTGTAGACATTCTATAGTAGACAATAGTCATGAAGCGTGATGTGTTTCGGCACCTAGTTTTGATATTATACCTAATTGAATTTAATCTCAAATACAGGCATTATTAATCATTTTTTTAGTGTGATATTAATTTATTTTAGTTATTTAATAATTATTTTATTTTCATTTAACCTCCTTTTTTGAAGTCGGTTAAAAACAGCCCATTGCATCAGCTGTAATCTAATCTTTTGTTTTAGACTTTAGTATTTACAGTAAATCTTTTACTACTTAGATATACTAGTAGTTTTAAGTCTGCTTCATTTTTCTATAGAAATAGCAGATGGTGTAAGGAAAATTGTACTGATTTATTAAAAGGTCGATTTATTGAAAACTATTGGAAATATACGCACAGCGCACTGTACAATTACCTAGGTACTTACCTTATAAATTATTGTGAGCCATCAGGAACTAGCGTATTAAAATTATAAACTTAACCTTCAATTACCTAGCTCTTTATATTTTACTGTGATTTTCCAACGATATCAAAACGTTCTAATTCTATGTAATTTTCTATATTAAGTATAGAGTATGTTACATTGTTTTCTTTTAATATCTAATATAACTATAAAATTTGTGAATAACATTCAAAGATATAAACCAAATACCTACTGATATTATTTTAAGTGTATGTAATTTATTATCTAGTGTTATCTAGTATTTAATGAAATAAAATTCTGTACCAAACAAGGTTTCTTTTTATTTTAACCTAGGTCTACCAGATTTTGCAGCTATGGCAAATTTTGACAGCAGATTTTCAAAAAATATCCTTGATCATTGGATATATTATATTTGCATGTTTCACACACAGAATCAGCCGCTATAAGGAAAAAAGGATCAAAATGTATTATTCCAATTACCCTGGTATTGCGTAGTCAATTTATTTTCTCACTTTTTGCCATCAGATTCTGGTAGACCCAATGATGAAAAATTCAAAGGGTAGACCTATATTAATATACTATAGCTCACTCGCAACACTGCAGTCTGCAGTGCAGACTCTGAACTAAATTTATGCCTATTAGACTAGAGATAGTGGTCAAAGCCAAAAAAAAAAGTCTTGGCCAGTAGGTACCGCATTTAGCGAGCGAGGTCGCCTTGTAGCACATTCTGGAGCGGGCATCCTCTTTAGCTCAGCATGCTTATTTACAATGGGTTATAATTAACGGAAGAATAGAGAAAGGAAATCTTTCATAATATTATTATTTTTAACAAAAAATTAAAACCGACTTCCAAGGTAAAAACAATAGTAATATGAACTAAAAAGTATTAAATAACTCTTACTCTTTAATAGTGGCTTTTTCAGAATTCGTCTAAATCTCAACTATTTCTGTACATACTACAGTCTTCATTATTTTGAAGTCGGTACCAGCTAATTTATTCGTGAGTTCAGTAATGTCAGAACTTAGAATATCTGAAACTTTTGGGATTGGTACCGACTTCAAAGTAATGAAGACTGTAGTATGTACAGAAATAGTTGAGATATAGACCAGTCAAAACAAATTTTAGTCCAGAATAAAAAATAAAAAAAAAACAAAAAATTTTTTTTTTAACATTTTTCTGGTTTGGTTAATAGACAAATTCCATACCAATCGAAAGTATGAAGCCCATAGAATATGCATTAAGCATTAACCAGACCGGTACCGATTAGTAGTAGTATCGATTTACCTGCCTACCCAAGAGTTGTGACAGGAAAAAAATAGACAACCTAACATTTTCATACTCTACGGGCTCCATACTTTCGATTGGTATAGAATTTGTCTAATATCCAATCCAGCGAAATGTTAAAAAAAAGTTTTTTTTTCTTTTTTTTTAATTCTGGACTGAAATTTTTTAGGCAACCCACCTGCAATTAATTTGTTGACATACGAAATTGAATATAAAATACTTTTCATCCAGTAAACAGCTCGGTGAAGGTCCTTCTATGAAGGGATCCTAGGCTATACCTAATATGGTGGCCTCACCCCTCAGATAATATAGCCTTAAAGTGACGAATTTTTGAAGTAACAAACTTAAGAATTATTGGTACCTAGTCTGAATTAATAATACAAAATACAAGAATCATAAATAAAAAATCAGGAATCATAATTCATAATATTATCATGTCCGAAATGGTCCGAAGCCACTAACCACTGTAATAATAAGAAAAACATATTTATTGATAAATGACAGATGGAGTTTTGTCGGGAATGTGAAAGAGTGATGTTTAAGGATGGGTGTTGAATGAAGGAACCGTTTTATTAAACTGTTTATTAGTCCTGAACTGGTAAACTAGTTTAGCGTCTACTGATAAACTGGTTTATGCGTGAACGGTTGCCATGCCGGAACGGTGTGTGTGACAGAGACCGTTCGTCGTGACTCGACGACGCGATCGACGGATTAGTGGTGATATTTTAAATTAATTAGTTAAGTAAATGTAAAATTTCAGTAATTAATATGCCTGCCTGCCAGTCCTAAAGGCTAATTTACATTGATACAGTAGCTGGCTCTGTCTGAAGTTTGTCGTTTTGCTCTGTCGAAGTGCAAAACGACAACAAGTTTGTCAAAACAGTTAATGCTGAAAGTAGTTTAGTCAAAAAAACTATTTTGTTTGTCATAGTTTATTGTTTAGTTCAGTGTTCGTCGAAGACGAAAACTAGTTGAAAAAAAATCTGGTCTGTCATTGACTAGTTTACGATGAACGATAAAGTCTCGTTTCGTTGATCGAAAAAGCGTCGACGACCCACCACTTATAATGATGTTGTGTTTTTGTATTTTCTTAAAATTGTGTTAACTGGTTTTTTAATGTATCATGCACAAGTGTAGGAAAGTGATGCAATATCCGGAAACGTGCTATTTTGTGTTCCCTCCAAAACTCCATCGAAAGTTTCAGTAAACCACTTTACGGAATCAACCGACTTGACTTCTTGACTGTAATAATTGACTTTTATAACTTAGACTTTGACTAGACTTTTAAACCTGACGATAGAGAAAAATGATGCTGAAAATTGAGAATATTAATGTTTTCCCGCCATAATATTCTACTCGACACAGCTGGCCATGGTATATACTTATATAGCCGAAGTGCCCTAATAAGAAAAAAAAAAAAGACAGATGACAGTTACCACTTGACAATGATATGTCAGTTGAGTTTGACAGTTCACAAATAATATAGCCGAAGTTTGAAACATTTTAAATTATATTAATTAATTCAATAAAACGTTGAGAGTAAATACCAGTCTCTTGTCGATAATAATTATCATCGCATGACCTAAAATAACCTTCGTGGATTTGTTGTCATTCGTGTCAGCGTACTGATAAAAAGTAATTGTCGAGGTTACGTCGGCGAACGCAAGTTTTGCCTTCTCCCACTTGTTGCTTGTTCAACTTAGTTGTCTCGGTAACTAGCTACCAACCAGACGTGAACATGGCTAGCGGAAGAATCATCGTATACGGCGGCCGCGGTGCCCTGGGCGCGGCTTGTGTGAACCACTTCAAGAAAGCGAACTTTTGGGTCGCGAGTATCGATCTCAGTCCCAACGACTCAGCCGACGTGAACATCACCGTGCCGAAAGACGCTTCGTGGGTACAGCAGGAGGAACACGTCGTTAACGAAATCGGCTCAGCGTTACAAGGTCAGAAAGTGAATGCGGTGATTTGTGTGGCCGGCGGTTGGGCCGGCGGCAACGCGGCGAAGGAGCTGAGCAAGCAGGCTGACCTCATGTGGCGCCAGTCCGTGTGGAGCTCCACCATCGCCGCCACCCTCGCCTCCAAATACCTGACCGCTGGAGGTCTGCTAGCTCTCACTGGTGCTAAGGCCGCTCTGGATGGCACTCCCGGAATGATCGGGTATGGCATGGCTAAAGCTGCCGTTCACCAACTGACAAAATCCCTCGGAGCGAAGGATTCAGGTCTCCCAGAAAACTCCCTCGCTGTGGCCATCCTGCCCGTGACCTTGGACACAGAAATGAACAGGAAATGGATGCCGAAGGCCGACTTTGGAACATGGACACCACTAAGTTTCGTGGCAGAGCTGTTCGCCAAGTGGATCAAGGGAGCGGAGAGGCCTCCGAGTGGGAGCCTAGTAGCTCTAGTTACCAAAGACAATGTTACAGACCTCATTGTTCAGTAAACTAATGGGCAATATTTAAAGAACCAGGAAAAAAAAGAAAATATATTATCTGAATCAACCTAATTCTTGCATGTCAAAAGTGTTACAATTAATTTATACTTGTCTATTTATGGCCTATTATATTTTTGCTTTCCCTCTTACTATTAATTATATTCAAAGTTATGTGTCTTTGTTACTCATGTTACTTTTCTAATGTGCTAGAGCTAGACTAAAGACAAGCTGTAGACCTTGTATAATTATAATAGAACTTATTCTCTTTATAATTTCTATTTGTAAGCGAGTTAAAGAGTGTTAATTCTGTTTTTTTTTTTTTTGTATTACTTGTAAAAATGTTAACAGCATTTAAAGTTTTCTATTACTTAGGTTGCTAAAATTCTAAGATTATATTACTAAACTACTTAAAAAAGAAATAGAAGTAAGTAATAAAAAGATATTAAAATGTACCAATACAATAATGTTAGTTAATAATTAATTTATAGATTATGAATCTCTAATTCATAAAATTATTGTTTAAGAAAATGTATATTATATGTTGTCTGATGTAATATTATTTATTAAAAATTAAGCATGAATATATATCTGTTTTTTCTTTTATTAGTACCTAATAATAATTAATGCCTGTCTGTTCCCTATTTTCATATTCAAACTACACTATGTCCTTATTAATTAATTATTTATTATTGTTTTCAAAGTATGTCGATGATAATAATTTAAAAGCAATATTAATGCTACATGCAGTAATCCATCCATACTAATATTATAAATGCGAAAGTGTGTCTGTCTATCTGTCTGTTACATCTTCACGCCAAAACCGCTGAATCGATTTTGCTGGAACTCCATACCAATGGGGATACTCTTAAGTCCCGGGAAAGGACATAGGCTACTTTTTATCCCGAAAAAATGTACGGTTCCCGCGCGATAAACGTGGGCGCCGGCAGGGGGGTCCACTTGCACCCCTCAGGATCAACAGGAATTATTGAAATAAAACCGTCTGTAACCCTATAAGAGATCAACTACGATAACTTGGCGCGCCCCTCCAAATGACTGTTTCAATGTGTGTAGTCACATCCTTGTGAAAGAGTTTGTATGTAGTAAGTATTTAACCAATCACAGTACTATAATATTTCACTTAATGTCACTCATTACCAAGATTCGTTGGTCAACTAATCATAACTAGCCTACCGCGCAGGACAACGCACTTCAAACGTTTTGACAACGCACTTCAAAAGTTTTGAATTTTGGAGGGGCGCGCCATGTTATCGTAGTTGATCTCTACCATGGCGTACAAAGATAGTTCGTAATATTTCGGCACTAAACCGATAGTGTTGACGTAAATAGACAGTCACTAAAGATAAGAAAACAAAGAAAACTAAAATCTGCACCCCTTGGAAATTATTTCTGCCGTCGCATCATCTAGTTATATTTTATAATTACAGATAATTCAGGATTACAGAAACTAGCTTTTGGGAATTTATGTGGTATATTGCTGTATCATGTAGGTATGAGTCATTTCTGCAGGTGATTCCCAGGCAGAATTTATAAGGAAACAACTTATTAGCGTTAGCCCTAACAGAAAAACCCACAAATTCTGTTACTTTAAAAAAGAGAACAACATAATACCTATGAAATATTTTGTTGTATTTTTTTTTTATTAAATAAGGGGGCAAACGAGCAAACGGGTCACCTGATGGTAAGCAACTACCGTCGCGCATGGACACTTGCAACATCAGAAGAGCTGCAGGTGCATATGTAATCCGGGAAAAGAATTAGGTACTTATCCTATGTCCTTTTCCGAGACCCAAAAATTATCTCCAGTTTCATCAAAATCGGCATACGGCCAACTAAATGTTACTCAATTCTCATATTAGGTATCTATACTTATTATAAAACAAAGTCGCTTTTTTCCCTCATGTCCCTTTATTCCCTTTAATCTTTAAAGACTACGCAACGGATTTTGTTAATCCTTTCAGTGTGAGATAGCCCATTTATCGAGGAAGGTTATAGGCTATATTTTATCACGCTAAGACTAATAGGAGCGAAGAAATAGAGGAAAATGTGGAAAAAACGGGGAAAATTATTTGAAAGGGCTTACTTGAACGCGCTAATCTCCGGAACTACTGGTCCGATTTGAAAAATTCTTTCAGTGTTAGATAGCCCATTTATTTAGGAAGGCTATAGGCTATATTTTATCATGCTAAGGCTAACAGGAGAATGTGGAAAAAACGGGGGAAATTATTTGAAAGGGCTTATCTCGCAAACTACTGGAGCAATTTTTATGTTATTTAGCACAGATAAGAAGTAGATCACGTGAAGGATCGATATCGATTTTAATAATTTTTTCAGTCGGGGCGGGTCGCTAGTACAAAATATAATCGTCTCGGCGGATAGTCTTAATATATAAAAATAAGTGGCAATTTTCGTTGTCACTTTATAACTCGAAAACGGGCTCACCTATCCAAACCAAATTTTCAGGGTTTGTTCGGACTACTTAGTAGATGGTTTATGTGAAGTTTGCACAAAATCGGTCGAGTGGTTCTTCATTTATCACATTTGTTGTGACAAATGAATTCAATAAATGGTTAGATTTCTTAGACGGGGAAATATTTTTTGTTTTGTTGTATAGGGTATGATCGTGGATTGGTACCATGTTCATAAAGGTGGTGATCTCATGATGATATCCAGGAGTAATTGAGGGAACTACTAAAAATTTAAATGGAAACATATGCTGATTTTGCTTTTGTATGAAGTAGGTATTCCAGGCATATGTTATCAAAAATAAGATTTTGCACCATATACCATGGTTCGAAGGTACTGAACAGAACTCCGAACCCCTTATAGATACAAGTTTGAGGGTTGGGGCGCTGCTTTAAGAACTGGAAGCATATGCTACTATGCAAATTATATTCATCATCATCATCATCATCGTCATCACTACCACATCAGGGTCACCAATGTCACGTGACTGTGTGCATTACGTTCTAGAGTTAACGTTGATTTTATGTTCGATATTAGTAAGTCGCTTCGATGCACTTCGACTTACGAGTAGCATAAATTGACCCTATTTATGCAAAATGAGTCCAATCCACACCATTGCCAAAATTGAGTTAATAATGCAGAAGTATTCCAAAATGGACCTTTTATCGACCATATGAAGATCATGCAAATCTAACAATTTTGGCAGAACAAAACATTTTCACAACAAAGTTACCAACTAACAAATTAATGAGTATTATTTTTTTTTAAAAGATCCAAGCTGCAATTTGAATTTTTGCCAAGCCCTTGAATTTTTTTTAAATTAGGCAAGTAGAATCATGCGGCTTGGTTCTCGTTTGCATATTAAAAAAGGCTTATATCTCAATATTTTACAAAGACTCACGTCAGTCACGTGGCTGGTTTTTTGTTGATATAAAGGCGACGGGTCATTGTGACCCAGGCCCGACACGACACAAAATTACTCCTGCGTAACTGGCCTGGTTTTTTTTTGAAACCCGAGTGGTTTTGTGTATTGCGCACACACTTGGGCACTATGAAATTACTCTTGCATAACTGGTCGTGTGTATTGCGCACACACGAAAGTTACTACACGATCGTATAGAGGGGAAAAATCCAGGAAGAAGAAGCCGAAGAACCCCATATCCAGGACAAACAGTTGCCGAGTTATAAGCACTCAAAGTTTGACATTGACAGCTCGGCAACTGTCATACGTCGAACAAAAGCGGCCATAACTCCGCTCCCAATAGGCCTAGAGGAACGGGGTTTCTTCTAACACTAAAGGCAATACCTCGGCTACCCTCTCCCCGAATTTGAACTAAATCGGAGACATCAAATTTTTTCTCAATTCTGAGGACAGGATCGAATAGAGGAGAAAAATCCAGGAAGAACAAGCTGAAGAACCCCATATCCAGGACAAATAGTTGCCGAGTTACAAGCATTCAAACTTTGACATTGACAGCTTGGCAACTGTCAAATGTCTTACAAAGGTAGCCATAACTCCGCTCCCAATAGGCCTAGAGGAACGGGGTTTCTTCTAACATCAAAGGCAACACCTCGGCTATCCTCTCCCTGAATTCGAACTAAATTGGAGACATCAATTTTTTATCAATACTGAGGCCAGGATCGAATAGAGGAGAAAAATCCAGAAAGAACAAGCCGAAGAACCCCATATCCAGGACAAATAGTTGCCGAGTTACAAGCATTCAAACTTTGACATTGACAGCTCGGCAACTGTCAAATGTCTTACAAAAGTAGCCATAACTCCGCTCCCAATAGGCCTAGAGGAACGGGGTTTCTTCCAACCTCAATACCTCGGCTACCCCCTCCCCGAATCTGGACTAACCCTTCAGTATGTGCAAAAATATTTGCAAAAAAGTAGTGTAGGTAATGTGCAAAAAAATGGCGCCCGGCCTTACCCCCTTTTTACAAATAATATAATATTTTTACATCCAAACCATATTTTATGTTTTTGTAAAGAATTTTATAATATCTAATAAATTTTCTATCAATCAAGCCATCATAATATAGTATTTAGTCTGATTTAATATTCTTTTCAGAAGTATTACTATTTCACATGAAATAAATTAATATTTTGTTATATTCTACACGACAGAATCCAAGAATAGACCCTTGTTTATATAATTTATCGTCACAGCTTGAGATGTTTACAAAAACAGGTCATAAATATCATTGGAAAAAAATGCGTTTCGTATTACCCACAAGCAAACTTCGTCATTATGTCTTTACAAATAAAGTTCAAAATGGCTGCGGCTGGCAGAATACGACCGTTAACTGTAGACTTTTAACTCTTTGTTTTAGAAATATAAGAAATATTATCGATATAAAATAGTCATGTAGACGTTGTGTAATAATTTCTATAAGCCTTTTACGTAATTAATTTACAATTATATGAAGCAAATTCCGTTCAAAACACTTATAACACACACAACTTTTTTCTCAACTTTCACAAGTTATTACGATGTATTTCTTGCAAATGATTATCTAAAACTACTTATTACTATTAAAGTAAACTATTTTACTACTTACATTCGATAAATCCAATTATTATTTCACGCAAATAACACAAAATGACAGAACACACACGAAACAATTCACGATTTTCTAATGACTGAAAAATATTCGTCGACCACAGATTGTATAATATTTTGCATTCAGAATGTGGCAAATGTATCATAGATTATAACTAACCAATCTTCTTCATACAAAAGTAGTCTCTAAGTCGACGAAATACGTAACTCCATCAAATGAAAGAGCTCGGCCACATACGGCCGCTTGGGTGTAGACAGAATAGTATAATCTGTGGCGACCGGATCCGGCCGCTTGGGGATTAATGGGCTAAATCGGAGACATCAAAACTTCAAGGACGAATCTTCTACTATACTTACATTACACATTCTTTGCATTTAATGGACAATGAAGGTCCGATACATATAAATGGCTCATTATTTTGTAAAATGGCAATGTAAGATACTCCATTACTATTTTTTTTGTATTTTTTTTACATTAAGATTTTTGCAAAACCATCACTACTAATGCGAAAGTGTGTCTGTCTGTCTATCTGTCTATCTGTCTGAATGTTTGGTATCTCTTCACGCCCAAACTACTGAACCGATTTTGCTGAAATTTGGTATGCAGATACTTTGAGTACCGAGAAAGGACAATTCATCCCGGGAAAATGTACAGTTCCCGCACGATAAACGAGTTTTGGCGAAACGGAGTTGCAGGCATCATCTAGTTTTAAACAGCCTTGTAAAAACCAGAAAAAAGTAGGAGCGCCACATTATATCAGGTAGGTACTTACTGCCGAAGCATACAACAAGATATATTTAGGATATGCTCACCTAGATACGAAAAAATATTAAGTTTTAAATCTAAATTATGATTATTTTTCATTTCAATCTTTCTTTTTTGAGAATATATGCAACAATATAAACTAAAAAATAATGAATATATATTTCATTCTATTACTACATAACCGAAAGAAAAAAATGCCGGTTTTCTTCAAAATTTGAAAGTTCGTGAGGCCTCAGTTTATTTAAAAGCAAATTTTATAAGTTAAAATCGTTGTTTCTATAACTAATTAGATGTTAGACATCCAAATCGGGTGCACAGATCTCATGCACGAAAATCCTGTTGACTTGTGTAATAATTCTAAAGAGATGGTTCGCTTTGGATTATATGTATCCCACACTAATATAGTTTTGCTAAAAGGAACCCTCCTGTTTTTGTTTAATTTTTGTTGGAAATTGTAGTAATATTTAACATATTTATGTTTGTACGCATATAATAAATTACCAAATATACTATTGTAAATTAACTTTACTTAAAATAACAATCAGTTTTAAAGAATACACAATTTAAATAAAAACGGCTTTTTGATTTTTTTCAAAACTGTCATCGTGTGGGTTGAGTCCGGTATGCATAAATAGGTCCATTATTGACCCATGTTGACCCTTAGTGTTGCGGTTACTAAGTGGTGGTAGTGAAGTCAGCTGAAATTATGAGTTTTCGTATTATGAAGGTATATCCTGGATTCAAAGTCACTAAGCATACCACATAAGTCTTAACAGAAAGCTTTATATAACTATATTAAAAGAGTGAAATTATTATTTTTTTTAACTAGATTGCCCCATGTTTAAATAATAATCTTAATCATAAAGTATTCGATAGTTTTAAAAATTCATATCCAACAACCAAAAAATAAAAATTGCATACATGTTACAGATTCGGGGCCAGATTTATCATCAATTGGTTCGTTATTGCCGTAACCCGACGCTGATTATCAATTTTTGAAAAATTTTATTCATGATGAAAACCGTAAATTGGATCAACGTTGTCCAATCCTTTCTAATACAACACGAGAAATTATTCGTGAGCTGGTTTTTCCATCAGCATAAGTGCCATGCCACATAATGCCGTGCGGCGGCGGCGCGGCGCCTGACCAGTGCCGCTGCGGTTTCCTACATATAAAAATGTATGGTATGGCACACGGGTCACGGCGCCGCGCCGTCCGGTGCGCTCCGAGTTCCGACTTCCGACGCTCCGACACCGGAATCCAGACGAGGCGGGGAGGGGTGTATGTATTGGTGGAGCTCGAGTCCTTCGCTGCTACAGTACTGCAAAATGTAGTCCGGCGAGATGGCCTCCGGCGCGGCGCCACACCGCGTCGTGTGGCATGGCTGTCACGCATTAGTTCAATTATTGTTTTAAATTGCTCCCGATCGTATGCCATCTGATAATCACAATTATTAATGTTTGTGGTGTGAATTTGGAAGAATCATGTTTTTCACATGGCCAACTTTATGTTGCCTGTTCCAGAGTGGGTAGCCCCAGCCGTTTGGGAGTAAGTACTCACTCTGGAACGTAAGTGGAAGTGGAAAGTAATTCGCACTCAAAATGGAAAAAGAAAAAATATTGTTTATCCAATTGTTTTGGATTAAGTTTTTAAATAGCTAGCAATTAAGTAATATATATTTTTTAGAAATGAATCGATGTTGTAACTGATTTTTTAATTATTTCCTTCGATCACTAATATACATTATTTCACTTTAACGTAGCAAAGCACGTACCGGGCCGCTAGTATTATAATAATATTGTAATTAAACTGTGCGCCGCGGTGGAATCACAGATTAATATATGTAGCAAGCTAGGTGGAATGGAGCATTTACTGTCATTAATAACCTTATTTAAAATATGCAACTAGTAACTACCTACATACCAGCCTTAAATTAAAAATTATAATTTATTTCATACCTGTTTTCGATTTGTTTTCCGATCCATTGTCGTAGCTAGGATTTCCCCGCGATCCTAATGAATTTGCGTCAAAACATTTATACCGGATTTCAATTTTTGGTGTTTAATTATTAAAATACTTGTTTTGAAGTAACTAATTAGGGTTCTTTTGTAACTATTACATCAAATATTTCGTAATACGTAATTATTTAAGCTGACGTCAATGCAAGGGAAAACACAAAATGGGTAGGGAAGTTTGTTCAATAACATGAAATAAAAAAAATGCCCCATAATAAAAACAACCAAACTGTGTATAAAGACGTTTTAGTTTTACAGAATATAAATTATTTTATTGACTACCTACCTACTACTTTTTTTAAATAATTTACCTACCCTCCAACAAACTGGGGTCTTTTGTTTCGTTGTTGTCTATCAACTATCAAGTTGTATCTAACTTATCAGACAAAGACTTAACCGTGTAGATCATTTTACTATCAGAGTTAGTTTTAACAAAATATTGTACCCAGGTAGGTACGGTGTCTTTGAAGGAAATAATAATACTAAAGTCTTGACTACTCGTGATATCTATTTTGTAACTTCTACGACAGTAACAGTTACTGTTATTATGTAATACAAAGATATTAGTGACCTAGACCTTGATATGACGATATCACCAAACTTGTTGTGAAATTGATATTGGACTCTTGTTTATGCCTATACATAATAGGTATTGAATGTCTATGACCACAGCGCAAGGTTACACTACAAACATACGTTTATAATATAGCCTATTATAAAAAACCTGCATATCCTGGGAAAAAAAACTCATGGTACTTAGATATTTACTAAGTTAATTAAGGCAAACTTAAAACACAGACGCCTGTCGAAAATGTTTTGCGTGCAATATTAAAATTGCTAAGTGAAAATATCAGGCGCTTTTAATGTTCTGTAATAAGGCTCCACTCACACTGGTGCAGAGTCGGAGCGCGAGCGTCATGACGCGTCGTGTTTTTAGACTGTACTTGGTACAACTAATATATATTCTGTGACTGTACTGCATATTCGTCTCTATTGTTCTATTATTAAAGTACCTACTTATTTCTCATAGCAATATTTGCACTTAAATAATGGAAGAATGAAGATGAATAAGCTTGGACTAAAACGTGACGCATCGCGGAGACGCTTCGACACTGCCGCGGTGTGAGTTGAGACTTGAGCCTTATAATTAAAAGAATTTGGTATTGACTAGGTATTTATGGTTCAATAACTATAATTTACCGAACTTATAACCTATCAAATTTTGAGAGGACTCAGGCTGGTAGTCAGTACCAAATTTTGACAGCCAACCAATCACAGAGCCCTGAACCGTGTCTTGAGACCGAGATGCATCTTGAGTACTGACTATTTATACCAGCCTAAGGGCAATACCTAGCTGTTGCTTACCATTTAGTATTTACTACTGCTTAGTGCTTATCATAAGTAAGTTTGATTATAGTTAATATGTATTATTTCAAGCTTAAAAACTTGATCCCACGAGCAAGATTTACCAACGTCAACTTTAGGCTGCCTTTCCACCAGAGCTGAGCGGAGCTGCGTTGCGAGGGATGTGTTTTTGATAACCAATAGCATTGCCGCGCTGAGCGATGTCATGGCAAAGTCATGTCAATGATGCAATTCTATTGGTTCTCAAAAACACATTCCTCGCAACGCAGCTCCGCTCAGCTCTGGTGGAAAGGCAACCTTAGCATTCAACTATTGATTGTAAGGGCGTAAGACAAATAAAAATATTTAAATGTATATGTATTTGTAAAATGTTTTATTAACTAATTTAAAAAAAGGTAGGTATAAAGAGCCTTATATCTAAGAAATATGTTTGTACAAAACTTAATTATTAATCATAAATTACTAAAACAATCTCATGTTTCTTATAAACTAAACTAAAAGGCATTTAGTCTCGGACGAAGGGATATTTCTATTACTTACCTACTTATTGGATGATAATAATTTATCTAAAGTCCAAACAAAAATTTCATATGTTTGTGTTTTCAAAAAGATGCATACAGTTTGCATAAAGTCGACGCAAATAGATGCTTAGCAGGTTTACAAACGTCAAAAACTACATTTCCCAGACAGTACATTACAGTTGGCGTCTGCATTGCCTACTACTTGAACTCAGGTATAGTAGTGGTATTTCTGCATATATCCCATCGTCATCAAAAATAATATTACCTTGTTTAACTTTCATTTTAAATTTTGACCAGAATAATAAAGAAGAGTTAGATAAGAAAAAGAGTTAGATTAAAGATTCCGCAAATGCATGACTCTAGCATAACTTTTTTATGTTGAAAACATCGTTGGTATTTTGCGGCATAGATTGAGTCTAGGCAAGTATAAAAATAGTGGATTGC
This sequence comes from Lysandra bellargus, assembly GCA_905333045.1. Taxonomy (NCBI): domain Eukaryota; kingdom Metazoa; phylum Arthropoda; class Insecta; order Lepidoptera; family Lycaenidae; genus Lysandra; species Lysandra bellargus. The sequence goes on along the minus strand of HG995352.1, from coordinate 4,863,986 downwards.
AGAGTGCCCTAGGCGAGATTTCTTCGGCGCCAAGGGTGCTGGTAGAGCTAAAAACAGGAGAGCCTGCGTCGCCCCTTCTTGTCTGCCTTCGCCGCCCCTTTTTATCCGGCGCCCTGGGCGGTCACCTTGCGTCGCCCCCCCCTAACGCCGCTACTGGCGGATCGTATGAGTGAGTACAAAGTCTCGACAGCTCTGAGAAAGATTGAGAGAGTAAAAATGAAATTCGTTCATCATTCTAATAGCATCGAGGCTATGAAAAGATACAGCACGAAATAAGGATGACATGACTCTTTCTTCGTAAACATTCGAAATTCAAAGTTTGAAATTCGAATTATTTGCAAACGTCTAATCTATGATTAACCTATCAGTATTTTGCTCTATGGTAACGACTTTTTTTTAAACTACCGGCCAATGACAGCTCGCACTGTATTCTTCAGTATATCTGTTATGAGGTCGGTGGTCCTGGCTATTTTTAAGGCGATCTGGTCCAGGATGGTGGATGGCGTGGTGATCATGCCGTCGTTGGGGTTGGACATCATTGGCTTCATGTTGGAAGCGGCGGGAGTGTCCCAGGAGACTGGCGTGAACCTGAAATTAAAAACAAGGTGATTTAGGATTTTGATACGGTTTCTTATCTATGACAATTTTGTTTGTGAAAAAAAAAATTATTAAAGACTTCTAAAATATTATGTTAATTCTACTTTTATACGACGTGGCAGAATAATAGCTGCCGCATTCAAAGACGAATAATTACATTTTATTTAATTACAGCTGTTACATACTAAGTAAGTATATTAAGTAACAGCTGTAATTAAATAAAGATTTTGATATTAGCCCTCTACATAATTCTTTGTGAAATTTAAGTATAATTAACATTAAATATCTAACAGCCGAACTCAGGGTGGAACATTAAAATATTATGTTAATTCAACTTTTATACGACGTGGCAGAATAATAGCTGCCGCATTCAAAGACGAATAATTACATTTTATTTAATTACAGCTGTTACATACTAAGTAAGTATATTAAGTAACAGCTGTAATTAAATAAAGATTTTGATATTAGCCCTCTACATAATTCTTTGTGAAATTTAAGTATAATTAACATTAAATATCTAACAGCCGCACTCAGAGTGGAACATTAATTACTTAAGTGTAATTAATTCCAAATTTTGACATAAGCCCCATACCTACATTATCTGACAAACTCTTTATTCAATAACTTTAATTATGATTAAGCTTCAATTATTGAAGCTTAATCATAATTAAATGTCTCTAAATACGGTGTTCAGAGTGCGGCCGCAAGACACCCGTACTAATTATTGTGATTGTGCGAGAGTTGCAAAAAGGATACGCTTGTAAAGTTAACTTTTTTCACTTCCTCTTAACCTCATTATAAATCAAAGTGGCTGTAACTTTATCACCCCGAAGGAAGTGGCAGTAAAAGCTTTCTTGTGTCCGCGTTGTCGCTTCACTTTATTTTATCTCTTCTTTATTTATTTATTATCGTAGCATTTTAGGGTTCCGTACCCGAAGAGTGATAACAAGACCCCATTGCTAACAACATGTAAAACAAACATAAAATTACTGTCTATTTCTAATTGGGTCCATATTTCTGTTCAAATTACCTGTTCACGATTAAATCACTGAACCGATTATGATGAAGTTTGCTATATAAATAATTTGAATACCAGAAAAGGGTAGAGGAATTTGGGATGAACGAACGATAGCGAACAACAAAATATAGTCTATCATAAAAAGCGTAGCGTACATTGGTAGGGCCACAGTATGCGCCAATGCTATATGCAATACGCCAATGCTATATTGTCACTTTTGTAAATATTATGTCCTTATTTTGTACATAAAGAGAATAAATATATTGTAATACTGTGGTAGGGCACAGTATTACCGTGGTGGGGCCCTGTTTAAAAAATTGTTTGGGTGCCCTCATGATGGGTAGAGATCAACTACGATAACATGGCGCGCCCCTCCAAATGACTGTTTCAATGTGTGTAGTCACATCCTTATGAAAGAGTTTGTATGTAGTAAGTATTCAACCAATCACAGTACACGTAATATTTCAGTTAATGTCACTTATTACCAATATTTGTTGGTCAACTAATCATAACTAGCCTACCGCGCAAGACAACGCACTTCAAATGTTTTGACAACGCACTTCAAACGTTTTGGAGGGGTGCGCCATGTTATCGTAGTTGATGTCTAACTTACGTACTTTGGGGGCTCGAGTGGCCCAGGGGCTCCGTATTATTGATACGGCAGATACGGCGGTAGCTGTATAGCTAGGGCGTATGCCCCTGATCAATGATCATAAATGTACATGATTAGGCTAACGACTCAAGAGCTTAATATGATATTATGTAGATAATTGTCATTCAGTAGTGGGCCGTGGGCGTATCCTCATTCATCATTTCCATACAATGCGCGTATGTGAAAGTCATGACAGAGTGATGTCACATTGTACTTTCTATTTGTTTACTCTCATCGCAAATATCTTACTACCCTGATCCCCATGTCGGTATTTAATATTTATAATACTATGTGGCCACTGTAAATAAGTATAGTTATACGAACATACTTATGACTGACAAGTTAAGGTGGTTCGTTTCCCATAAAAAAAACAATCGACATTAATTAGCTAATTTCATACTATTATTACATAAATTTATTTGCACATCTATTTATTTTGCAATACCATTCTCGCGAAATATATTTAAAATACACACAGAAGTCACATTCACACAGAAGTCACATTTTTATTGATTTTTTTATAAAAAGTCACATTTGGCTTAAAATGTCACTTTTTATAAAAAATTAAAATATAAGTATTTCGCGGGAATGGTATTGCAAAATAAATAGATGTGCATATAAATTTATGTAGTAATAGTATGAAATTAGCTAATTAATGTTGATTGTTTTTTTGTATGAGAAACGAACCACCATAAGCTATAATAATTATCAACATGTGATTATTTGAATTAGTGATAATTAATTATTATGATATATAATTATCTAAGCGAGACTGCGTACTAAGTAAAAATCAGTTTTGTTTATCTGTAAGTCAAATATCGCGCGGCCTGCAATCCATCAAATAAATATAAATTATTATTTATATCAAAGTTATAAATGTATAATATACCTACCTAAGCTACGCTACTTTATAGCTTAGCCACAGTGGCTTAGCGTAATATAGGTACATTATATATCCTTTGTATACCTCTGAATTATGACGGATGATATTTGGTATAAAGTATTATTTTATAACTTTAATAATAAATAATTAGTATGTTATATTAACATTATTATATTGACTGCAGCTAGACTGCTATAATAATAACTATGTACCTACTACCTAGACTTTACGATTAACATATTATACATTCAGGCGGTTCTCATTAGTCATTACCATTCTCGACTCTTGCTAATAATTGATAATACAATTTATTGCTTATAATAATATTATGTAGCTTCATTATATTAAATCGTAATCCTACTTTCACAACGTGTATTTTAATGTTATATAATAACGTACCTACGTAGTAAATACTGATGATTTATAAGATAACGGTTACACACTCAGTCTGGCATCAAGCCTATCAGTTTGGCTAGGACTCAGGAGTGACGGGAGAATTATCATCTCATTGGTTGACCAGTATTATTTTTCAGCCATTATTCTGGCTTCAGTCTCAAACTGATGGATTGAACTGATGTCAGACTGACCGTGTAACCGTAGTCAAGGACGTAGGTTACATGATCAGTTTCTCATCAATTCAAATCTGGTAAAGATTGACGGAAAACTGATCGTCTAACCTACGGATTGATGGACTGTTTTTTTTTATATGTCCTTTTTATAACTGATTGATCGTGTAACCTACGAACATTATGTCCTAACCAGAATGATTCTGTCTTAGTAGTAAAAATATCTTAGATACGTATGTAGGTAACAGTCGAATCACTATAGTAGTCTCTACATCTTCGTTTACGATACATAGGGCCTGTTTCACCACTTCCTGATAAGCATGTCGCATAGGAAGTGGTGAAACGGGCCCCTAGTCATCTATATACTAAAACGGCCCATCTTGCACGGCGGACTGCAATGCAGGATAGTGAATGGGCCCTTTAAGTAGAATATTAGATCATTTTCTTTTGCGTGTGAATGAAAAAGAAAAGTAGAGTGCACCTTTCCCTTCCATTCACAACCGAAAACGAGATAGCTTAATATTCTTGTGAGCGAAAAAGACAAGAGCCTTAATATTATGAGTTATGACCTTTTTAGGGTTCCGCAGTCAACCCTTATAGTTTCGGTCTGTCCGTCCGTCTGTCTGTCCGTGTGTCTGTCCGTGTGTCTGTCCGTCTGTCTGTCCGTCTGTCTATCCGTCTGTCTGTCCGTCTGTCTGTCCGTCTGTCTGTCCGTCTGTCTGTCCGTCCGCGGTTTTGCTTAGAGACTTGCCGACAAAATGGTACATGAAATCTTAAAAACATAATATGTTTTTTGGTACCTTGAACCTTCCCTACACATCAAGCGGGGATGACTTTTTTTTTCGCGTCCACCGCATCGTGTGGGGTATCGTTGGATAGGTTTTTTAAAAATCATTTTCCGATTTAGGGATCCGTTTGTGAAATATTAAGTTTTAAAGTAGAAAAAATCGTTAGAGTCCAGTGGAGGCCCTTCTACCAGCTAAACGGTTGCTTCTGGAAATGTGAAAAAATTCACGGGAGTAGGAAATATGCTGAATTTAAAAGGAAAACTATCACGGCTAAGAATACTTCATAAGTTATTGAGTAATGGTCGATCAACTAAAAAAATGTATTCGGCGAAGTATAAAGGAACTTTTCGTTCAAATTCCTTTGCTTTCAAAGGAATTATACATTACTAATTTACTTTTAACTGAGTTAGTAGTGTAAAACACGTTATAAGTGTACATTCATTGACCACACAAAAATTAAAAAAAAGTGTGTCAGCTCCGACGCACGACTGGAGTTTACTCCTTAAGTACGAGTATATAACCATACGCAAAAAGAGTTTATTCAACTGAAAAAAGATTAATATAATATGAAATCAGATGTTCCGGCAATATTATCTACACCCTTTTCTGCCATAGTTATTTCAAAATAATTTTTTTTCAATTCTAAGGCTAGAATCGAATAGAGGAGAAAAATCCAGGAAGATCAAGCTGAAGAAACTCATATCCAGGACAAATAGTTGCCGAGTTACAAGCATTCAAACTTTGACATTGACAGCTCGGCAACTGTCAAACGTCGAACAAAAGCGGCCCTAACTCAGCTTCCAATAGGCCTAGAGGAACGGATTTTCTTCTAACATCAAAGGCAACACCTCGGCTACCCCCTCCCTGAATTTGAACTAAATCAGAGACATCATTTTTTTTCCTCAATTCTAAGGCCAGAATAAAATAGAGGAGAAAAATCCAGGAAGATCAAGCCGAAGAAACCCATATCCAAGACAAATAGTTGCCGAGCTACAAGCATTCAAGCTTTGACATTGACAGCTCGGCAACTGTCAAACGTCTTACTAAAGTAGCCATAACTTCGCTCCCAATAGGCCTAGAGGAACGGGGTTTCTTCTAACATCAAAGGCAACACCTCGGCTACCCCCTCCCTGAATTTGAAATAATTATATAATTATATAATTAAATTATTATATTATTTTATATAATATTATAATATAATTATATAATATAAGTATATTATTATTATAATATAATTATATAATAATATAATTATATTATATTATTATATTATTTTATATAATATTATATTCCGATAGGTATATTACCTTTATGGTCTGAATACACTCACAGCCAAATTAGAAAGTTTCCGTCGTCCAAAAACGTGACACATTTTCGTTACTTGTTAGTAGGTTTTAACCCTCGGATTTTTCTCATACCGGGCGCCTTATATAATATGAAAATCGATTCTTAAGGAGTAAACTCCAAAAACTAGTGTTACTACGGAACCCTATATTGCGCGTGGCCCGACACGCACTTGGCCGGTTTTTTTTACTAAGGAGGAGCAAGGATTAATTTATTCAATGCACGGACAATAGCAAGTTATTTAATCTAACGAATATGATTTCCTTAATGATTCCATTTATCTCAATTAGTAGTAATAATTACAATATTACGTTGTATGGAGCTAGTAAACAATAAACAGACTCATTAACATTGCAACTTATTACAACTCCAACTAATTGTTAGATAAAAATGTTCAGTAAATAAGGTACTTCCGACTACGCCCACAAACTCGCCCTTATTAGTTTAGAGTAATATTCCATCTCCAAATTTAAAATAGAGCTTCTTAATTGAAATTAAGAACGATATACGACTTTTAGCAAATTTTCGATTTTATAATTCATTTTTATACTTGAAAATAAGCCCCGAATTGTTTCATTTTTTAAAATTAGATACTACATTATATTTCCAAGAGTTCAATCTGAGAAAAAACACGATACCTTAAAATTTTCTCGATAGAAAAAAATCACAAAGATATGCATCTAATTTTCACGAATTTTTCATTTATTGCCATAACCGTGCATTGAACTAAGTTAACATTTTAACGCATTGTATAAAATTCTATCATAGAGATACCGACCTAGCGGATTTTTAAAATGTTATATATTTATCGAGTTATTAAGAAAAAAGTAATTTGACGATGAATCCGCGTCGTCCTTTTTCACATGGCATATGAAAGGGAATTTTTCACAAGGGCGTGAGTGTGAAGAGAGAAGGACGATGTTTGATTTTCTGGTTTAGTCGCTCTCATAACTGTATTATTCAATGAAGAATTTGACATAGTCCCATACATTATCCATTAAAAGTTTAATCATCATTAAATTTAAATAAGAGAGCGGCCGTTAGGTTAGGTTAGCCTACCTTGTTATAATTATTAATAGACGTAGTAATATACTATAGAATATATTGTGTCCAATATCGTACACAAAATTGTATTGAAATTAAAAAATATATTTTTTTAACACTATGAATTAAAATGGAGTTGATGAACTCGTAGAGTACAGGTAGATTTGACTGACAAACCACAGTTTAATTAAGATTTTAGAAGGCAACTTAGAATAGTTAGTTAAGATACGGCAGTTATTGTTATTTATTAAAACATAAGAGCTTTATGAAACTATTAATTATATAGCAAACTATTATTATTTAAACAGCAAAATACAGCCACATTTTATACAGATAATATTTATTTTTACGTTGCATTGAATTGAACAAGTTATTCTAGTTTGGATTTTTGTAGTTTTCCCCAAAAAAATGTATTTATACTTCATGATCTTAATGAACAATGGAAGACTGATGCTTACAAAAACCTCAATTATAATATGACGTTTATACAATTAGAAGTAAATATTTTATAATTAACTGTTATCACAACACTAAATCTAGTAAAGCCGGGTCCATACGAGTGTAACGTGTAATGTAATTCACCGTGTAATGTAACACGAATTCTACGTGTAGACGGCACTACGAGCATTGCATTACATGTAACGCTCGGGGCTTATCCATCGGCTGTCGGTTTTCGCGCGAGCACAAAGGCTCGTTTGGACAATTCGCTTTGAGTTCGTGTGCCGTCCACACTGTTGACGATAAATTACACGTAATCTTACATTACACGTTAGAGATCAACTACGATAAAATGGCGCGCCCCTCCAAATGACTGTTTCAATGTGTGTAGTCACATCCATATGAAAGAGTTTGTATGTAGTAAGTATTCAACCAATCACAGTACACGTAATATTTCAGTTAATGTCACTTATTACCAAGATTTGCTGGTCAACTAATCATAACTAGCTTACCGCGCAAGACAACACACTTTAAACGTTTTGAATTTTGGAGGGGCGCGCCATCGTAGTTGATCTCTACACTCGTCTGGACCCGGCTAAGGAATAAGGTGTGTACGGTCAATATTGAAATAAATAAATGCTTCGATTATACTAGCAGTAACTAATGACAACAAAATATTATATTATAATGCGTCTTGTTCGAGATCATTAGGCCTTAGGGCCTATTTTTATAGTAAACTCTATAAATATTCGTGGTGTAAAAGGCTGTTGTTTTATTTAAATAACATCACGCTGTGATCATTCGCAGCGAAGAATCAGTAAAAATGTAATAAAAAAAGTGTGTCAGCTCCGACGCACGACTGGAGTTTACTCCTTAAGTACGAGTATCTAACCATACGCAAAAAGAGTTTATTCAACTGAAAAAAGATTAATATAATATGAAATCAGATGTTCCGGCAATATTATCTACACCCCTTTCTGCCATAGTTATTTCAAAATATTTTTTTCTCAATTCTAAGGCTAGAATCGAATAGAGGAGAAAAATCCAGGAAGATCAAGCCGAAGAAACTCATATCCAGGACAAATAGTTGCCGAGTTACAAGCATTCAAACTTTGACCTTGACAGCTCGGCAACTGTCAAACGTCTTACTAAAGTAGCCATAACTCCGCTCCCAATAGGCCTAGAGGAACGGGGTTTCTTCTAACATCAAAGGCAACACCTCGGCTACCCCCTCCCTGAATTTGAAATAATTATATAATTGTATAATTATATTATTTTATATAATATTATAATATAATTATATTATTATTATTATTATAATATAATTATATTATATTATTTTATATAATATTATATTCCGATAGGTATATTACCTTTATGGTCTTAATACACTCACAGCCAAATTAGAAAGTTTCCGTCGTCCAAAAACGTGACACATTTTCGTTACTTGTTAGTAGGTTTTACCCCTCGGATTTTTCTCATACCGGGCGCCTTATATAATATGAAAATCGATTCTTAAGGAGTAAACCCAAAAAATAGGGAAAGTTAATCCTTGTTCTTATATTGTGTCTACGCAGCGCTGCGCCGCGCTGCGCAGTGCGCTGATCAATTCGCGAAAAAAAATAGTTTCTTTAAGGCGCTCCCCCTACGGAGATGCCGTAATTTACCGCTTTTTAGAGCCTCATAATTTGGAAGCTACAAAATTATAATTAAAATACACTAATAATCTTCAGTATATGAAAATTCCTTTCCACGTTATTAATTTCCTATTTTTGTTTATTATACTCATGATATCAGCTTCTGAAGTAAAACCGGTTTATTGAAATTCAAGCATACATTCAGCATCTCCCTAGTATTTACAAATTACTTTTATTTGAAACACACGCCAATAGATCGGCAATATCATTAACTACATATTCCACGTGTTATTTTTTTTAGGTCAATTTTGAATTAAAATTTAAGTAAAAAAAATAGGGAATTTTTTTGCGATCTCGGCAACGCGGCAAATGTATGGTCAAGGTCGTTTGGTCGGGGGACGGCCTTAATAATATTTCTCCCTTCATTTCCTTACCTGGTGGGCGCAGTAGCTGGTCTCATGGTAGTGGTAGGCCGCGTGGTGGTGACGGGTCGTGGGGTGGTGACGGGCCGTAAGGACGGCATGGCTGACGACGGGCTCCCCATAATCAGGTCGCCATCATCACCGAACCTGGAATATATAGAGGTAAGATAAATAAAGATTCATGGCATCCTATCTAGGTATACTGCTATCTGTACTAATATTTATTAATGCGAAAGTATGTTCATCTATTTGTCTGTCTGTCTTATATCTCTTTACGTTTGGTATGGAGACACTTTGAGTCCCGGCAGCGCCGTAAAGGGCCTGACCAGGCAGGAGTCAGGACTATTACTTATTCGGTTTGCTCTCGATAAGTTCCCGCTGCGCCCCTAGTGTTCGATTCGAACAATAAAATAGGCCTATACATTGCTCTGGGTACCTATAATAATATCTTAAAAAGAACAAGGGTCCAGTTGTAGAAGCTCGCACAGGGCGCAAGAAAGGCTGTTTACGGCACTGAGTCCCGACTCCCGGAACAGGTTTTATGTCTTTGACAGTAGTGCAATATACACAGTTAGCCTAAAATAAACACATACATAGCTGGGGGGTAAGCCAAGATATTTTCTTTATCGATTCGTTATGGAATCGCCGATCAAAATGATGGAATCGACATAAGATGTCAAATCGATACATTTTGTTCGGCGATTCTTTAACGAAGTGATAACGAATTAACGAAAAAGGCTCGGCTAAATGGCATGTGCAACGAAGCGGGCTTCATAGTATGGGTCTGGGGTCATGATACATGGATAACCTAATGGTTACCTAGTCTTGCTATTAGTGGTGGGAGTCGTCTCCCACCACTATTAGCAAGGGCCAAAAAAGACTGCCCCTTCGCTAGTATGTTGCTGCTTTTCTGCGAGGCAGTCTTATTTATGCAGTAGAGAGCCCATCCTTAACAAAACATTTTCCTATTCCATTTATTGTTATTAGTACATAGTACCTATATCATTTGTATATTAACGTCAAATCATAAGATGATTTAGGACGTTGCATGATCATTATAACGACATAATTGATCCTAGAGGCTTGTGAAAATATTACCTAATCTAGAAATGTAAGATACCAGCAAAAACACTAAGTAGGCGCATGGCATCAATGGTTTGTGGTCCTTTCTAAGCTGCCGTGGGAAAAGCTGCTGTGTGAATGTTACCTTAAATCATCTATTGTGTAAGCTGTCGATAAGTGACTATTATACTCCTGATTTTTGTAGGATTTTAATACAATAAATATTGATAGATCGTGTGTAGGCTAAATGTTTGTTTTTTTTCAAGCAAGAATTTTGATGAAATATGTTCTTGTCTGAAATTTCTATTTCCTCTATTTCCTAATTCCAAAACACTAGTGAATAGTCACTAGTGTTTTGGATTTTCTAACGTCAAGACATTGACCAATCAACAACATTGTTGAATATATAAACTCCTGTCAATAATCTCAGAAACCCGGCATTAGTTTAAACTATTTAATTGTGTCTATATTCTGTCTGTAAACTCTTCAAGTCCAAACCCCAGCACCGATTTTGCAGAAATTTTACTTTGACATACTTTGAGTCCCGGAAAAGGAAATATGATACTTTTCATCTCAGAAAAATGTATGATTTCTGCGCGTTAAACGATTTTTAGCGCAATGGTTGCGGTCATCTAGTTACAATAATATAAGAATTAGCTACTTTCTACATCAAAAAATAAGAGGGAAGACTATTAATTTACATTCAACACTTATAGGCAAGACCCTCCCCCCGCGGCCTCCGTACGGTTAACATCGTCTGACGTGCGCTCCGGGAATAAAAATTATTTTCAGTGGTTTAAAATCGATAAATTCGTGCTGAGTGTGTGTAAATAGCTAGGTAACGGTGTAATCTACGTGTACTGTAAGTTTTTTAAACACATTTGCCCGTATTTTATTGGATTTAACTCGGTAAGTAATTTCTTTGTTCACTTTTATCAGTAGGGAATTGTAGGTAGGTAAAATATTGTGTGTGTCGGTACCGCTCGCGCGGCGCCGGCCGGCCTTGCGATCAGCTGACTGTGACTTTCAGTTTAACTTTTATTATATTAGGTATCTAATTTCAATTACGTATAGTGTTATTTGCGGCACCTGATTTTATAATTAAGTCACAATGTCGAGTCATAATAATATACCGCCGGATAAAGATACAAACCCGTTTACTAGAAGCGACAAAACTCCTCGTTCTCCAACATTCTCGTCCGGTAAACGTTTGTTGTCGGAATTATCTCCTTCCTCCTTGTCACCTGTGGAGAAGCGTCACCAACCCACTAGGGAAGAGTCGCAGCTGTCCCCCGTAACCTCGTTATTAGATACAAGCCGCGCATCCGACGATGCTTGCAATTATTACGAGCTTGTCCGCGAAGCCAGCTCATACTTAGCAAAGATTAATGAGTTCGCAAACGATACCGTATCTCGTCGCAATAATTTTGCCAATAAGTCAGAAATTATGAGTATGACACAAAAAATAACTACAATCGTCTCACTCCTCGCTATTAAGAACTCGTCCTTGGAAACCAAGGTAGCCAATATGGAACGCGAATTGCTGGCCGCTAAAACTAATCCTGTCGCACATCCAGTCTCCGCCGCGCCTTCTGCCTCATACTCGGACGCGCTTAAACTTAAACTAGCGAAGTCAGTGCCGCCAGTCGAGACGCGAAAACCACTACCTTGCGTTATTGCATATCCGACACAGGAAAAATCGGCGGAATTAAAATCGTCATCGGAGACTAAACAAGCTCTGATGAAAGTTATCAACCCGGCCGACGGTTTCCAATTTCACGGCGTCAAAAAAACCGCCAATTCGGGTGTAATACTGCGACTAACTAGCGAGTCGCAAGTCAATAAACTAAAATCGGTGGAAGCGCTCAAATCGGCCGGTCTGCGACTCGAGTCTCCTAAAGGACGTAATCCGCGTATTCTAGTAAAAGATGTACCGCAACATATGACGGACGATAATTTCTTACTCGCACTATACAACCAAAATATAAACGGCGAAATTAATATGTCACAAGAACAATTTTTGCGCACAACAAAAATAGTAAGGCGTCGTATCTTAAATAAAGATTATAACAATAGGAAATGGATAGGCATTGAATTAGACCCTGTAGTGCGTAAACACCTGATCGATTCAAAAGAAAAACTGTTCATCGATTGGGCGATGTGCCGCTTCGTGGATGACATTGAGCTCGTCCGCTGCGGCAACTGCCAACAGTACGGGCACGTCGCTAAATTCTGTCGCGATCCTAATCCGTGCTGTTATCACTGTGCCGGAAACCATAGTTCGTTATCGTGCCCCAATAAAGATAAAGACAATTTTAAATCGGTTTGTGGTAGTTGCCAACGTTACAAAAAACCCTCCGACCACTCCACGGGCTCCCCAGACTGTCCAACATATAAAAGCAAAATGGAGCAACTTATTTTAACTACTAGGTATGGATAGTTTAAGCATAGGACAGTTAAACCTCCATAATAACAAACACGCGACTTTAGAATTAGAAAAGTTAGTTTCTGATTACAATTTAGACTTAGTACTTGTTCAAGAACAATATCAACTCGCGTCGTTGCGGTCGAAAATGATACAAATTAATAACTTAGCTCGCGCGGGTATATACACACCTCAGTCTAGATTTTCAGTCACGGCCTTAACTAACCTTTCGACGTCGCACTGTGCAGTAGCCGAGGTATCGTGTCCTCAGTTTAGACTATACGTTGTAAGCTGCTACTTTCAGTACGCGGATCCGGTAGGACCCCATTTACACCAACTTCGCCGCGTATTACAATCTCTCGCGGGTAATAAAATTATTATTGGCGCCGACGTTAATGCATCCTCGCCCTTATGGCACGGCCAGCTAAGGTACACAGATCGCGACCGACGTTGCGCCGTTGAAGACTTTATTGCGGAGTTTAACCTCCAAATTCACAACACCCCCGATGCACCACCTACCTATAGTAGCCCAACGGGCGAATCGTCAATTGACGTCACGCTATCTAGCGCGTACGTCCAGATTAGGCATTGGCGTGTCCTTCCCGATGCGTCATGTAGTGATCACCGCTTACTGGCGTACGAGTTTTCTCGTGCGGTCCCGAGTGATTCCGTAATTAATTCTAACGACTATAAATACAATATTAAAAGTGGTGATTGGAAATTATTCCGTTCCCTTATGACCGCTCATGCCGGAGATTTCACTCGCCCGGAACTGAACGCCAACGAGTGCGCCGAAATTATGACAAACACCTTTATTTACTGTGCCGATGTTGCCTTGGGTCGTAGGCCCCTGAAAAAAGATCAAAATTGTAAATGGTGGAACAACAATCTTTTAAACCTTCGGCGAGAGTTTAGAAAAGCTAGACGTAAAATTAATAACCTTCGTAAATCGGGAATCGACCGTTCGGATGACACTTATATATTAAGTTTAATTAACCTTCGTATTTCAAGGTCACGATACCGCGCCGCCGTTACTCTAGCGAAAAATAATATGTTAAAAAATGCCGCGAATAGACTGGATAAGGAGGGCCCCTGGTCCTCTTTGTACCACGAACTTAAACCCAATAATAGCTCTGCGTCTAATTTTATTTCAAACATTAAAATAAACAACACTTATACTTGTAACCTAGAGGATACGGTTAAATCATATCTGAACATCTTGATTCCAGACGACGAGCCCACTTTAGACGACGAATACCATCGCGCCATTAGAAGTACAATTTTAGACCCCATCAATACACCGTCTTCCGACTTGCCTTCATCCGATGAGTTTATTAAAATAGTAAATCTTTTGCCTATTAAAAAATCTGCAGGCGAGGATAAAATTTCAAACCTAATGATAAAACAAGCCTGTATAGCGGCGAACTCTTCAATTTTACTCGTTTATAATAAATGTATCGCGGAAGGTATTTTTCCAAAGGTCTGGCGTATCGGTAGTATAAAATTGATTCCCAAAGCCGGTAATAAACCTACAGACGATCCAAAATCCTACCGTCCGATCACGCTTTTACCGTGTTTAGGTAAACTGTTAGAACGCCTTATCGTACCGCGCCTGCTTCCCGGTGGCCCTAAATTTCATAGTCAGCAGTATGGTTTCACCGCCGGGAAATCGACTATAGATGCGGCCCTAGAAGTCAGAAAAATAGTTAATCTATCAGAAACAAAATACGTTGTTGCCATCTCATTAGATATATCGGGTGCTTTTGATAATGCGTGGTGGCCCATGCTGCTATTAAAATTAAAAAATAGAGGGTGCTACTCAAACATTTACTACTTGATACGTTCTTACTTTTATAACAGTTTAACTAAGCTTCAACTTGGTCACTGCATTCACGCTAAAACCCTGACGTGCAGCTGTCCACAGGGTTCCGTACTCTCGCCTAAATTGTGGAACGTAGGCTTCGACGATCTGCTATGCCTCCCTCTCCCACCGCTTTGCATACTAGTTGGCTATGCCGATGATAGTTTTCTCATTATTCAGGCTAACTCACGTTCCGAAATTGAAACAAAAGCAAACCAAAGTTTAAACTTAATTTCGGACTGGGGCCACCGCAACCGCTTAAATTTTGCCGCGCATAAAACCTACCAAATACTTTTGAAGGGATCCCTCTTGTCGACACCCAGCATTAAACTTAATAATGTTAACGTTAAACGCAAGCAGTCGCTCTGTTATCTCGGGCTTTACTTAGAAAATAAATTTTCGTTTTTAGATCATATAATTCAGACCGGTGAAAAAGCTAAACGTAACTTTTATTCATTTACCAAAATTTCCACTTCAACATGGGGTCTCTCATTTAAAACTCTCCAACTAATTTACTCAGCGACATTCCTAGGTACTTTATGCTACGGGGCTCCCGTGTGGGCCGACCGAGCAACTATTGGTGCGGCTCGTCGCAAATTATTACAAAGCCAACGTCTTGCTCTCATATTCCTGTGTAAAGCTTACAGAACCACAAGTACCGAAGCTTTACCCGTACTAGCCGGAGTTTTACCCGTAGACCTTGAAATACAGCGTCGTGCGACTATGTACTACCACAACAAAAACATTACTAGCCCGGACTTTTTAAACGCTCGCGATAAACCAAAAATAGCTAGATTGTTTGAACCCTTAGATGATTCAGTACGTTACCTAATGTCCGAATGGCAAACTCGTTGGGATAACTCCACAAAAGGTCGCCACCTTTATAACTTTTTTCCAGATATACGTCAACGGCTATCCAAACACTGGATGGATATTGATCATTGCGTATCTCAATTCCTGACCGGTCATGGTAATTTTAAAGCCAAACTCTATGGATTTAAATTAGTAGAATCACCCATGTGCGAGTGCTCGACCGAAGGCAACATATTCGAACAAACCGCCCATCATGTTCTCTGGGAGTGTAACCTCTGGCAAAATGAAAGATCTATAATGCTTAACAACATACTTTGCAAATCTGGAGTCCCATATTACGATGATCTCGTGGACAACGCAAGGAACTTCCGTGCCTTTAAGCGTTTTTGTCATAATTATTACTGGAAACAGTGTAACACAACAAATCCCAACATTAACTTAGATCTAGCTTAGTAGTCATAATTAATATTAATTATTCCCGTGGTGCTATCCCTTTAGTTCTTTGACTTTCGGTCATTGCAACTTTGTGCTGTCTCCCGCTATTTATGGGGAGGGAAACTGTACACTTCCTACTCCTCCTATCTTCTTCTGATTAAATTCGTTGCGGGTCCCAAGACAGCTTTAGCATGTCCCTCGGGCTCCCTGAGATCATATCAAAGGGTTTTCGTGGTTGGATACCGCTGTCGATCCTGGCGACACAGGAGATACAGTGGTGGGAATGTGTGGTGGGCCAAAGCCCGATAAAAAAAAACTTATAGGCAAGACATAGAGATGTTTCATCTATCTATCAACCTAATCCGTATAGGGAAGTGAACTTTACATAATTATGTACTGTACATAGGAATTTATTATAATGTCTACGCGAGACTAGAATATTTGTAATGGAAGATGAAATATCTGCATTATAAATTATCTTACATCAGAAATGACGCATTCGTATGGTCTTATAAGAACACTGACTAGGTGTTAGTTTAATACATCTATACCTACTTACCTTTAAACTAATATAATTATAAATAAGAAACACTCACGAGTTTCATACCTAAACGTGGAGCGGAGAGAGTTGCAGGATGAGAGGGGAGGCATACAACCCATTCCTTCGCTCCTATTGATTGTAAAAACCACGAATTCGAATTTAGGATTTTCATAATCTCCCCCCCCCCCCCCCCCAAATACCTATGCCCGCTGTATAGAATCCTCTTCAAAACTACTAAACTACTAACAACTTTCCATGTATGTATAGACATAGAGTAATTATTGACGACGGAGAAGGATATAGATTATAGAATACCTACAATATTTTATCATGGAAAAATGTGCGATTACAGCGGGATACATGTTTTAACTTGAGCGGAGCCGCGTGCAACTTCTAGTATAAACAATCCTTTTATTATATGTTTTTAATATTTTATCTTAACACTGGGTAGACGTTCGACAGTTACAAGCAGTAATTAATAGTTTCTAACATGTTTTATGGTTATAACTTTGATATTAAACTATTATGTTTCTAGGTACTTATAGCAAACAACACAGTTAAATTTTTTTCAAGTGAAAACTTTTTTGTGATGTTATGTACTTTTTTAAACGGCCCATTCACTATCCTGCATTGCAGTCCTGCTGCAGTCCGCCGTGCAGGCCTGCAATGCAGGATAGTGAATGGGCCCTTTAAGGATAAGAAGCAATATCATTCTTCTACCGCCTGGCAAAAATGTATGCCTGCTTTTTTTTTTCACTTAAGACGCTGACAACTGCCAATGACCTTGATCTCGCATCACTCTCGCACCTGTGTCGATTTTCATGCCAGAGAGACAGAGATGTGAAGTGTTCACTAGTGTAGCGTGGATATATTTTTCGTTTGTTAGAGGAAAAAATAAATATTATGGGAAATCTAGATGTCAGAACCGAAAATTAAATCCGGCAATCTTTGGATTTTTGTAAAAGGTATCAAATAAACAAATTTTTAAAGCATAGACTGTATCATTACTTTAAAGTTCCTGAAATATGTGACTTTGGTATTTTTTTCATCCAGTAGGAGAACATTATTTTATTATTTAAATTCGACAAGCTTTTCCAAATATAATCAAAAATCACATTTTTTTTTGTGTCAATCAATGAAATACATACGTCTAGAAAACTGCACAAAGATGTCGAATTGGCAGCTGTCTACCCCTTAACGCTGGCACTCCCAAAAGCATACCATTATGATTCACAACGATTTAGGGTTCCGTACTCAACAAGGAACCCTTATAGTTTCGACAGACAGACAGACGGACGTCTGTCCGTCCGTCTGTCTGTCTGTCTGTCTGTCCGCGTTTTTGCTCAGAGACTATAGGACTTACAAAGCTGTAATTTGGCATGAATGCACATTTTAATGATGCGGACAAAATGGTACATAAAATCTTAAATTTTTTTTATGGTACCTCCGCTACACATCAAGCAGAGATGATTTTTTTACGCTCACCCCACCGTGTGAGGTGTCGTTGGATAGGTTTTTTAAATATTATGGGTATTCATAGATTATTTTCTGATTTAGGGATCCATTTGTGAAATATTAAGTTTTAAAGTGGAAAAATCTTTAGAGTCCAGTGTCCCCCCTTCTACCAGTTAAACGGTTGTTTCTGGAAATGTGAAAAAATTCACAGGAGTAGGAAATATGCTGAATTTAAAAGGAAAACTATCACGGCTAAGAAAACGTCATAAGTAATTGAGTAATAGTCGATCAACTAAAAAATGTATTCGGCGAAGCTTAAAGGAATTTTTCGTTCAAATTTATTTGAAAGTAACTGAGATGATGTTGTTAGTAGTGTAAAACACGTTATAAATGTACATTCATTGACCATACAATTTTTTCAAAAACTAGCGACACTACACTACTATATTTCGCATGGCCCGACACGCACTTGGCCGGTTTTATTATTTTTAATTATTTAATTTATTATCGAATTAGGACCAACATTATTTACATAATATTATACAGTCCTTGTCATTAATATGCTTTAAGCAGAAGATTTCGTAAACATTAAATTATTTATTAAAGGGTTCCTTGAAAGTTGAATCACACTATCAGAACCACAATTTAATGATTTACGAGAGACTCAACGTAACATAATAAATATTTACAGAACATGCTGCATTTGCATTAAGCTTAGCTTACCACAGATTACAAAATATTTACTACGTAACTCCTAAGAACTAATAAAAAATATTAAAAAAAAATATTTAGTACTTGCCCGACATCTTGGAAAGGGGTAAGTATGAAAATTTTTATATGGAGCCTGGCCGCTGTTCGCCATTGTGTTTTTCCGCGTTCACGAATATTTTTCTCAAAAATGGATAGCTTTCATCAATACAAACAAAAAATAATCTTGGACAAAACCGCGTAAAGTGCCACATTTTGAAGATATGAGCTGCCAAAGTTTTACCAATTTAGGATATTGCAACTTTGGCAGCTCAAATCTTCGAAATTTTTTTGAAAGACACTTTACGCGGTTTTGTCCAAGATTATTTTTTGTTTGTATTGATGAAAGCTATCCATTTTTGAAAAAAATATTTTTCATTTAATTATTATGAATTTTTTTTTTTTTTTTTTTTCGAAAGGGTCTAAGCTACTGGTCTGGTTAAGACCATGGTAGTTTAATCGTGGCTATAACTAGTCTGTTGCTAGTTGGTTTGGAGATAAACAATGAGGAGGCCTGGCCCCCTCCCCTAAAGTCACACGTGTGACATTCTAATCGGGCAATATTGGGGAGAGCTACGAAAATAAGCTATTTTCATCTGACGTGGGGACACGGATCCCCCCTGCTCTTAAGGGGTCCGACCCCTTACTCACTCTCTGACGAGTGAGGCTGCTCGCGCGCGATAGCACAAACTAGCTGCGTACGAGTTATCGCGGTAGATGAGCTCAAGTTATTAATGTTATTGCA
The DNA here is from genome assembly GCA_905333045.1 of Lysandra bellargus. Taxonomy (NCBI): domain Eukaryota; kingdom Metazoa; phylum Arthropoda; class Insecta; order Lepidoptera; family Lycaenidae; genus Lysandra; species Lysandra bellargus. Next base: position 4,844,513 of record HG995352.1, on the reverse strand, counting down.
TAAAAGAGGGCCGTCCCTCTCCCCTTCCGAGTCCGGTTGGGGTGACATACGCGTGTATGTTCTAATGTCAAAGTAATTGGTAGAGCTCTCTACGACAATGTCGCGGTCGCGGTCATGATTTAGGTGTGTTCCTATGCTATCCGCATGCGAACTCGAACCCGGGATCGAGCTCGGCACCGGATTTCGGTCGGTCTGTCTGTTTGTCGTTCGGGTCGTGTTAAGTCCTCGGGGAAGGCGCCGGCGTCGTCCCCGGTGCAGTACTAACCACGCGGGTGAGTGTGATTTGTGTTTACGTAACTGTACACAGTACGTTACGTATTCTGTGATGGGGTCTACAGGGTCGGCTAAGATATGCTTAGGCCGCCTGAAGGGGTATCGGAATGTCCGTGCGTCATGTTCATAGTCCACAGCCTTACGAATGAGCGGATTGGGATGTACTTTGCCTTTCTCAAAGAATCTCTCTGAGAGTTCTTTGATATAGGCTTTGATAGTGATAAGCTCGCAGTCTCTATGCAAGTCGATGTTTCGCATGTAACGGGGGGCACCTGTTGACATGCGCAAAAAACGGTTTTGAACTCGTTGCAATTGGTTCATCTGATTGTCACTTATGTGTGCGAAAGAGACGCACGCATAAGTGAGTATCGTTCTTATTATGAAGAAAATTTCCAATGCTTACTTCTTACCTGGGTCATTTCTAATAACAATTTTAATAGCAAACCGCAAACGATAGAAAGATGAAACTAATTCTGAATCTTAACTTAATTTAATGCTTTAATATGTATTTCATGGCCAGCGACTTGAACATTTAAATGTATATCTGCATTCCTTCATAATGTTATTATTTGATTATGATGCATATCAATGGATCTGTTGTAACATTTGGGGTTTACAATAATTATTGCTTTTTTCCATTGAGACTTTTTTCAAATCGCATAGTTTTTAAACGAGTGATTAAGTTTATAAGTTATACAGATTATGTACTTCTATGTAATAATATTATAATATGTTACCTCTTCGTCGCCGGTTACACGGTCAACTTTCATCAATCTGATCCATCAATCCGGTACGGATTGACGAAAATTTGATCGTGTACGCTACGGATTGATGGATTGATCGTATTTTTAATATGAACTTTTTATAACTATCAATATTCCGTCAATCAGATTGATGAAAATTTGACCGTGTAACCTGTGACAGATACTTTCGACTGTCAGGACAGGACATATTATAGTTTTTATCGCGGAAAAGCTTGTTGTTTGTGCAACAAGCTTTTAATAATGTAGGTGGGACGAAACATTGTGCTTGTCTGCTTTAAATAATAATTTAAATGCTGATAAAAATAAAAATATTTCTTGTAAGCTTTCGAGTTTTGCTTTGACTTTGACCTCGATCTTAAAACCCTGTATATATGTATAATAATATTATTTAATGTAATCAACTGTAAGGTTGGAGACATTTCGTCACCTCATCCGAAAATAAACAGAATTTATTCAAGAATTTTATCTACACAATATTAATTAGGGCCTGTTTCACCACTTTATGATAAAGTGCCGAATAGGCTATTCACCACTTTTTTGACAGATTCCCCACACTTTATCTGTCAAATTAAGTGGTGGATAGCCTATTCGGCACTTATCAGGAAGTAATGAAACAGGCCTTAGTATACTATTTTTTTAAGTTTTCAGGGACGTGACAACATTCATTATTAATGTCTAAAATGCAATAACAATTAGCCCAAGCAAAACATTGTCAGCTTTCACACGATAATAAGTATATGGAGGTTAAAGGGATTCTATACTTAGATTGAGGGCTCACAGTTAAAGTGGTTTAGATTGGGTTTAGAGCTATTGCCTCTGTGGTTTAAAAAATGGTGTTTCAGGACCATCCACACGTATTCTTATATACGTCAGACAGCATTTGGATTCTTGGAACCCCCTGGGCTGTGTAAGGCTTTTTTGAATAATTTTTACATGTTTTATTGTCACATTTTTTATGACCAAACCTTCTAGTAAACTGACATGACTTAACATGTGAATGGACCTTTTAATTAGGATCCATGCGTCATGCGAATGTAAAAAGTAAAAAAGCAGGAAAGGTTTTCCAGTGCCTAATAGTATGTTGGTTCAGACTTGTGTGCCTAAACCAGAGTTCCAGTTTAATAATTCGTACGTTAAATGCTCCAGATCCGGGACTATAATAATAATTTGATAAGTGTAAATATAGTTTTACACCTTAAATGAGTAACTACAATTAGTAATCTTAATTAGTAATTATATACAAAACCTGATTAATTAAATATCACTTACCTGCATAAAGGTTACTTTGACAATAATTACATACTTATACTTATGAAAACTTTTAAAGTACACTAGTGTCATTAAGAGCCCGGGTTACCCTCGAAATTCTCATACATACGTAATACCAAAATCATTTTCTTATGCGAAAATATTTAACATGTTTGAGTTATTTTTCAGCTTAAAATGGTAATTACCTAGGTTCCTGAACAAAAATTAACTTCAAAATATTTAAACACAAAAAAAAAAATTGTGTATAATTTTTTTTTACTAAATTTACTACAAAATATTTAAATACTATAAAATATTTTTTAGAGTTGAATTAATTCATAAGAATGTGACTGCACACATTGAAACAGTCATTTGGAGGGGCGCGCCATGTTATCGTAGTTAATCTCTACTTACATAAGGTACCATCGAGGAAATTGATTCCTAGGCAGTTGACAGACCAACGTCATTTGATCGCATTATGTCAATTCAATGTTAATTGTGATCTGTCAGCGGGGTTTGACATAACGCGACCGTACTATGTAGGTCTCCCATCTGCATAGGAATCAACTTCTCCGATATAATCTTTTTATAATAGTCCAAACCAAACGCAAGTCAAGTCAAAAAATACTATGAGCATATTCATGGGCGCCGGAAGAAATAATTACCAAGGGGTGCAGATTTTAGTTTTCTTTCTGTTCTTTTATTTTCACTTTTTACGAACTACAATGACTGTCTATTTACGTCAACATAAAACATTTAGTGCCGAAACATTACGAACTGTCCTTGTACGGCATGTTAATAGAGTTACAAAATGCTTTTTATTTCAATAATTCCTGTTGATCCCGAGATTCCCAAGGGGTGCAAGTGCACCCCCTGGCATCCCCCTGCCGGCGCCCATGAGCATATTGTGTTTTCGATCGAACCATCATTGCCTAAACTCTTTGAATGTTGTGTTGCCTATAAAGGTGTGTGCATCAGTTGGTATTGAAAATTCTTGTATTTTTTAAATGCATATGCTGTTGGTAAATGGTAACTATAATAAATGGAAATGGAAATGTATACCTGTTGAGTATAACCGGTCGTGGCGGAGTAGGTGTGGGTGTCGTCGCGGTTGCTGCTGTTGCCGCGGTTGTGGTTGACGGTGTCGTGGTGCGGGGAGCCAGGGTGGGCGCGGGAAGATCGTAACCTGGAACAAGTAACATAACATACAGGATGTAACAAAACTAAGTGATAATACTTTAGGGTGCGTACTGTGTTTGTGTTTCTTACAGAGAGTTCACTGTGAAAGTAGCAGCGCTGAAAGACCAATTTCTTTACCCTAAAGTATTATCACTTAGTTTTGTTACACCTTGTATACAGTCGAATTGAGAAATCTCCTCCTTTTTGGAAGTCGGTTAAAAAGGAGATGAGCCAGAATAATCCAAACCAGATTTACCAGAGGTTACCAGATTAACTTATGTGAACAAGAGGAGCCCGTCCAAAAATTACAATTGCCATTAATGTTGAAAGATAACTCATTTTTAAAATGCAAGAAGACGTGAGTGGAAGAATCGAACAAGTAACATTTCGTAACATTCGGACAATAATACATTTTTTCACAATTTCTTTTACTAAAACTTGTAACTTTAAATCTACTTCATAACCTAGCTAATGTATCTGGCTACACATATGGATGCTGTTAAACGTTTGTGTACCATCCCACATCGGACTAGTTTTGAGTAATCGGCGTTTTAAGTTTTTTTGGAATAAGTAATCTTTATTTTCTGCTTATTTTAAGCAAAAAAATTTTATTGTGCGGTATCTTTTTTTTGTTGAAATGCGTAGATTATGATTATGAAAAAACATTTTAATTTCACATTCAGTTTTAAAAGAAAACGTATAAAAATGGTTAATGCAATATTGCTATAGGGCTTATTACATAGCATTATTGTCCCTTGTGATATTTCACATAAATGCAAAATAATTCTGATTTGTTCTTTGAATACAAATTTAAAAGTGCTTATTTTAACAAAATGTTATAAAATTACCTCGTTACGCCCAAGCCGCTGAACCGATTCTTCTGAAATTTGGTATGGAGATACTTTGAATCCCCGGAAAAGACACAGGTTCCTTTTTATTCCGAAAAAATGTACGGTTCCCAGGCATTAAATAAAAATGGTTTCTGTTATACCGCTACATGGATTTCAATAAATTGGTATGCAGATACGTTATGTCTCAGGAAAGGACATGGGATACTTTAGATCCGGGAAAAAGGTATTGTACCAGTGTAATAAACAAAAATGATTTGCACCGAAACCACTGAACCGATTTTGATGAAAATTGGTGTGCACATACTTTGACTCTCATTAATAATTATTGTCTTGAAAAATGTGCAGTTGCCGCGTTATAAAATTTCCTATTTTGCGCCTAAGCCGCTAAACAGATGTTGATGAAACTTGGTATGGAGATACTTTGAGTCCCGGAAGAGGCCATAGGATCCTTTTTGTCTCTGAAAAATATACGGTTCCCAGGGGCTTAATAAAATGATTTCTGCTTATACCGCTCCATGGATTTTGATGATATTTATTATTTGGTGTGCAGATACGTTATGTCTCGGGAAAGGACAGAGAGTTCCTGCTTTTTCTTCCCTTCCCGCGCTTCCCGCAGAGTGCATGTATTGCACACACACTTGGGCGCTATAAAATTACTCCAACTTAACTGGCCTGGTTTCATTGGAACCAGAGTGCCCTTATGTACTGCGCACACACTAGGGCACATTAAAATACTCCTGTGTAACTGGCCTGGTTTCATTGAACCCAGAGTGCTTTTGTGTATTGCGCACACACTTGGGCACTATAAAAATACTCCTGCTTAACTGGCCTTGTTTCATTCAAAACGAGAGTGCTCTTATGTATTGCGTGCACACTTGGGCACCATAAAATTACTCCTGCGTAACTGGCCTGGTTTTATTAAAATAGGCCACCGCCACCAAAAGCGGTGTGGGAGTTTTTTAATTGATATACTCGTTAGTCTAATTAAATTATTAATCTTATTATTGCAAACTAAATTAGACTACATTTTATACATAATATTATTTTAATCAACTTACGGGTAATTTAAGATGCACTATTACTTCATCAATCTGATTAATTTGTAATCTAATTAAAATTACTAATTACTTTTTGCCCAACTCTGCACGTGATAAACTAATTATTTCTACATTAACTAAATTTATTCAAAATCGGTTCAGCAGCTCAAACTTAAATTAGTATAGTTTATTGCGTGAAAACCGGACATTTTTAATGATAAAAATTATCCTATCTCCTTCTCCAAACCCTAACGTAATATCTACATGTACCTACTCAATATCGATATCATAAGCCAAATTCATTTTTGTTGACTGCGCGGGAACCGTTCATTTTCCGGGACAAAATGCATCTAATGTCGTATAAATTGATTCAAAGTATCTGGATACAAATTTTTATCAAAATCGGTTCAGCGGTTTAAGCGCAAATCATTTTAGAAACATAGAACATAAAATATGCTATATACAAAACCTCACGAGGAATAAGCATTAACCATTTTTGTACTCTAGAATATGCTACAGTAGGTTTTCAAAAAAATGGATTTCACTGTCGTAAACCTCACGTTCTAAAGAATAAAACTGCATTATTAACTCAAAACCCGTTTTTTTTATGTAAAATTTTATGTGGAATAGATCACCAATGCTAAACAGCAGCCATATAATCCATAGTTTTTCTATTTCAAATAATTTTTCCGGCCCTAAAGCGTCCATTTAAGCAAAAAAACGGGAAGTTTTTTCATCTTACTTACCTTATTCTTCCACTCACGTCTTGTTAAATCTCGATTTCAACGTCGTAAAATTGGACTCCACATGTTATATATATTTATATTGCAGATATCTAGGGGACCTATCAGACAGAAGGTGATCAAGCGTTCAAGCGGTCTCTTGCGTTCTTTGCGTTGTATTAGTTATTACGCTATATACAGATACCCTGCACATAGGGCCGTTCTGACCGCGTCAAAATTACTACTGTGAGACTGAACGCAGAATGAGAACGCAGAACGCTTGAACGCGTCACCGCTCTCTGTGTTATAGGTCCCTACGTGTTTCTAGATAAAGTGCTTTCTTTTAGCCGATATTCAGCAAATTTCACAACTCGTTGACCGTCAGCGCTCACATCGAAATGTATGAAATATCAGCGTTGACCGCTACGCGTTATTCTAACGCTTCCCTGAATTTCGTACATCTTGGACGATGAGCGCTCATGGTGCACGTGCGATCGGCTTGCGACTAAAATCGGTCCTAGTTCTTACTCTGTGGCTCTGGTACGTAGGTAGCTCTAGTTTTTTGTTGCATAAATTGAGGCTTTAAAACCAAGAAAATGATTTTAAAAAAGTAGATTCTATATTGTATTACTAGATATTAGCCCAAGCAGCAACCAAGCGTAACGAACACCTAAAAAGCAGCCAATATTAACGCTGTTTTACATCTGTAGAAGAACGTTGAAGAGATGTTGTGGTGTTATAATGTCGGTGTAGGAGTAATTATTCAGCTCTAGCTGTATTAAGTCTGTATTAAGAAGTCAAAGTACGCTTAAAGTTCTAAATCAGTGTATCGAAACTGTCATGTTCAGCTTTAAGTTTCCTGTAACGCTTTGATCCTAATTATAGTATTAAAGCTGCATTTTGCATACCGTCACTTACTTAATACAGCTTAGAGCTGTATTATGGTCGTCCTCAAATCTTATTTCTGTATCATAATACAGCTGTAGAAGAGAGTTTGTCTACTTCATAAAGTAGACAAACTCTACTTCATAAAGTCCATTAATTAAAACTTTTTAAATTCTAACCTATAAAAACCATATTTAGTAACCCTATTTAATATCTCTTCCTTGATTATTTTGCTGGCGCGTTTATTTTTTATCACAAAACATATATATAACCACAATAAATTTATTTTTGCACGACAATGCACTGTATCCTGCGCCTATCGAATCTCCAAACCTTATTTAAATACAGCGTTTAATATATTTCACTTTGATCAACAGTTAATATTATAAACGCCATTATTAAATTTAATTCTTTTGCAACTCTGTTCAACAGCATTTTTACAGCGTAAAGCTTAACAAGTGAGTTACAATATAGTCATTGGAGTATACAAGTTTCTTCGTACACCATAGTACAGCCGCAAAACAGCTATTTGCAGCCTATTCAGCCTCTGTACAGCCAATATAACGTAAAACGCTGTATAATTTGTGCCCATTTTAGGAGTATACGGGCTGTATAAGCGCTTATACTGCCTTTACGCAGCCTGATTGTACAGCATTAAGACTATATAAACGAACCTTAATAAAAATTAGTTTGTTATTATTTTTAGCAATATTCCGCGAAATAATAACCATTAGTTAATCCATTAACTAACTTTAATAAAGCTGTTATACAGCTTAATGTGATGCTGCTTGGGAGGTATAGTATACATATTTAAAAGTTTGTTAAACTTATAAGGAAAGAGAAATTGTCATTCCTCTTTTGTTGTAAAATTTTAGACTTCATCCACTCTTGTCTTCAATTAGGATACAGAAAAATACATATTGCGAAAAACTCACCACCATTAGGTATGGCATTAAAGTTTTCATTGGCGAGGAACACCTCGAAGTATCTGGTGAAGTCGCCCGTGGGGTCCCACTTGGCCTGCAGCTTGGCCCACTCCGCGGGGTACTCCACCTTCAGCCGCTTGATGATCTTCACGGCTGTCCGCTTTTGCCGCTCCGTGCAGCGGACGCACTTGGTCCGGAGCGCTTCGGGTAGCAGTCCTGAAAAAAATGTTTAGTCGCTTAATAATTTTAATGCTGCAGTCGGTTGAGTAGAAAACAGCACGGAAAAATGTTAAAATCAAAATATAAAACTATAAATTAGGCTTTCAACTTTTTGTTCTAGAGAACGTCGAAGGCAAAATCAATGAGGGTAATAATTATTTTGAGTCCAAATTGTTGCTAAAAATTTTTATTGTAAAGTATTGGCTATACCATAGCCAATGACAAAATGACCAAAAACCATGCATACCAAAGCATGTGATGGTACTGTCTACCGATGTTGCAATTCTTGCGAATAAGGCAAGCAAATCACTATTTGAACGTTCTTATTATAATTGGACACCAAGTTATATCTATGGACAAGAATCCTTTTACCGCTCTCCTTACTCAGAAGGGCACAGTAAAAATAGCTTAGTAATAATTAATAGGTTTAGGTATAAGCGCGTTGATGTTCAAGTTATCAGAATACTCCACGCGATGCATCAGAATTCTGATGCTTATCATCATGCTATCCGCTACCGGATATTCTGAATGGTTTTTATTGTCATTTAATTATAGACAAATGGTATTTAAATTTCAAATATTCTCAAGCTCCATTCTTAATTTATAGATAGGATTGTCAATTACATAAATAAGTTTTATTATTTTATTGACTTTGTAGTTAAAAAAACAACGGGTTGTGAAGAAAATGTATCGGCAGTAGCAGGTATACATTTTAGCCGCGCTGCAAACTTAATATACTACATGTATGATATAGACTATATAGCAGAGGTCACCAATTAGTTTCGCTCGGGGTCCGTTTTAAGAAATGAAAATATGACCTTTGCGTTCCACACTATTTATAAAAAAAAAAACATTTATAATTTTGCGGTCCACAGTTATTATGGAAATTACAAAGATATTTAATTACGAATCATTGAGAAAAGTGTTAATTTTTGTTACTAATTATTATGATCTAAAGATTGTAGTGAAATTGGTGCAAGCTTAAATTCTGGAGATGTTCATCAGTAAATCGAGACTGAAATTTATTTTTAACGAATTTTATCTTCGAAAATGCTTGGTGGTCCGGCGGTCCGGAAGCGGACTGCGGTCCGCCATTTGGTGACCCCTGCTCTATAGCTTTTTTTATGGGAAACTTACGTTTTTCTATTATAAAAACCATCCTAAACCTATATGTCATTTTTCAGGATTAAAAGTGTCTTTATATTATGTAGCTTATTTGGAAAGGGGTGACAGACAGACACACATGCATTTATGTTATTAGTATGGGTTGATTAATGTATCTCCTTTTATAAACGTCTGGGAACAACCAAGATTGATCGCCACGGGAATAGAACCCTTTATCTAGGCTTCTATTGTAAGCCTTATTTGGAAACTAGTCAATTATAGAACGCATCCGAGTATAACCCTTATATCCTGCTAAATAAGTAGTATTTTTGCGCTTAACGAGCTTTCAAGGTCGACACAGAAGTCCTTTTACAGTCTTAACGTTAAAATAATCCTTATGTCTTGGATGTTAAGGTTATTTGAGAGGTAAAATAATGTAGAATGTAGTACTGTCACGCAGATAGGAAACTTTTTGTTGTGATGTACACATAATTGCTTGTACGTGTGAGATATATCTCAAGATATATCTTTATCCGGTGCACACTACCGGATAACGTTTGTCGCAGAGATTATCAGGCAAAATTGTGAAAAAGTTTGTATGTTAAACTAGCTGTCTCGGTGTACTTCGTGTCACTTAAAACCTTCCCTGGACTTCAAGGATTATTTTAAGACTAAAATATCTTATTTTCAACTAGATGACGCCCGCAACTCTGTTGCGTTAAGATTCGTTTATCGCGCGGGAACTGTCCATTTTTCCGGAATAAAAATTTACTATCCTTTCCCGGGCTTATTTTATTCTAAGCATTTCCATACCAAATTTCAACAAAATCGGTTTAGTTGTTTGGCCGTGAAAAGGTAACAGATTCATATACAGAGAGAAAAACTTTCGCATTTATAATATTAATATGGATGAAGTGTAGTAACTGGTAAGGTTACCAATTACTCACAAAATCTCTACTATTTTGCAAAGATTTTGGCAGGAACATCTTACACAGAAAAAATGTTTTCATTTTCGCAAAAACGTTTTTTGAGATTTTTTTCTTGGCTCAAGAAAATAATACGTCTTGCATGTCTTAAATTTACCAAGAGCTCACGCGTTTGAACTTTAACCCGTTAACCGCAGTTAGTAGCTGCAAAATGTCCAAGAGCTTTGTTTTTTTCTTACAACGTGAGTATTAACACTTAACATGCACTTAGCATGCCAATTACTCACTGCTGTGACTCTAGATCTATGAGAATAGATTGTTTAGTGTAGGTGTTCTCAACCAGTGGAGATTACACATAAAATATATAGCTTTAAACACGAGCACATCGCTAACATTAAAGAAAAAAATTCTAATTGTAATATTAGATATGTAGGTAGTACCCCGCGGTTTATTGGGGAAAATAAATTGTGATATATTTTCACACTAAAAAGTGGCCTATGTGTTAATCCAGTGTTTAAAACAAAATTTTATTAAAATCGCTCCAGCCGTTTAGACGTGAAGAAGTAACAAGCATACAAACTTTGATGTAGTATATAATCAAAGCATACAAAGTAATAAACTTTAATAAATATTAGTGTGATAATTTATATGACGGACTATTTTGCTATATACTGAGTGTGGTAAATTCAATACGGGATCTTAATGGCTTAAAAATGTATTTTTAGGCGGAGTTTCGCGGAAGCTCATTACACTTTTAGAGAAGATTTTTCTTCCTATATTTTTATTTTATGGCGCCCTTAAATAAGGAGATCATAGAATAGATAGCCTATGGCTGCCATGGAAAATATTTATTTACTGATGAACAATAAAAAGAGATCTTCGATTGAAATTTTGTTTCTAAAACCTGACAGTAAGCAAATTATATATTTTCTGTTGTCGTGCTAAGCCTGTAGAACGTAGAAAATATTCAATTCACTTTAGATCTTATCAACGATAGCCCCGTTCATTGTAAGAGTAAATTCTAAAAAAATAGAGAAAAATGTTGCGAACTCAGGACATAGTATAGTCATTCATTCAGCAACGTGCTATCAAGGTTACGCTTATACAAATAAATATTTAGATCACATACATTTCCTCATAGCCTGATTTACAATATCACCTAACGTGACACATGCGAATGTGTGGTTGTTTTCATTCCTTATTTTAAACTTGCACGCTAGCAAAGCAGTTTGGCAAACAAATTATGTTGTTATACCCTAAGCGCCTTGTTGATAAACGAAGGACAAACGAGCCTATGCAGCTGACATTGTGTATCTCACACCAACTTAAAGGAAGAAATAATTACCGAAACGTTCAGCTTTTTCTATACATATAATAAAACTGTAGGAATGAGAATTCTGTACATTAAAGATATTCAAAAAATAATAAGCGGAGGGTGTCACTACATCGGTATAGAAGCCAAAAATGTGGTTAGTTTTTTGACAGACTTCCAAAAAGGAGGAGGTAATACGTTCGGCTGTATGTATCTTTTTTTTTTGTCTGTTCCTCGATTACTCAGCCGTTTGTAGTCCGATTTTCAAAATTCTTTTTGTGTTGTATAGGGTTTAACTCGAATTTGGTACCATGCCTATAAAAACGGTGATCTGATGATGGGATCCTTGAGGAATCGAGGGGACTCCTTGAAATTTGTATGGAAACATATAATGATTTCGATTTTTTCTGAAGCATTCGAGGTAAATGCTACCAAAAAGTAAGACTACGCACCAGATTATACCCTGGATCCGAAGGTACCGAAGAGAACTTTTGAATGCTTATAGGTACAGGTTTGGGGATTTCGGCGTTGTTTAAACAACTGAAAGCATAAGCCAACACATCAATTTGATTATTAATAATCATCACAACTATCATTATACCATGGTCATCACACTATGACCCAATTATTGGTACTTTTCGTGATATTTCGCATCGAAGCAGATATTTTTGACGTTGATTTCACTGTTTGTGGACCGATTTTCGAAATTTTCATGTTGTTGTATAGGATATAATCTTAATTTTGTATAACAATTACGAAAGTGGTGAGCTGATGATGGAATCTATGAGCAATCAAGGGAAATCCTTGAAATTTATCAAAAAAGTGGTTAAAATGTTGTTTCTAGTAAGTTAAACATATATTACGAATAAGAGAAATTTCATACAAAGGTGTCTCTTGGTCCAAAGGCACTGAACAGAACTCCTGAAGTCCTGTTGGGAGTCTTAGTTCCTCCAACTTCCTCTTTTTGGTGAAAGGTATCAAGACCGTCTTATCAGCGTTTACTGTTAGCTTGACCCTTTGGCACCAATCCTCGACGACTCTTAGTGCTGACTGCATCAACCCAGTCGTCAGCGTACCCTTGAGCGTAGTAACATATGAGGTTCAGTTCCCTTAGTAGCTCATCCACTACCAGGGACCATTCCAGGGGTGACAGCACACCTCCTTGTGGGCAACCTTGTGTCAGCCTGATTTTGAGTGTCAATTCCATAATAGTCGATGAGGCTACCCTGTTGACGAGCGTGGCTTTGATCCATTTCCTAGTAGTTGGATCTATATTCTTTGAAGCCAGGCCATTAGTGATAGAGCTGGTTGAAGTGTTGTCGAATGCGCCTTCAATATCAAGGAAGACACATAACGCAATCTCTTTATCTTCAATTGCTCTATCAATCCAATCTACCAAGTCCATTAGGGCCGTCTCGGTAGATTTGCCTTTTTGGTAGGCATGTTGTCTTTCATGCAGCGGAATTTTAGTGAGATAGGTGTCCCTTATGTGTAGGTTGACAACCTTCTCCATTGTTTTAAGCATGAAAGAGGTGAGGCTAATTGGTCTGTATGACTTTGGTAGAGCTTTGTCCCGGTCCCCACTCTTGGGTACATACCCAAGAGTGGGGACCGGGATTAGGACACCCTAACCTTTGTCCATGCCAATGGGATGTAGCCCCACGCGAAACTTGCTCTGAATATTTTCAGTAGCAGAGGGACACAGAGTATGGAGAATCTGTCAAATAAGCCTATCGGGCACCTTATCAGGAAGCGGTGAAACAGGCCCTAAGAGTTATTTAATACTTTTTAGTTCATATTACGTTGATATTACGATTGTTTTTACCTTGGAAGTCGGTTTTCATTTTTTTGTTAAAAATAATAATTGTCTGTCTGTTTGTATGTTTGTTCCACTATCACACGAAAACTACTGATCCGATTTGAATGCGGTTTCCGCAGATATATTTGTCTTCTTTCTACTTAGCATCTGGTGTATAAAAAATTATCCCCCCACCGCTCTAAGGGGACAAAAGAGGGGGTCAGATTTTGTATCAAACTTTTTTCTTTAACACGAAAACTACCGATCCGTTTTGCATACGGTTTTCACAGATATATTTGTCTTCTTCCAACTCAACATCTGGTGTATAAACCCCTCCCCCTCACCACTCTAAGGGGACCAAAGAGGGGGTCAGATTTTGTATCAAACTTTTTTTTTCAATGGACTTACTTCATATTATTAACTGTGTTTTCCAACTTAACATCTGGTGTATAAAATCTTTCCCCCCACCCCTCTTAGGGGACAAAAGAGGGGGTAAGATATTGTATCAACTGATGAAGTAGAAATACTTTTAATGGCAAAACAACGTTTGCCGGGACAGCTAGTTTTCAATATATCGGACATATAGACGGAAACACAGATTTACGTAAGGGCGAAGAATACTCTTATTCGTAAATGAGTAAGGTTTAGATTTTCTAAGGCTCACGCTAGCACACGACAGCCTAGCAGCTTAGCAAGCATTTAGGGAATCGTCTTGGCAAGCTTTTACTTTAATAAAAGTCAAGACGATATTATCATCTTTGTAAATTCTTGAGTTGTCTCGTCCTTCCGAGCCTAACGACTTCTTAACATCCCTTTAGGGAATGCTTCCCTAAAAATGCTTGCTAAACTGCTTGGCTATCGTGTGTTAGTGCCAATACCTATTCAAAATGAGTATTATTTTCATGAATAAATTCTCATAGACTTGATTAAGGACAGCAGGACTACAAAACAAGTTGAAAAGTTACTTTTACATATTTCGCAACATGTAAAAGTAGTTAAAAATTAAAATTAAACTAAATTATGAAAATCAATATTGAATTTCGATACTTAAAATACTTTCGTACAAGGTTCGATGTAACTTTTAAATACTTAATAATATGTTGCTTGTGGGTATTTCAGGGTCGGCCATTTTGTTTTTAAGTTTTGAGTCATAGGCCAAGGATGAAGGATCGTATCTATACATAATATAATATACTTACATAAATAAATACATATTTTTAATTATATTATTAGTTTAAGAACATTTATAGTACAGGAGCCCTAGAACAATTTTTTTGTGATTACTAACAAGCTAATTTTTTGTGAGTAGCTAAATTTTGATAAGACGAACAACATTTTTATTTTCGAAAATTCTCAAAAGTGGCATAGATAGAAAGGATTTCACACTTTGACTTGATGGTCCTAAAATATGGATTGTTTTATTTGTAGGACAAGGTTATAATTTAAGTATAACCTTGTCCTACAAATAAAACAATCCATATTTTTTTGTATGAAATCCTTTCTATCTCTGTTCGCTACCAGTTTCGAGATTTTTCGAAAATAAAAATGTTGTTCGTCTTATCAAAATGTAGCTATTCACAAAAAAATTGCTTGTTAGTAATCACAAAAAAAAATTGTACTTGGTTCACTATTATGTCTGGCATTGAGAAAAGTGTCTACAAAGTCGCTTATTGATTAATGATTTGTATTATCTATACTCATTATAAAACAAAGTCGCTTTTTTCCCTCATGTCCCTTTGTTCCCTTTAATCTTTAAGACTACGCAACGTATTTTGATTATTCTTTCGGTGTTAGATAGCCCATTTATCGAGGAAGGTTATAGGCTATATTTTATCACGCTAAGACTAATAGGAGCGAAGAAATAGAGGAAAATGTGGAAAAAACCGGGAAAATTATTTGAAAGGGCTAACTTGAACGCCGCTAATTTTTTGGAACTACTGGTCCGATTTGAAAAATTCTTTCAGTGTTAGATAGCCCATTTATTGAGGAAGGCTATAGGCTATATTTTATCACGCTAAGGCTAATAAGAGAATGTGGAAAAAACGGGGGAAATTATTTGAAAGGGTTTATCTCGCGAACTACAGCAGCAATTATGTTACTTAGCACAGATAAGAAGTAGACCACGTGAAGGCTATCGATTTTAATCATTTTTTCAGTGGCCCGTATTTTTATGCCCGTGCGACGCCGGGGCGGGTCGCTAGTCTTATATATAAAATTCTCGTATCACAATGTTAGTCCACGAACTCCTTCGAAACGACTTTAGTGATTTTTACCAAATTTTATATGCATATTCAGTAGGTCTGAGAATCGGCTACTCGGTACTTTATATATTGATAAGTGCATTTGTTGAATAAATAATAGTAAATTATTACAACCTGAGACTGACGGCGACCATTGTTTGTGCGACGGGATAGCGATCGACGTTGCCATGGTGACATACTTATTTAGTCACTTCAATTAAAGTAATATGGCAAATATATTATGGCAAAGCAACGTTTGCCGGGAGTCGGGACAGCTAGTAAATATTTATTATAAATATATTTATACGTGGGAGAGCCATGCTTCGGCACGAATGGACCGGCTCGATCGGAGAAATACCACGTTCTCACAGAAAACCGGCGTGAAACAGCGCTTGCTTCCATTCCCTTCCCTCCCCTATTCCCATCCCTTCCCATCCCTACCCTCCCCTATTACCCTATTCCCTCTTAAAAGGCCGGCAACGCACCTGCAGCTCTTCTGATGCTGCGAGTGTCCATGGGCGACGGAAGTTGCTTTCCATCAGGTTACCCGTTTGCTCGTTTGTCCCCTTATTTCATAAAAAAAAAGCCTTCGAAAAACGTAAGTCATTCTACAACTAAGGACGGAAAAGATATACAATTTTATAAAATAGAATGCAGTATGTGAAAGTTTTTGGGTGACAGCGTAATAAACATCCATACATCCATGCATTGTTGGTACAAACTTGTCAAATCTAGGTAATATGGCCTACAAAAAGTCATCACTCCAAAAACGTGAAACCTAAAACATTGAAAACTGAAAACCTTCGGCGAGATTCGAACCTCGATCTCCGGTTAAGCCTTACATGTACCATCGAGGAAATTGATTCCTAGGCAGTTGATAGACCAACGCGAATGTCATTTGGTCGGATTATGTCAATTCAATGTTAATTATTGTGATTTGTCGGCTGGGTTCGACGTAATGCGACCAAACTACGCAGGTCACCCATCTGCCTAGGAATTAATTTCTCTTAAGCTAGCTTTTAAGATTTGAAGAAGACAACTTACAGTCACGGATTAAAAAAAAATACGGATAGAGCATTACTCTATAAAGAGGTGAAGCATGCAAGGTACGACAATTTCGTTTGTCGATTTGACCTCGTTTAAAACACTATCCTAAGTTCCTTCCGAGACCTGGAGTATCTGTATTCTACCAAATTTCATTTAAATCGACTTTAGCATGAATTTTGTCTTTTACTTATACTTAAAAAGGCAGGAAGAAACTTGTACTTTATTTATTTATAGTAACAAAACTTGTCGTATGAAAAAAAACTATCTTTACATCTATGTGACCTTGATGATGTGCCGTGAGAAGACGACATACATACATACAAGACAATACAAGGAACACGTATTTAACACTAACAGAGCTATTAAATCAATTATATATTGTACAGATCCTTACTGACATATACAAATAATAAGATAAGTATTATGTAGCACAGTGGCCCCCAACCTTTTTTCATACGGGCCACAAACATGTTTTGATATTCGTGTCGCGGGCCACAACAAAAATTTTTTTGGGTTAAAAAATAACGTTCTTCAAAATTAACGATTTAAAAGTGGAAAAAAATCATGACTTTCAAGACCACTTTACATTATTTAGCCGGTGGGCGTGAATTTCAAAATGGTTTAACATCACGCGGGCCGCAGATAAAGTCCCGGCGGGCCACGGGTTGAGGATAGCTGATGTAGCATATTATGCTAGAAATTGTCCTGCAAGATATAACATACAATTTATTTTGCTTTTGTTCCAAACCAACTCCCTTAAAAAGTACACGTGTATACTGTATACAGACGTCACAGTTTCATTGTCAAGTGCGAAATAATAATAATAATAATATATATAATAATAATATCTATGGACGCTTCACACCACGTCAGTCTGGCCCGGTGCTAAGTACCTGAAGGACTTGTGTTACGGGTACCAGACAACGGAAATATATTTAATACTTTTATACTATACATATATTTAAGATTTTTTTAATATGATACACATATTTAATACACATCCGCGTATCCAGGAACTTTGAAAACTTTTTGTTCCGTCGGCGGAACTCGAACCCGCGACCCCCGGCTTGAGCTTCCAACAGCCCACCAACTGAGCCACAGAGAAGTGTATTATTATTATCTGATACGGCCTACAAGTGACTTGATAGACAAAAACTTTTCCGATTGCTCAATTCCCACAGTATAAGTAGCCTTCAATGACTCTATCCACTATGTCCGTGTCCAGTAGATGTAATTTACTTTAAAAAGTCGTGATTTAAAAACATTAAAATCAACAAAATGCCTAATTTCAGACGACGCTATTAGCACTGGTAGAGTTACCTTCAATTGTACTCTAGATATAAATTATACAGGGCGCAATTGAACCTTCCTGCCAAATGATATATATTGATCCTTGTTAAAAATAAAAATTACACGTATATTTTCTTTTATAGTCACTCAGTACTAAAATGTTGAGAAATAGCTTCCGAAAGTTATCCTAAAAAACACTACAATTAGTGGATACTAGGCGTCGGCCGCGCGTGACATGCCCCCGCGCGCGCCCCTCATCCCGCGCACCCCCTCTCATTCCCCCGCGCCGCAAGTGACCGTTCTGCAACGATTTTAAATGGGATAAAATTGTGTCATTGAAAAAAAAATAACACCCATTTTTTTTTGGTTAAATGGACTCTCCTAGTGATACCTAAGCCCTGGAAAAAATTTGGCAGGAAGGTTTGATTGCACCCTGTATATTATCAGTGTGTAGATTAATTACTATCATTAAATGCTAATACAAAACAACTAAGAATTATTATTAACGAATAAGCCAGTAAACTAACAAAATACAATAAATAGAACCATTTTTTCCGTTGTAAAGCAAAAACATGCTGCATTTTAAATATGTTTTGGTACTAAACTCTGACAGGATATTAGCAAATGAAATATTATAATTATTAATAATACATTTTAAAAGTTTCAACCGAAATTCAACGAACCTGTTATAAATTACTTATTTATGATGATATATGGCACATATTACACTAATGTGCTAATTTGTTTATCGCAAAAAGTAGTAGACATTATTCTTAAAACATTTTTTCTTAATCCATAACATAAACTGTATAACAGAAGAGTAAGGGTCTGGTCACACCTACCGAGCAGAGTGGTGAGTCAGCGCTTCGGCCATTTTCATTTGCACTGTCTCTCCACTGTCTTGCCACTCTACTAGGTAGGTGTAATTAGGCCCAAACTCACTACGGCTAAACCGATTTTGATAAAATTGTACTTGTTAAGTAGGTCTGAGAATCGGCCAACATCTTTTTCATACTTGAATATGCCCTTTGCATCCGGCAAAACAATGTTTGCCGGATCAGCAAGTAACAAATATATTTCAAGTAGATGACGTCCGCAATTCAGTTGCGCCAAAAATCGTATATCGCGCGAGAACCGTATATTTTTCGGGGTGAAAAGTATCCTATGTCCATACTAGTTTTCAGCAAAATCGGTTCAGCGGTTTGAGGAGGTAATTGATATGTCGCAGTCATCTGGTTTAATCTGTGATTCGATCGAATGACTAGCGCATTCGTTGAATGACACCATTCAATCGAATGACTAAAGGACAACTCGTCAAGACGTTGACAGTAACGTTTAACGTCTTCACTAAAAGTCATATAGCGAAGTCATTAAATGGGATGCTATATTTTTTTCAAGTAGCCGTTGACGGGGTAGTTATAGGTAAATCCACGCTTTCATATTATTTTATTAGTTGTTACAATAAAAATTCTTTAATGTAATTAATGTAATCGATAAAATATCAACACAGTGCTATTAGCTGAGTTGAACGTTGAGGGGCGATCATTCAATCAACGTTCGACCGAGTCATTCAATTGAATGGTGTCATTCAATGAATGCGCTAGTCATTCAATCGAATCGCAGATTGAACCAGATGATTGCGACAAATATACACTTTCGCATTTAAAATATTAGATAATAGTTTAAATCTCATAATTGCTTCTGCATTTATAAGACAGTGAATCAGAGTTGCAACTTAAATACTAAAAAGGCTTTTTAGCCTAATCTTAGCCTTCAACTCTACATACGCCGAAATAGGCGTTAACGTGGGATGTCACAATGTTACATTGTCCAAATTTCAAAGTCACGAGTCATTGTCAAATGTAAGTCAGTGACCTTTATTTGGAGTGACCTCGCGACAGTGTGAAAACTTTCGTTGTTTGATAATGAGTGATGGCCTATTTTTTAAGAGTTGACACTTTTTGTGCATGCAGACATTTGCTTCTTTAGCGTTAAAAATCTAGACACGCGGTAGCGTGTCAAGCCAAGTTCAAGTATAACAGAACTGGCGAACAGCACTGTGTGTAATCATTATATCAGTCATTTCATAAAGTAATTGAACATTTTAATTCTGATAAAAACTGGCCAAGTTAAATCTAATCTACCTTAAGATCTCACATTATTTAAATAACAGCAATAATTGTTATAGATATTCAATAAAGCAAAGAAATAGACTTTATAATTTGTTCATAATGTTATTTGGTCCCAATGAATACATATTTCGACTTTCCATAGAACTTGGCACTCATTAAATCTCCATTCTTTTTACGGTGCAGTCCTTAGACAAACATAATGTTCGTATTGAACTTGGCTCTCCTTTTTTATATTTTTTGGTGGGATAATAACACGTTGAACATCTACAATGAGGTTTTTTATATTCCCTTTGCCACCAGGTGCCACTATCATGTAGCCTGGGTCTATCGTGTCAACCCACTGTCATATGTCACGATATAGCTGTCATGTGTCACGATATTGCAACAGCTTAACTGCGGCAGTCCAAGAGTGCCACACGAATTTTTATATTTCAAATATTGCTTAGACCAGTGGTTCTTAACCTTTTAGTCATTAGGGACCATTTTACTAAATGTTTGTCTAGCCACCACCCGGTTGGTTTACTGGCTTTACTTGGCTTCGCGGACCATTTGGAATGCCTCCAGGGACCACCAGTGGTGCATGGACCACTGGTTAAGAACCACTGGCCTAGACAAACTATTTCTTAATAGAAGCGATACCTCTGTAAGGATTTAAACATTTTACCGGCAATTAAACCATTTCGGCCTTGCCGGTCGGTACTGTTCTTTATATTGACATTGAGTCCGATAGTTCTATTATTTTAACGATGTTTCCTTCTTTGGAAAACTGCGAATTATTTTGTATATTATTTGTTTTCGGTTTGATCTGCGTTGCAGATGCGTTGCTTTGACTTTTAGGGTCAGTTAACATTGCAATGTGACAAAGCGATTTTTAATGAGCTATTCGACATTGGAATACAAAATACAAAAACACTAATTACGTAGTAAAAATGGGATCAAATTTTTGGTTCCCATATTATAAAACTCTACAGAGTAGAATAATACCATTTTGGGAATTATTTTGTTTGTTTATCAAAACTAATTATAATGTCAGTCGGGTCGCAATTCGCAGAGGACACACTGTTTTGATTTTACAGAGATCCGTCTTAGAATAATAAACGGTTTTTTTTGTCGTAAGGTTTTTTGTTTGCAGGTCTTTTTGTGAGTTATCGATGGCAAAATGATGGTGGTGGTTTTACTGCATAAATGGACGCTTTACTGCCGGGAAAATGATTTTGATGAAAAAAAATACGGATTCTATGTATAATGTATATTAGCCAGATGATGAATTCAGAAGTAGGTAGGTATTTGTTTAAATTATAAGGGAAAATATGAGTATTATTAATATGAGTAGCCAGCTTGTCATAAAATGTTAGTTCTCCACTTTATCACTGTCTATAATTCAGTGTTTTTCGCTTTGAAATATAATACAGCATAGAAGGATAACTCACACATTTGACCGCTCAAATATGGCTTTAGTTACTGACATAAAATAGTTAGGCCCTAGGGGCAACAAAAATGTAATGACTTATGACCGGCCAGAGTTTGACCAACAGAAAATACGAAAGTTGCACGAACTGCGTTATAAGTTTACCATTTTTTTAAACGACCTCCAAAAAAGAGGGCGTTATATTATGTTCGGCTGTGGATATATATACATATATATATATATATATATATATATATATATATATATATATATACGCTTCCGTAGTATTTATTATTTATAGTTTTTTTTTTTGTTAAAAAAGCCCTTGTTTAAAATTTAAGGCAGTTTTTATAAAGTAAAAAATTAATTTTTAGTTGGAAAAGTACAATATTATAATTAGGTCGAACATAATACATTTATTTATTCAAATACGAAATATTTTGTTATCTATAATCAGAAGCATGTATAAATGTTTATGTATAAGGAATTAGGATCCTCTCAAGTTAAGGAGCTCTTACAAGGAAAAACCCATGTGTTATTTAATGATTATTGAGTAATTACAGTTTTGGAAAATCTATACCTATAGTAAACTCATAAGGCAAGTTGGTTTTTACCGTTTTTTTCGATTAATTATCATTATTTAATTTACTGCTGTTTAATAGAAGTGGGTATTCTTGGAAATATTTAGTTTCGAAATGACTACTGTAAAAATTATCAAGAAATCAACTTTTCCTTATATTTTGTTTGGATTTCGGATGTTTTCTTTTAACAAGGCAATGTGGTTTTTATTTGTCTATGGCCTATGCCAAGTAGAAAAGTTGTTGCCACAGAAAATGTAACTTATGAATCAAGTCGTATTATTTTTTGAACGCAAAAGTTATGCAACTTCTTCTAATACCTGGTTTCTAAGATTTTTTTGACAGTTTATCTATACACTAGTGCTTCTGATTGGTTAAAGTCATCCATCATCAATCAACCATCAAGTTAACGACGCTGTCAAATGCATAAGCTCCTGTCAAAATAAAAAATAAAAACTCAGAAACTGGCCATAATAGAGTAAGAGCCCGCGAGGGCCAGACCTTCCTTCGTT
The DNA here is from genome assembly GCA_905333045.1 of Lysandra bellargus. NCBI lineage: Eukaryota > Metazoa > Arthropoda > Insecta > Lepidoptera > Lycaenidae > Lysandra > Lysandra bellargus. The sequence continues at coordinate 4,822,062 of HG995352.1, read as the reverse complement.
TCGTAAAGCTGAAAGTTTACAGAGGTAAGAACGACCAGCAACTGGAGTTTCAGTCGCGCGGTTACTTTAGGAGGTATCCAGCTCTGAAGGTCTCCCTGACTTTCGAGAAATAATAAAACTCAATTCTATAGCTTATATTCTTCACGTTAGTGGAGGAATCTCGTCTTCCAGTTTTTGACAGTTGCTTCCCACTGCTAGACAACCTCAAAGTTTAATACTTTAAGAAAGTTTAAGGGTCGGAAACAACTGTCAAAAATGTCCGGCACTGGAAGACGAGATTCCTCCACTTACCGCAAAGAATATAACCTATGAAATTGAGCTTTACTCCTTCTCGAATGTCAGGTAGACCTCCAGAACTGGATACCTCCTAAGGTAACCGCGACCGAAACTCCATAGTTGCTGGTCGTTCTTACCTCTATAAACAGGTAAACTTTCAGCTTTACGAAACAAAGGAAGGTCTTGCCCTCACAGGCTCTTGGTCCTTATAGACCTGGATCCCAAAAGGATAAGACATAACTTACTTTCTGATGGATGAAACCATAGGTTCTTGGTAGTGCCTCGTGTACTTAGAATACCTGGGAATTTGTGTAGCTCTAAGTGTGACTCCTGGTCAGGTACCAGGTACCAAAGTGGACAAAAAATGAGTCTCACTTTACTTATTTTCTTATGGCTAATATTTATATATAATTTGTAGATTATTGTTCTGAACTAGTATCATGTAGTGTAAGACACTTTTCAATGACCAAAACTATTATCAGACGTTTTAAAAATATTTTTGTTGCCTGTATGTACCTGACTAGGGGTCACACTTAGAGCTACACAAATTCGCAGGTATTCTAAGCACACGAGGCACTACCAAGAACCTATGGTTTCATCCATCAGAAAGTAAGTTATGTCTTATCCTTTTGGGATCCAGGTCTATTAAAGTTGTATAATATTGCGTTATGATTTTGTTTCGACTAATATGTCAGGTCATCAGTGAAAGTATTTTGTGGTATTTGTCTTCAAAATTTTCGTTGCATCATCGGTCCATTAAAAGATCGTTATTCATGCATTAAAGACCATTCCGTTAGAAATTATTGCTGTTATATAAGTAACTTTTAAAAGTATTATTAAAAAAAATCAATATGACACCTAATAGGATCGCTGTTAACTGTTAAGCATTTGTGTACTAACCCACAATTTTTTTTGTTGAGTTATGAATGCAGTCTTGTTCTAAATGTTCTAATGAACATCACTGCATTCATATCTCAATACGTAATTTATTTGTGGGATGGTGCGTAACAGCGTCCATAATATTATAATGTTTAATGCTTGTGTAGACCAAAGAAAAAAATTGTTACAAAATTGCAACAAGTTGAGATTTGATAATATATGCCTAAGTTTAAACTAAGATACCTACATACTATAATAAACGATATCGGTAATTTGAAGATACAACTTAAAAAAAAGCCTAGACGGTCTTTTAATTTTCATCGTATTTTTTTTATATTCCTATTAAAATTAAAGTTGGTCTCATTAAACAAAAAAGAGGACAAAGCAAAGAAAATGGACGTTTAATATTTTGATTGTATTGCAATTCGTCATACAAGGTCGTTAAAATTTAGCTAATTATATATAGGTAGATTTTTTGTTGTTTCTATTATCCTTCGCTTCCTAAGCGTCAGATTTATTGGTATTGCTATTGAGCCATTAAAAGTACACAAGAAGATACAGTTTGGTTTCAATTCCAATTTTAAAATGCTCGCATCATTTCGTTGCATTGTGAACTGACCGGTTGTGCAGGGCTGCATTTATATTTTTTTATGGGGGACTCTGCCCCCATACTCTCTAGGACTCCATAGGACGCTGCCGCTCATAGGCCATAGCCTGCCTAATGCCTATACATAAATCTAGAGCTGCCCTAAAGGGACCAATGGAGTAAAGTCCGCATCTTCTAGTTTTTCAAATCCTCATCCAACAAAATCGACTTAGAAGTTTAGAATCTGCAGCGAAACATGCATGTAGAATCCCAAAATTATTTATTACTAGATGACGCAAGCAACTCCGTTGCGCCAAAATTCGTTTATCGCGCGGGAACCGTAGATTTTTTCGGGATAAAAACTATCCTATGTCCTTTCTCGGGACTCAAAGTATCTCCATGCCAAATTGGAAAGCGTGAAGAGGTAACATACAGACAGACAGACAGACAGACAGACACACTTTCGCATTTATAATATTAGTATGGATTTTCATCGGCATACATTCTTTTTAATCGTTGGTTAATCACATAATTTAAATAATTTATTTGTTTATTACATCTGGAATAATCTAGAATCACTGATATTTAAAAGGGGACTTACATTTGACATTTGGTTTCTTGGACTTCACAAACTAATCGATTACTAAAAGTAATTTACATTAATTTAATTTCCAATTCAGGGAAATTCTGTGTTGTCGAGAGCAAGAACAGGTTTACAATCAATTTGGAGGAATAATAGCTTTAATTTTTCGAAGCGAGTAAAAATAAAAGCAATCAAAGCATCTAAAAGTACCATTCCAAGGCAAGCGACTACGACTGACAAAAACTCATTTTTTTTATTAAATAAGGGGGCAAACGAGCAAACGGGTCACCTGATGGTAAGCAACTACCGTCGCCCATAGACACTCGCAATATCAGAAGAGCTGCAGGTGCGTTGCCGGCCTTTTAAGAGGGAATACGCTCTTTTCTTGAAGGTTTGCAGGTCGTATATAGGTCCGGAAATACTGCTGGTGATAGTTCGTTCGTAAAATGCCACTTTTAGATTTAGGCTATAGGTTTCATCAAGATCTAGAACAAGAAGAAAAAGAAAAAGCAGAGGTGGAATGGGTCGCTAAACCAATGTCGTTAGAAAATTAAACCCTGATTTTTTATTAGAATTTTTGTCAGTTGCGTACACCGAGGATCAGAAAGTCACCTTAAAATACGGTTCACAATATAAAATTACTTTAAATATGGGTTAGTTTCAAGGTTCGTTGTAAAATACATGTAGATAATATGTTACGTTTTATATCTACTGTGAACATGACAACTGACGATATCGTATATATAAATAAACAAATATACAAATATACAAACAAACAAAATAGTTGGTCGGCAACGACTGAAACTTTTCCTCGAAATTTAGCGGGCGGTTTTTGGGGAGAAAAAGTGCACTGTAAAGCAGAAACAGCACATTTTTGTTACATATATTCTCTCTTATATCCAGCCACTCTTTCAGTTCCTGATAAAAAATACAAAGTATTCGTTCTTCTTACCTCTTCGAGCTCTTTACTGTCCGTCCGTCCGTCCGTCCGTCATTTCATTTCAGAATCTAATTTTTATATAATTAATACTAGAATAGAATATATTTCCACGCCAATGAGGCAGAAATTTTGATACCTTGCATAAAATTAAGAACCATTGTTAAACAAATTTCCTGGATATAAATGCTATTCTATTCTATTCTAGATGACGCCCGCAACTCCGTTGTGCCAAAATTCGTATATAGTGCGGGAACCATACATTTTTCCGGGATAAAACTATCATAATATGTCCTTTCCCGGGACTCAAAGTATCTCCATGCCAAATTATAGCAAAATCTGTTTAGTGGTTTGAGCGTGAAGAGGTAACAGACAGACAGACAGACGGACGGACGGACGGACGGACGGACGTCCGTCCGTCCGTCTGTCTGTCTGTCTGTTACCTCTTCACGCTCAAACCACTAAACAGATTTTGCTATAATTTGGCATGGAGATACTTTGAGTCCCGGGAAAGGACATATTATGATAGTTTTATCCCGGAAAAATGTATGGTTCCCGCACTATATACGAATTTTGGCACAACGGAGTTGCGGGCGTCATCTAGAATAGAATAGAATAGCATTTATATCCAGGAAATTTGTTTAACAATGGTTCTTAATTTTATGCAAGGTATCAAAATTTCTGCCTCATTGGCGTGGAAATATATTCTATTCTAGTATTAATTATATAAAAATTCGATTCTGAAATCAAATGTATTAACAGTAAATAAGGAGATGGTGCTGTGTCGCGTCGTATCGCGTTTCGTAAATGAACAATACATTGCAATAATCTCCTTACTTAGGTAATAAAATTGGGCGCATACTCGTAAGTCGTAACATAAAGGTAAAGAAAATATACAGCTTACCTACCCAATAATTTTGTTAGTTTCTTAACAAACTGCATTTCATTGCTCTACATACTTTGTTCCGGACTATTTGCCTACAATTTCACTGTTTCATCATATATTACGATGGTTATACTAGAAAAGTATATGTTAAAGTGTAAACCATACATTATAACCTAGAAAAAGATCGAAAAACTTATAAAACCGAGAAAATACAAAATTCAAGGTAGTTCGATATTAAAGACATCAACGCGTTTCGACTTCATAATTTTTAATTACGATTTTTTTCGTACAGAAATGAAAAAAAAGCAAATTTTTTAGCGTTGTTATTTTGACAGTAAATTCTAAACAAATCACAAAATTATAGACGTACACACATTAAAGTATGAAATTATTATTTCTCAGACTAATATACTCAATATTGCTTCAACTCTCAAGCGGTCGAATTCGACCGCGAAAACAATAGATTTCCAGGAATCCACGATCGAGGGAATATTAGTGTGATAAATAATAATTAATAATAACTAGCTGTCCCGGTGAACTTCGTGTCGCTTTAAAACCTTCCCTGGACTTCTACGAATGTTTTAAGACCAAAATCAGCCCAATCCGTTCAGCCGTTTTCGAGTTTTAGCGCGACTGCCGACTGATACATTTGAAAATCCATTATCATCGTGCGAGTTAGCATAAAATCAACCTGGATACATAACAAGTATGCTCGACTGAACAACGGATGTTATGTAATGCTCACGAAAATTGTGAAAGTGAAGTAGATTTTTTTTTTTTTTCGAAAGGGTCTAAGCTACTGGTCTGGTTAAGACCGTGGTAGTTTAATCGTGGCTATAACTAGTCTGTTGCTAGTTGGTTTGGAGATAAACAATGAGGGGGCCTGGCCCCCTCCCCTAAGGTCACACGTGTGACATTCTAATCGGGCAATATTGGGGAGAGCTACGAAAATAAGCTGTTTTCATCTGACGTGGGGACACGGATCCCCCCTGCTCTTAAGGGGTCCGACCCATTACTCACTCTCTGACGAGTGAGGCTGCTCGCGCGCGGTAGCACAAACTAGCTGCGTTCGAGTTATCGCGGTAGATGAGCTCAAGTTATTAATGTTATTGCATAAAAGAGGGCCGTCCCTCTCCCCTTCCGAGTCCGGTTGGGGCGACATACGCGTGTATGTTCTAATGTCAAAGTAATTGATAGAGCTCTCTACGACAATGTCGCGGTCGCGGTCATGATTTAGGTGTGTTCCTATGCTATCCGCATGCGAACTCGAACCCGGGATCGAGCTCGGCACCGGATTTCGGTCGGTCTGTCTGTTTGTCGTTCGGGTCGTGTTAAGTCCTCGGGGAAGGCGCCGGCGTCGTCCCCGGTGCAGTACTAACCACGCGGGTGAGTGTGATTTGTGTTTGCGTAACTGTACACAGTACGTTACGTATTCTGTGATGGGGTCTATAGGGTCGGCTAAGATATGGTGAAGTAGAAAAATGCAGTAAGGCGCGAAACCTCGAGTACCGAGATTTTGCGACTTCTTTCTTATTTTTTTTTTATTTAAACATCTTACAAATATTAACAAAAGTAGGCTGAATGCCTTGTGAGTTGTGGCATTCTCAACAAGTCAACCTTGGGATAGTACTGATAAGGTGGAATAGGTGGTTTGAATTCTTTTTCCCTCCTTTTTTTTTAATCAATTTATTTAAGGGGTTTTGTCGGTGACCGCCGCAAAGTGCAGTTTTTCTTAAAATTAAATTTAAAAACACCGCTTTGCGGCGACGGCGACGTAGAGGTGACATGGTAGCGTCACTGGCTACGTCGCAATGGCGTCCCGGCGAGGTATGGCTTTAAGGGTCAATTCAGACCGCAACGCGACGAGGCAAGGCGAGGCGCGGTGCGGCATAAATTTGTATGGAGACGTCTTACAAAGCTGTCAAATCCATATAAATTTAGAAATGCATCTACGCGTCGCGTTGCGGTCTGAATTAACCCGAGTATTTGAGGGCACGGCAGTGCCCCAGCCAAGCTTTTTAGCAAAGGTACGGCCGTACCATACTTTTCTCGAAGCGGTTCGCGGCTATTTCACACCCCCTTTATCTTCGATGTTAACAAAGCTAGGGATTTAAAATTTCGGTCACTAGGAGCAAGTATTAAAACTAGCTTAACCTCCAAATTAAATGAAATTTCAATAAACAGTTTAGGAGTTACTGATGGTCAAAGTTACTACATTTTCGTACTTTGACATTAGAACATACACGTGTATGTCACCCCAACCGGACTCGGAAGGGTGGAGGGACGGCCCTATTTTATGCAATAACATTAATAACTTGAGCTCATCTACCGCGATAACTCGTACGCAGCTAGTTTGTGCTATCGCGCGCGAGCAGCCTCACTCGTCAGAGAGTGAGTAATGGGTCGGACCCCTTAAGAGCAGGGGGGATCCGTGTCCCCACGTCAGATGAAAATAGCTTACTTTCGTAGCTCTCCCCAATATTGCCCGATTAGAATGTCACACGTGTGACTTTAGGGGAGGGGGCCAGGCCTCCTCATTGTTTATCTCCAAACCAACTAGCAACAGTAAACTACCATGGTCTTAACCAGACCAGTAGCTTAGACCCTTTCGAAAAAAAAAAAAACTACATTTTGTCACTCACTGACATATAGATCATCAAAATTCTAAGGTACTTCTAGCAGACTTAGAACTTTGAAATTTGTTATTCGGATAGGTCTTTATTCACGATGAAAGGAAAAATTATGAAACCGGCCAAGTGCGAGTCGGACTGGCGTACATAGGGTTCCGTACCGTAAATTTGTATGGGAGCCCCCCTTAAAAAGTAAGTTTATTTAATTTTTATTATTAATTATTAAAGTTAACATACAAATGAGCGTTTTCTGAAATTTTCAAAAACCTTAGTGTTACCATTATGGATATAGAGCAAAAAAATGGGAAAAAATCGTGTTTGTTGTGCCCCGTTTTCAGCCTTTGGGCAGGGAAACCTAAAAACTGTAATTGAAAAATAGTATACTTAATAGGTAATTTAATATAATAATTTATTAAATAAAATAAAATATTTTTATGTTTGTAACTTTGCAAGAACAGTATGAGTTTCGACTGCATAATATTTGTTTGACGTACAAAAGGCTTTAAGTTAGTTATTAACTTATTGAAATGGTATTGATTAAATAAAAAATAATATTAACAACGTTAATAATGAAAAAATAATTGAATTCCATTTAAATATAAATGTAATCACTAATCAGTACTGAGATATAGTGTATATCTCAGTACTTACTTACTCCTATATATACTTGCTCGATACAATTATTAGTGGAGTTTTAAGTTATCATATGGTGTTTTAAGTTATCAAATAAGGTGTGCTCCTTTCCTGCGAGGAACGTCGAGACGCTTACAACAGTGGCCAGTGCTGCTATGTATTCAACGGTAAAGATAAAAATGACTACATTCAAGTGTTAGCTTAAGAGTCATTTATATAATCTTCTTATATATAAAATTCTCGTGTCAGAATGTTAGTCCACGAACTCCTCCGAAACGGCTTTACTGATTTTTACCATATTTTATATGCATATTCAGTAGGTCTGAGAATCAACCACTCGGTACTTTAAATATATTGATAAGTGCATTTGTTGAATAAATAATAGTAAATTATTACAACCTGAGACTGACAGCGACTATTAAGTTTGTGCGACGGGATAGCGATCGACGTTGCCATGGTGACATATTTATTTAGTCACTTCAATAAAATAATATGGCAAATTATATTATGGCAAAGCAACGCTTGCCAGGACAGCTAGTATGAATATAATAATCGACTCAGAACTCAGAAATATTTACGTTATGTTGTCCACCTATAGAACTAACGAAGCCTCTAAGAAAAAATATAAAGGAGATAGGGAATGGGTGCTAAGCTAAGTACAGAAAATTATAACGTGTCCTGAAAAGAAAAGAAAAAAACCTTCAAAAAAGAAATGAAATCCCACCAAAATATGAAAATATGTAAAAGGAGCCAAGCAAAATATTGCATAGCTATTCAATACTTCTGTCGTGAAAAGTTTTCAGATCACATTCAAGCCAAGCCTTCAACTTATTTTGTAATTTAAATCAACATTCAGTAAATGTCTCAATAGATTTCTTTATTTTATAATTATTATAGTAGCTTGGCAATAAGCACAATAGAAACAAATATAAAACTGCATATTGGGAGGACCGAGGAGTTCATACTTACACAGACGGCAAGCGTAAAGTGTTTTAATATGTAACGACGTATGTGGCCGATGGTACCCAATAAATCCAATTAGTAGGTGATTATTTCTCTAGTGCTTATTTTGGCAATAATATATAGGGGCTTGGCGCCCCTATAATAATTATAAAATAAAGAAATCTATTGATAGATTTACTGAATGTTGATTTAAATTACGAAATAAGTTGAAGGTTTGGCTTGAATCTTGATCTGAAAACTTTTTACGACAGAAGTATTGAATAGCTATGCAATATTTTGCTTGCCTCCTTTTACATATTTTCATGTTTTGGTGGGATCAATATTTATTAACAATTAATATACAAATTATATGTTAATCTGCGAATAATAAAATAAAACCAATTAAAATTTCAGTGACAACGACCAGTATCATTACCAGACTACGCAGCTACTTTATAGTGTCCAAGTGTGTGCGCAATACATCACTCTTATACCACCAGGATTATAGTTTTATTCTTACTAATATATTGCTTACATTTATCACCGTTGTCTGACACAGTTCGGCAAGGCCGCCATTACGTATTCATAGACCGATCAGTAACGTTACCGTTTTATTATACGTATACTATAATATATTCGATTTTATATTATATCAAATATATAATAAAAAAACCGGCTGGTCATTGCCTTTGGCTCGAGTTGAAACGGCGAAGTGCGAGCAGAGCACATGTATGGTCCCATGTAATTAAATGTATTGAACTAAAAATATTCAACTTTTTGTTAAATAATATAAGACAATGTTTGATTTTTTTATTTGGTGACTAAATAAATAATTGTAAGTCCTATCTGTTGAATAAATATAAGAGTAATAATAGTAAGTTGTAATAATAGTGTAAAGACAAGTTTACATGGATAGACGATTTTCGAATTAAATAATTATTAGTAACTACGGAATCCTAAAACGGCTTTTTGAAGGTAGGCAAACAAACCCAAAAATAGATCTAAAACTTGAAAAATTATGCACGTTTTGTAATATGTTGTTTGTGGGATTTTCCAACTTTTAATTACCTCGTAAGTCAATCCATACTTCCATACTAATGTTGTAAATGCGAAAGTGTGTCTGTCTGTCTATCTGTCTGTTATCCTGCTTAATCGATTTTGGTCAAATTTGGCTTGATGACATTTTAAGTCACGGGAAAGGACATATGATACTATTTAATCCGGAAAAATGTACAATATTATATATGATGGAATTTTAGCGCAACGGAGTTGCGGGCGTCATCTAGTAATAGCTTTATTTCTAGACGACCGTAGCCTGCAACTAAATTGCAATTCATTTATCGAGGGATTCATTTTCTATAAAAAAAATATCTTCATCTACACTTTCTATACCTCATATCTTTTCTGATTAATTTATTTGCATGTCGTAAGACAGCTTGAGCGTATCGTTCGGCTTCCTGACCCTTTGATATGATTCGTGATTGTTTTGGTGGTTGGATACCGCTGCCGATCCTGGCGACATAGGAGAAAGGTGGGAATGTGTGGTGGGCCAAAGTCCGTAAAAATTAATGAAAATAATCGTAATATGTCTCCTACCATTGGCTCCAAAGTATCTCTTTATCAAGATTTATATCAATCGTTATCTAGTTTAAAGTAAATAAAATGACTAAATTTTAAAATGTTTTTGATATATTATAGAAAACTAGATGACGCCCGCAACTCCGTTGCGCCAAAATTAGTTTATCGCGCAAGAACCGTAATTAATTTTTTTCGAGATAAAAACTATCATATGTCCTTTCTCGGGACTCAATGTACCTCCATGCCAAATTTCAGCAAAATCGGTTCAGCGGTTTGGGCGTGAAGAGGTAACAGACAGACAGACACACTTTCGCATTATAATATTAGTATGGATGATATAAATATCGACGACGATTGATATAAATTGGACTGAAATCCACAATGAGTTTGATAAAAAAACATGTTTTCGTATTCGCGAATCTGGTTTCGCAGACTTTACTGCGACGTATGGAAAATACCGAAAAAAATACACTTTGGTAAGATAAAAAAATGATATAATAAGAATGTCATAATAAAATATAAAAGTGGCTGGCCTTATTTAAAAATTAGTTTGGTTTCAAAGTTTTATTTTACTTTGTAAAGCCAAAAGAAGAATATTGTTTTTTACAGTCCAAGCATCCAATGTTACAAATATGCATACATAATAATTAAGATAGATAAAAATATTTAATATTTTAAAACTATTCAGGTAGAAATTCCTATATGTATATTCTACTTTTTTGAGCTCCTAACAGTCAGTTGCACGACGACTCCTATAAAGCACGTGAAAAAAGACATAGAATTTAATATACTTAAGTTATAATGTCTGCTACAAACATATTGATAGAGTAATTTACAACAGTAATATATAATTTGTAGTAATAAATCATGTGGTTTAATTTAATGGTGTTTATTCGGTTAATGACCCCGTGTATAAATTCGTTTACAACTTATAGTTAAATACATAGTTAATTTTAATCTCTATGCATATTAGCATCGAGATCGTGGGCCGTGGCCTAGTGGTTTAAAGCGTGGCTCTTGACTCGGAGGCTGTGGGTTCGATTCCTGCATCGACAAAATGTTGATTCAAAGTTTGATTAGGATAATGTAGGCTGATCATTTGATCGTCTGACAAGCAAGATGATCCATGCGTCGGATGAGCGTCCAAAATGTTGGTCCTGCAAGTTGCAACTGATTTCATGAGTCGTGTCGTCCATCTAACTGGGTTACGAGACTAAAGTATACATTCTTACACTTGTGTACTGCGCACCAACTTTAGCACTATAAGAATTTGTAAGAAAAGAATCAGCTACCGGAACTAAGGTGTAAGGCATTATTTTGTGGCATCTATATAAATATAAATGGACTTCCAATTGTGTTAGTAACGCTATAGCGTTAGCAGAAGAAGCAGAATCGGTTCAGCCGTTATCGAGTTTTCTGCTAATTTTAGTCTTAAATAATCCATCAAGTCCAGGGAAGGTATTTAAGTGACACGAAGTTCACCCGGGTCCGGGACAGCTAGTCTTATATATAAAAATGGATTTTCAAATGTCTTAGTCGCGCTAAAACTCGAAAACGGCTGAATGGATTGGGCGGATTTTAGTCTTAAAATATTCGTAGAAGTCCAGGGAAGGTTTTAAAGTGACACAAAGTTCACCGGGACAGCTAGAAACAATATTGCTTATAAATACTATACTAAAACATTGTTGCTTATAAATACAATTTTATTGTTAAATATACCTGCTGCATAACTGTTGTAACATATAGTACCAGTTTTACTGGAAACATTAGACCCTCATTTACATACTAAATGCTCACAATATTTACATCATACTGTGGGACATAGGACTGTATTAAAAAGGTTTTACGTACGCCTACAGGTTATTCGTAGTAAAATGTACGGTTCCTGTATACTATTTAACAAAGTTTATGGTCCTTTTGTGCTTTATTATCTAGTGTTTATTTATTAAAAACGTAAAATTATATTTACACACTGTCCATCAAAACTACTAACTTAGGGCCGGGACACAAAAACACGGCACGACGTCGTACGACGTCGCCTCATCTTGAATTTCTACGTGAGTTTCTACGACGCCGTACGGCGCCGTGCGACGCCGTGTCGTGTTTTTGTGTCCCGGCCCTTACACAGTTTGTTGTTTGTTCAGATAAATTTAAGATCTAATGACTCTCTCTTTTGGCTTTGGCTAATGTTATAAAAATGAGGAATATTCATAATTCTTTGGCTAAGGCTATAGGTATTGTGAAGTGAGACATAACTTTATCTAACTATTTAGTATTTATATATTATTGCTTAGCTATGTCATATTAATTGTAATAGTACATTACGCACCTAGGGCAGGAAAATAAGAAATGTCTCAGATCACATGTAATTGTTGGCCGAGGCCAAGCCGAGGTTAACAAACATGTGATCTGAGACTTTCTTATTTACTGCCCATGGTGCGTATACTATTTTTCTCATCGACGGAGGCGGAAAACGGCAACATCGGTAAGCGCAGCGGGAAGAAAGTTGACGTTTTCCGCCCGGAGGTGAGAAAAATTAATTTTATTTTAAAATCACTTAGGCAAAAAATGAAAACTTTTATTAATAATTATAATAAACTAAATGACGCCCGCAAATCATTTTTCGTGCAGGAACCGTACATGTTTCCGGGATAAGAAGTATCCTATGTCCTTTCTCGGGACTCAAAGTATCTCCATGCCAAATTTCAGCAAAATTAGTACAGCGGTTTGGGCGTGAAGAGATAACAGACAGACAGACATACACACTTTCGCATTGTATGGATATAAAGTATATCCTCATGGGTCGCCCGTCGCAGTGACGTCAGGGCTATTGCGACCTGCCTTCTTTAAATAAATATGGATATAAAGACTGAATATGATCATTGATCGTGTTTTATTACATGTTATTATATGCAAATAAGTTGATTTAGTTCCTGCAGACATAAAAATGTGCAGGAAAAATATTGGATTTACTTAAATTATGCGACGAAAAAAACTTTGAATGTCAATAGTTATATTGTGTTATATATTTTTTACTTTATAACGTGTATATTTTAAATTGAGTTTAAAGGAAATCATCGGGGAATATTTCCTGATTTAAGACTAGAGACCATTATAAGAGAACAAAAATTTTTAGGTACCTACTAAACGTTTCGCGCGCCTTCGCCCGCGTAAATTAGGAATTTCCCAGACAAATTAGCCCACAATAAATAGCGTATGATCCTCCACGTGGTCACCTTTTTATATGTACTAAATAACATAAAAATTGCTCCGGTAGTACGTGAGATAAGCTCTTTCAAATAATTTTCCCAGTTTTTTTTCCACATTTTCTTCTGTTTCTTCGCTCCTATTAGACTTAGCATGATATGTAAAAATTATAGCCATTCCTCGATCACGATCTAATACTGAAAGAATTTTTGTAATCAGACCAGTAGTTCCAGTGACTAGAGCGTTCAAACAAACAGACAAACATTTATTTTTCTGCTTAATATTATAAAATATTATATAGTTTAGATTAATCTCAATTCTATTATTTGATTCAACAGTTTCGTTTCTTCTTCAATCTACTAATATAATTTTGTAATTTTCAATCAAATTACAAAATTATATTTTTGTTATTAGTAGATTAATATTCACGTCAATCGTTTACAATTTTATATTACCTTTTAAAAAAAGAACTCGTTCAAACAAATAACAAAGTATAAGTAATGAAAATATAAAATAATAAAAATATTTGGAATGGGTCTGTACCTATAAATGACACAGAGAAAAAATAAAATAATTATGTTTATAACATCAATCCATGATATTCGCAAGTGTATTAAAACTACGCTACGAACAATGAACATTATTTATAAACAATGCTACGTCAAACTCCCAGTGCTATTACTTCATGACGATTTTTCTCGACATATTTAGAAGTTCACACGAACCCTTTTCCACGTCAAAACTTTCGAATATTTATACTAATATACAATGTGTATACGTTACCGCTAGAATGCAGAATACGTTAAAGTGCACATTACCTAGGTAATCTACAAATTTCCCAATACCATCCGTTAAGGCGCTATGTTGAAAGTAATTTTACCGCAAGGTCAATTTTATACTTATTTTGTATGACTATAAAGTCGTGAATACGCTGCGGCCAGAAGCTATCGGCTCGCTCGGAAAACATGCGAAAAACGTAATTTTAATTATTTAAAAAATAACTAGGAGCATTTAAGCAAAATACTTCTATACGATTTTGAGTCGCAAAGGTGTCTATCAATTAGACTAATTTCCTACAATACATCTATTTTCGTTTAAAAATAATCTTCAAATTTCGTATTTTTCAGAGGTCATTTCGATCGAGAAATGTATTGAGGCAAAATAGATTAATCGTGTTTCTGGTTCTTCTCAAACCTAGATAAGGCTATGAAGATATGTATATCTCATTACCAGATTTGCAACATTTCTGAGGGTCCTATAGTATTACGTCAAAAAGGACAGTTTTTTCAATAAAGCGCCTTAAAGTGTGAGATTTTTAAATAAAAAAGCTTATACTTGCACTTTATTTAGTTAGTTTGCATTCCCGTCCTTCGTAAAAGTCCTAAATAATTTGACCTAGGCTTGTCAAGCTAATATAGGCTGTTATTTTTTTCTAGTTGATTTTATTAGTGGAATAACATTTTACTTAAAATTTAATAATTTATTCCTTTCTTTATGTCCAGAAAATAATATTAAATAATTTTCTACAATTAAATAATATGTTTTATTCAAACAAGCCTGTTTTATGCAATTTAATGAGAATAGAATAAACTTTTTGCACTTTAACTGACTCTCCCAGATAATCTGCAGAATACCGTGTTAATCTGCAGTCTAACTGATTTACGCACATTAACGGTAACATATATACATTATACACTATACAGGCTGTAACAAAACCAAGTGATAATACTGTAGGGTGTGTATATTATGTCCCTTACAACATAGAGTTCACTGGAGAAGTAAACGTTAAAAGGGTTTTTTTTGTGATTAGTATGTGCATGGAATTTTCCCATACAAAAAAGTTATTCTTTTAGTGCTGCTACTTTTACAGTGAACTCTATAAACTCTATAAGTCCATAGACTCAAACACTCCACAGTATTATCATAAAGTAATAGCCAAGTCTTCAGCAAATACTTCCGTTCTTATATCCTCTTCTTTTTTTTATTGGTCTGAGCCTCTACATTGAATAAGTTAAGTCCACAGACTCATAAACACTTCAAATTATTATTACAAAGTATTAACCAAGCCTTCAGCAAATATTTTCGTTCGCATATTCTCTACATTGAATAAATTGAAAAAGATATAATATTATATTTCGAAACAACGGTATAAATAAGTATTTAAAATAAATCAAAAGTGACGGACGGATCAATAAATGTTTTTGGATAACTTCGAGAGTAAATTTTACAACGAATACTAATAAATGTAAGGGTCAACGTATGTTCGTCCTTTACGACTAAGATTACTTTTGTCACAATTTATGCTCTTACGACGTTAGGACCGGCTTTGGCCCGTTTTGAGCCGAAGATCAAAGGGCTTGAGATATATTATAAACTTGCATTATTCCCTACCTAACCATTGTGTAAATCTTACTATGTTTTGACGGAAGTTGCTTTTATAATTCCTAACTTTGTCTCTAGTGAGAATAACAATTCACTGATAAAAAAATGCTAAAATTGATATTTCATAGCAAACATGTAATAAATTATAAAATAAAACCCCTAAGGTGTTTTTACCAAAAAAATCTGCGTTAAACACGTTATGTTTTTTATACACTTAGTAAAAACCTAGTGGATAAAAAATGTGACCATAAAAATATATTTCTAAAAATTCCGAATCATGTTTTTATATAACCACAAAATATGTAATAAATATCGAAACTTATAATAGCAGTAAATGTCATTTTATTTTAATTAGAAACAACCACAACAATGCCAACAGCGTAGTCGTGACAAGCTGGCGAAGCTGGTGACGATGTCGAAGGCCTCGATTATGTTATTTTAATCCAACACCAATACGGCTTTGATCCAGTCTGGGTCCTAATCAAGTAGACATCACTGTCCATATACTTTTTAATTTGGAACTGAAAACACGGCTATACGCCCGCTAAAAGTGAAACAAGTTACAAGACATAGCTAAATATGTTGTCTATTTTTGGAATATTTTAGTATCTCTGTGTGTGCACAATAAAGAATATTTCATCCATTTATTTATTCATGAAACAGGTTTTTTTATCAGAATCCAAATTCAAAGCAACCTTACCAAATATCACCAAGATTTATTCAATAGTGTAAGTGATAGAGATAAGTATAGCTGTTGAGCATTAGGATTGCCATTTAAGTATTGCTTAGATACTCATCACTATTACTTTTTATGAAAATATTATTTTCGTCTAGTTGGCACAACCTTTAAGGGTTGACCTTAATTAGGATCCCGTACTGATTATTATAACAATATCGTGATATTATATCGATCTTTTCACACAAAATTATACGGAAATTATTTTTGACAAAAAATTAAAACCGACTTTCAAGGTAAAAACAATAGTAATATTATGAACTAAAAAGTATTAAATAACTCTTACTCTTTAATAGTGCCTTTATCAGAATTCGTCTAAATCTCAACTATTTCTGTACATACTACAGTCTTCATTACTTCGAAGTCGGTACCAGCTAATTTAATCGTAAGTTCAGTCAATGTCAGAATGTCTGAAACTTTTGGAACTGGTACCGACTTCAAACTAATGAAGACTGTAGTATGTATGTACAGAAATAGTTGAGATTTAGACGAATTCTGAAAAAGGCACTATTAAAGAGTAAGAGTTATTTAATACTTTTTAGTTCATAATATTACTATTGTATTTACCTTGGAAGTCGGTTTTAATTTTTTTGTTAAAAATAATAATTTCACTCTTTTTAGTTAAGTATCTACAAAATAAGTCTTTATCTGTAAATAACCAATACGAATGTTAACTATTCACATTATGTTACTGTAAGCGAAATTTTGGTAAATGCTTGCAGTTATCTAAGCGATCCTGCAATTTCCAAAGTTTTATCTTTAAAGGTTCAGGAGTTCTGTTCAGTGCTTTTAGACCAAGAGACACCTTTGTATGAAATTTCTCTTATTCGTAACATAATATTATGTTTAATTTACTAGAAACAACATTTTTACCACTATGAGTGTTTTGATAAATATCAAGGATTTCCCTCGATTGCTCATAGATCCCATCATCAGCTCACCACTTTCATAATTGTTAAGTATACAAAATTAAGATTATATCCTATACAACAACAAGAGAAATTTGAAAATCTGTCTTCAAACAGCGAAATCATCATCAAAAACATCTGCTTCGATGGAAAATATCACGAAAAGTACCAATAATTGGGTCATAGTGTGATGAGTCATGGTATGATTATGGTTGTGATGATGATGACCAATCAAATTGATGTGTTAGCTTATGCTTTTAGTTGTTTAAACAACGCCGAAATCCCCGAACCTGTACCTATAAGCATTCAAAAGTTCTGTTCGGTACCTTCGGATCCAGGGTATGACCTGATACGAAATCTTACTTTTTGGTAGCATTTACCTCGAATGCTTCAGAAAAAATCAAAATCACTATATGTTTCCATACAAATTCCAAGGAGTCCCCTCAATTCCTCAAGGATCCCATCATCAGATCTCCACTTTTGTGAACATGATACCAACTTCAAGTTGAACCCTATACAACACAAAAAGAATTTTGAAAATCGGATGACAAACGGCTGAGTGATCGGTGAACATAACGTATTACCTCCTCCTTTTTGGAAGTCGGTCAAAAATAGGCCGACGAGAAAAATAGACGTGCGTAGATATAACGCACTGAGCCTTCAAAGTTTACATTGTTTTTTTTATTACAAGTTTTCTTGGTTAAAATCTTTTACCAAAAACATAGAATACTTTTCACCAAATTAGTAAATGCAACTGTAACCTTACATTAAACTTTGCATGTAGATTGTAGAGCAACAGAAATATGAGCAATATTAAACTAAAAATAATTGTAAGTCATGACCTTAAGATAACGCATAATATTAAAGTTTTTAAACGCAATTATAATTTTTGTTGTGTACAATATTTTTGTCGATAAAAATGCTGTTTCTACTACTATAGGTACCGCATAAAAAAATCGAAGCTGATATTGTAAATGCGAAAGTGTGTTTGTTTACCTAGTCTTTATGCTTAAACCGCTTAACTGATTCTAATAAAACTCTATATGGAGATACTTTGAGTCCCTGGAAAGGAATTAGGATAGTTTTTATATCGGAAATATGTATGATCCCCGTTCAAAAACCAATCCTTGCTGGTAGGATCTACTAATTAATATAAAAACTTACTTTTCAGAACTTTTCCCTCTGGCGTGCACTTGCGTCCATTCAGTAAACAATCGATATAATTAATAACCAGTCTTTTGCTATTGAACAGGGCATCAACATCTAAATAGTCATATCGCGAGTCGTATTTGGGCATATTTTGCATGCTCTCAATGTCTTGTCCCGCCACTGCAAACGCACACGCACACAGGCACAGCACTATGAACTTCATTTTTGTACTTCGAAGTCGCGATTCCAATTAAAAAGTTAACTGAAAATTTGAATTTCGAACGCGCATCGTATAGCGCGCAGTCAGCCAATACGCGTGCGCGGTGACCGAGACGCTGTAGTGGTTTGCGCGCGCGCAGCGTTATTGTTCGAAAGAAAGGTTGAATGCCTCGTTAAGTCGACTGCATTCGCGATTTATAACGATAATTACACATTTAACATTCCCGTTTTCAATTAAAACGAATCTCCTGATTGATTTCTTCTTTCAAAAGTTCAGGTTAATCATTAATAAGGAGTTCATAATATGGTATCATCTGAGAGTATAATCCTTGAAAAGTACTTCAAATACAAAAGAGCACGAGTGGGTTATAGGCTTCACGACTAAGGAGTCAAAATTTAGGTAATTATACTCGCTCTTTTATTTCAAAATATTGTCCACAAGCATCGCACGCGCAAAATAAAATATAATTTTTGATATTTTATTTTGCGCGTGCTATAATAGTTTACATGCGAAAGAAGTTAAGCCTTTAAAATTATTATTACTCTATTTCTTTACACGTTATAATAATATGTACACAAAATTTACTTAGCCATCTTCCTAGTGAAAATAGTTATACCTACCACAGATTACTAAACAGTTACTACGTTAATTACTAGCAAATACACCATTTTGTCCTAGTCTAGGACGTTGAAAAAGACGTGTAAATGAGGAGACAACATTTTAAATATGGAGTGTAGATGGAGGAGAAATATCTCTGTATGTAAAAAGTGTCCGCTGAAATGCGTTAAATTAGGGTGGCGCTACAGTAGCAACAGTGGCGCTACAGTAGCAACAGGGTAAATTTTAATCATTTAGCAGCTTTTATTTCAGCTATTTTAGGTTACATTTTTCAAAATATTTTGGTATTATTTATTTTTTTATTTATTTTATTTATTTATTATTTATTTATTAAGTATTTTGTCACCAACGGCTACATTAATTCCATACCCTTTGCTGCAGCTAACGCCACTTTCAACTGTTATTTACTGCGTACAGCTGGACACTTTTTCAAATATCCCCCATAAGATAGTTCTCCTCCATCTACACTCTTTTTTATTAGTAAGGGAGGTCACAGAATATAACAAGAGCAAAAACATCCATGATTCATTCGGTTACGTAACTTTTTTATACCTACGCAACAATTTTCTCCGCCATTATTGGACGATTATACATTAAACACAATTAAATCTTATGGCTTCCCTCGCAGATTTGAGACACGTAACAACAAACATAACACGTGTTCACAACAATGTAAAATTTCTGTATGTTTATACAAAATTATTCGATTTATGGTCATAATTGGTGCTAATTGGTTTATTGTTTTATCTGTGCAATTATAAATGATGGATCACTTATCCATGCCATTGAGCATCTAAGGGTGCGTCCATATTTGTATCATTTGCGCGATCAGATCTCCGATCAGATCTCCGTCGCGTATCACCGAAGCGTGTCAGAATGATACGCGTATCATGTTACGCCCCGATCGCTATTAACCGCGTATCTGATACGTGTCGTATCAAATACACGCATGATCGTCAGAATGATCTAATAAGCGTCCACACTATGATACGCATACTTGATACGGCGCGATGATCGCGACGGTGATCTGATCGGAGATCTGATCGCGCAAATGATACAAATGTGGACGCACCGTAAGCCTGAAAGGTAGAAGTAGGCTAGAATTATAGAAAGATATAAAAATTATAAAAGCCTAGGAGGCTGGGGGGCTATCTACAACCTTAATATTAAATATAATATGCAAAAAATATTTCTTACATTTTGAGCGTAATCCAGATATAATATTATTATTGTAGTATTTCTTGAAGTCTTCAAATAATCTTTCATTTGAGTCTTAAGTAATGAAAATAAAACATATTAATATTATATCTTAAGTTATTACATTGTTATAATATTATTCTACCTACTATCAGAGAAGTTGAATGATAGGCAGATGGATAGATCAACTAATATTGAATTGACCTAGCTCGAACAAATGACGTAGGTCCGTCCACCGTCTGCCGCGAAAAAGCCAGCCCCCAGAGAGGAGAAGGCCCCGTCCAAAAAGGCACGGTAAAAGCCGAAGCCTAAGGGCGCGCGGGCTCCGCCCGTCTCTGCCGCGATGGAGACGGAGGCCTAGACCCGCGGGCGGCGATCGGGGGATCCCCGCCCGCATAAAGGGTCCCGAGTAGGCAGCCCCCCCTATAGCCCGGGGGGCTCTCGGTGAGGTCAGAGGTGGAAGTCGCTGGAAGAAGAGGCCGGTTGCGGCTGGCTGTGCGCGGGAAGGGGCGGAGTTGAATTGCTCTGCTGTACCCGTCCCTCCCGCACAAGGCGCATAACGGAGGGCTGGGGGGTTTTAGTGGGTAAGCCTCTTGTAGGGTGTCCCACATACCCCCACCCCTTCGCCCGAAGTGGTGCGGGATACTTAAAGTATTTCCCCTCCTCAAAAAAAAAGGTCCGTCCACTGCCTATGAATCATTTTTCTTCGATAGTTCTTTATTATTGTTTAATATTGTGTTGCAAAGGATAAAAAAACGAGCCAGACATGTTACTTCGCCTACATGACAATAGTACAAAAAATACTAATTACTACTGTATAGCAACATGTCTATAAGTAGGAAGTGCCGCCATTGTGTCAAGTCAGCCATATGGAACCATGGTGATTGCATGGGCAGACGTGTTGCCACATGAGCAGTGGCATAGTTAGACGTAAGGGGCCTCTAGTAAAAGTTACTTGGGAGCCGGAAAAGCAGGAGCGAGGCCAATCGCGAAATAAGAGATATATTCTCTACATCTCCCTGCAATATTTTTAAAAAAATAATATTGCCTGCTTGTATTTGTCTAGTAATATTATAATCATCACATGACCGACAAAGTCACCGGACCTTGAATAGTTATACTACGAGTACTCACTCATATAAAACTCAAAATACCCTACCCTAAAACTAAACCTAACCTAACTAAACCCTAAAACCCTATAGCTTGTCAAAAAAGAGTAGACGCTGTACACAATTTTGAAATCACATAAAAATATGAAAGCCTTATTAAATCGAGATAAAAATGTGAAAAGTGATAATATTTAAAATGTATATAAGCGTGGAAATACAAAGAGAAAAAACCACCCTTTGAGCGTGATCACGTTTAGAAAATTTTGTACTGCGTCTACTCTTTGTTGACGACTGTACTTCTGTTGCAGTCCGAAAATAATTATTCGGTACATTTTGGGGCCTCCGTAGCTTAGGGCCTCTATAGCTGGTAGCTACGCCTTTACCATACAGCTGATTCCTCGGCTTGGTGTGCAATCAGTTGTTCACAACACTACATGTAGCCATTCTAGCCAAATAATGCATTATCCGCTGGTCACCGTCATCATGCTCACATGTAAGACTAAGGGTCTACACAGACGGACCGCATTTCAACTGCAATCCAACCGCAAATTGCAGTTCAAGTGCAGTTTGAATGCAGTTGACACGACTGCAATACGACTGCAATAGAACTGCAAACCAAACAGTTCACACGACTGCACGCCAACTGCAACTGAACTGCAATCCGACTGCGCGTTTGGTTTGCACTTATATTGCAGTCGTGTCAACTGCATTCAAACTGCACTTGAACTGTAATTTGCGGTTGGATTGCAGTTGAAATGCGGTCCGTCTTTGTAGACCCTTAGGGCCTGTTTCACCACTTCCTGATAAGTGCCGGATAGGCTATCCACAACTCTATCTGTCAAATAAGTGTCAGATGCACTATCCGACACTTATCAGGAAGTAGTGAAACAGGCGCTAGGCCCTTAATATTTTAAAAGTCAGGCACAAGTCACTCACGACGCGTTTGAAAGAAAAATCATCGTACAGGGAAAACCAACGTCATGTGCCTCGAGTATCAAAATGGTCCCAAGTAACCCTTAAGTGGAGCCTGTTATGACGAGCTTTTTGCCTTGACAGTCAAACTATAAAGAAAACATAGATATTCAGAATCATTAAAAAATATATAAACACTAGCTGTCCCGGCAAACATTGCTTTGCCATATTATTTTATTGAAGTGACTAAATAAGTATGTCACCATGGCAACGTCGATCGCTATCCCGTCACACAAACAATGGTTGCCGTCAGTCTCAGGTTGTAATAATTTACTACATTTATTCAACAAATGCGCTTATCAATATATAAAGTACCGAGTAGCCGATTCTCAGACCTACTGAATATGCATATAAAATTTGGTAAAATCAGTAAAGCCGTTTCGGAGGAGTTCGTGGACTAGCATTGTGACACGAGAATTTTATATAAGTATAAGATAACATTACACAGAAAATAGGATTTCTGAAGTATAAGTGAGAGGAGGGCAAGAATATATTTAAATTCTAGCCAGAACGTACTTGACTGAATATTCTTAAAACAACCGGCGCGGCGTACGAGGGGAAATGACATCTCCCTCTGTTTCTACCTTGCAGCAAAAATGTATGTCCTGCTGTTTCGCTTACACTTCGTTTTTTGTTGTTTTGTTAAGAAGAATGTACGGTCACTGAGTTTAATGATTCGTGGTGTAATTGTATTATGTTTATTACAATTATGGTTTTTCTGTCGCCTGTGGCTGAAGATTATCGCGTTAGACATAATGACGACAAAAACGACGATCTATTACAATAATTTTACGAAATTGCTTCCTGAACCCAGACTAGTAAAATCCTTTAGATTGTCTTCAATATTATAACTGAGCTTAAAATTGAATAATAATATTTCTCAGTGATTGGTGAATTTACTTAACATGGTTTTTAGATACCTAGATGTATCCTGTAACTACTTACTTTGATCAGAAATTCAGTCATCGCGCGGGAACCGTACATATTGGTGCGATAAAAACTATTTTGACCTTTCTTGGGCCTTAAAGTATCTTCGTACCGAATTTCGACTAAATTGGTTAAGTCGTTTAAAGTGTGAAAAGTATCAGACATGAAAAACACTTTAGAATTTATAATTTATATTGTAAGGATAGGAAAGTATTATAAATAAAGTAACTTGTGAATGTATTTTATTAACAACTACCTTGTACGAATTGTTTTATTTTTATTATTTTCATAAGTTTTTACGTGGCGCCTTCGTCGTCAAACATAAAAAGAGGAATCTGCAAGAATCGATTTATTCCAAATAAAAGATTAATTAATTAAAATGCTTGTTAAATATTTTTTATTTTATCAATTTAATAAAGAATCAATCAAGCTTGTGTTTATGTCGCAGTCATCTGGTTCAATCTGCGATTCGATTGAATGACTAGCGCATTCATTGAATGACACCATTCAATTGAGTGACTCGGCCGAACGTCGATTGAACGATCGTCACTCAACGTCCAACTAGTTAGCGAGCCCTTTAAAGATAGCGGACATGAAATCAGTCAGGTAATTTAACGTATTTCATTTTTATTCCCACTGCGGCGCTGGTAGTCACTAAAACAAATGATATGGCATCAAACAGCTCGCACAGCTGATAGCACTGTTGATATTTTGTCGACTAAATTTACTGGTTTATTTGTAATAAAATAAAATGACAGCGTGGGTTTGCCTATAACTACCCCGTCACCGGCTACTAAAAAATATATAGAATCCCATTTAACGACTTCACTATATGACTTTTAGTCAAGACGTCAATGTCTTGATGAGTTGTCCTTTAGTCATTCGATTGAATGGTGTCATTCAATAAATGCGCTAGTCATTCAATCGAATCGCAGATTACCAGATGACTGCGATATTTACAAGCTGTCCAACCAGTTTTTAAAGTATTAATATGCTCGATTTTTCAATTCATTTAATGCTACATCAGCTTAAAATCTAGGCATCAAAGTATCATAAATCATTCGTGTCGAAAATTAGACAAAAGTTTATCGAAATTAAGATATTGGTTTCAAACACCGTATTAAACGTTTTTAGACAGTCTAGCGCGATATCATTGTATTATATGCTGTCAGCCTAATTGGTACTTTGCCCGCAGCCTCCGATTTAGATTTAATTTTTTATTTATAAATAGTGTTTATATATTATATTAATTAATTTATTTATAGTTGTATTTTTATTGTCTTTGTTTCAGTATTTATATTAAAAAAATACATTTATTTTTATTTTAGCCTCACGTAAATATTTCTGGAATTCGACATCACGAGAGTGAAACAGAGCCTGGCCATTTAGCCGAAACTTTTTCGTTTTCGCTTCGTTATAGAATCGCCGATCAAAATGTATGAAATTGACATAAGACGAGTCCAACGTCAACGTCATATTAACGAACGCTTATTGTCAATTCCATACATTATCATCGGCAATTCTATAACGAAGCGAAAACGAAAACATTTTGGCATACCCCCCTGTTTATTTATTGTGCTTTAGTTCTGATTTTGACCACGGTCTAATGCAGCCTTGTATGCTCATCAGTATACATAATTTGACTATGTCAATTGGACGCTGTTAAACATTTGTGTATTGACCCACAAAAAGTAACGTATTGAAATATGAATGCAGTCATGCTCTTTAAATAATTTAGAACAAGACTGCATTTATAAACCCAAATTTTTTTTTGTGGGTTAATACACAAATTTTTAACAGCGACCAATTATTGTCAGTTGATATTGTATATTAAATACCTAGATTGCTATAACTATACTGACTATATCGGCGTCTGAGACCCTAGTCTCTATGCGTGCTTCCCTCCCATTACTTATGTCGCCCGGTTACAAAAACAAATTAAATGGCAAATTAAAATTTCTAGACTGGATGATAAATATTTCGTAATTAGTGCCTTGAGAAAATATGTCTTTGTTGCCGTTATGATGGAGCAAAAACTTTTCACCCGGCATTGTGGCAAAAAGTGATTAATTTCTATTGTTTTATCCACATTCTATGTCCATTATTACATACTAATATTAAAAATGCGAAAGTGTGCCGGTCAGCGGTCCGTCTGTCTGTTACCTTTGTATGCCCAAACCGCTGAACCGAAAAGTGTTGTGACAAAAAGTAAAGGTATATTATACAGCAGACCATTTTCTATATAAACCGCGATTAACAACATCTGACACTTCATTGTCAATCGTGGTTTATATACAAAATGACAAGTTTTGACAGGGAGTTAATGACCGCTACCCCCATGTTTCGCCGAGTACAGTATAGACTAACTGAGCCGCCGCATGTAAAAAATATAATTTCATGAGCAAAACATAATGCAGTATCGCTTCGGCTCGTAAAACTTGCCTTTGTTTTGATCAAGTTATATTTCAAGGACACCTCTGAATTATTATTACTTATTAGTATAATATGTATATTGTAATGTTTAATTATCGTTATGACGTAAACAATAAGCATACTGGGTTTGCCTGTATACTTTAGTTTTGTTTTTCGTTATAATTTAAAGTTTATTTAATATTAATATTATATTAAGTATACAAAGTATTTATTCACTGTTATTAGAGTAATTTAAATTTATTCTATTTAAATAAAAATAATTGGTGCAAAAATAGAAGAAAAAAACGTAAGAATGTACC
Organism: Lysandra bellargus; assembly: GCA_905333045.1. NCBI lineage: Eukaryota > Metazoa > Arthropoda > Insecta > Lepidoptera > Lycaenidae > Lysandra > Lysandra bellargus. The sequence goes on along the minus strand of HG995352.1, from coordinate 4,795,975 downwards.
TATACTTAGATGGAAGCCGGACATTTTTATGTGGTGAGCTGTTGAGAAGTCTTCTAAATGCCCATTCTGTCAGCGCGTCAATTTTTGAGCTTATATTAAATACTAGCTGTCTCGGTGAACTTCGTGTTACTTTAAAACCTTCCCTGGACTTCTACGAATATTTTAAGGTTAAAATCAGCCCAATCCGTTCAGCCGTTTTCGAGTTTTAGCGCGACTAACACATTTGAAAATCCATTTTTATATATAAGAAAGAAGAAAAATAAGCTCAAAAGTCTTCTTACCTACCTAGAAGAACAAATCGGTACCATAATATTATTATAGCATTGATGGCCGCCCGCAACTCCGTTGCGCCAAAATTCGTTTTATTCATGAGAACTGTACATTTTTCGGGATAAAAAGTATCCTAACATTATATCCTTTCTATGGAATTGAAAGTATTTCTATACCAAACACCAAAATCGGTTCAGGGGTTTAGGCGAAGAAGTTACAGGCAGACAGACACACTTTCACATTAATAATATTATGTGAATATAGTATGGATTGAAGACCACTGGTCTATGAGCCTTACATAATTTCTAAAATGTTGAGAACCACTGCCCGTTACATCAGTCTTCCTAGATATAAAGTAATTGAACGATTATAAACTGTAATCTGCTCTGACGACTATAATAATACAATTAACTGAAGAAACTCATAATAGTTATAGGTTCTGATAACATCATTCGAATTATACGGTAGGGTACTTCATACGCGAATTTTGCAGAAACACAATCCGAATTATACGGTATCTTCATACGCAAATTTGATCCTTATGTTGTAAACAGTTAAGGCTAGATTCACAAAATACTTTGTTAATTAAATTCATGAAAAAAAAAAATGTTTCTTGTTTTTTATAAATTGACCAGTTCGCAATCAATGTTGATAGCTTAGATAATGTTGATTATTATGATAATACTAGATGATGCCCGCAACTCCGTTGCACCAAAGTTCGTTTATCGCAACGGAACCGTACATTTTTCCGGGATAAAAAGTATCCTATGTCCTTTCCGGGGACTCAAAAAATTTCCGTACCAAATTTCAGCAAAATCGGTTCAGCGGTTTAAGCGTGAAGAGGTAACAGACAGACAGACGGACACACTTTCGCATTTATAATATTAGTATGGATTTTTGTTAGCAACTGTTAAAAAATTGGGGTAGGGAGAGAAGAGATGCCTACATTTATTTCGAGGAAATAATTATTATATACTAAAAAATTATTGAGCTTTACTGCACTTTATTAAAGCTTATGTAGACCTTCAGAACTAGATAACTCCTAAAGTAACCGCGACCGAAACCACATAGTTTCTGGTCGTTCTTACCTCTATAGGGGTTATTATACAGATAAACTTTCAGCTTTTATATAACGATGAACCAGCCAGTTGACAGACCTACGTCATTTCGTTGGATTATTTCAATTCAATGTTGGGAATAGGATGGCTGCTTGCAAGGCTACTTCTACATTATTGTATGACTTACAATTATGTATGTATGTTGACATTGTATAATTTTAAGAATCCGTATACGAAATTTGCCGATTTCGCTGATTTAACAGACGTGATTTAACAGTTAAAATACAGTATTTCTATAAGTTTTAATGCACAACATGTAAAATCATTTCAATTACAATCTAATGTTGGAACTAGTTTTTTTCTTTATGTATTTTTAAATAATCCAACTCAAATCCGCGACAGTTTTGTGATTTTTGCTGTAAAAGGTTTAGAATATCACTTGTTTATGGATTTTATTGACGTCTTAACGGTATGGAAAAAATACAATGTACTGTTGTGAAAGTCATCTATATAGCGTTGGAATTAATTTTAACCACTTTAATATGAAATAGTTGAGTAAAAAAATATGTAAGTAACTCGGCAACATTTTAGAGAAAATGGGCAAAGAATTGCTGTTAATTTCGGCAACTAGGAGCTGTAATTCATAAAAAGAAAACGACAGAAATAATCTATAAGATAAAATTATATCCAATTCGAGAAAAAAAAAACAAATTGTGCCAAAAAACACAATTCAAAACAACCTAAATCTCACATTATATTACTCGCCGTAAGGCTCGAGTCGGCAGTCCGCGCTTAAATATATTTTTAATCTAATAATTAATATATATTTTTTTAAATCTAATAAGGGGAAAAAACCAAATAATATTTCTGTAGCGAACCTTTGCAATTTCATATTCATCGGCAAAATTTCGTATACGGACTCTTAAGTTACGGCATTGTAAATTTTATTTTAAAAGATTAATTTTTATATCACTTTTTTTTGTAAAAAAGTGGGCACCATGCGAGTTTCTTACGCCGGTTCTTCTCGCTGGGTTGGTTCCCGAACCGGTGGTAGGCACTGTAGTATCAACATTCGGAAAAAGTTTTTAAAAATCTACTCAGAAATAAAACAATTTTCATTTTATTTATTTCAATGTGATTTCAATGTTATTACTTATTAGTGATCTGTCGGCTGGGTTTGACATAACGCGATCAATTATTAACGTTGGCAAAAACAGCAAAAATTGGCAGCCTCGCCCTTATAGGCAGGTGGCGGACCTGCCTATAAGGGCGAGGCTGCCAATTTTTGCTGATTTTGCAATTATTTTTCTTCGCCCTTTGTATTTTATAAAGTATTGTGTTTATCTTATGCTCGAAAACTGATTCTAACGAAGAAAACAAAGTACTCAAGCATGCGTTAGAATTATTTGAGTTCCAATAATAGTCTAAAAATATATTTACAATTAAACATAAAAAAGGTAAGAAAATAGCTTAAAATATACAATCCGCGGTGAAAGAGGTGCACTTTAACTGTCGCTGTAGCAGTAAGTATAATTTGAAGATAAATCTGATATGTTATGAATACTTATATAAATGGCTATTACCTTATCTAATTCTTATTGTATTTTAAGATAACTTTCTTTATAAACTTTTTAAAATCAAATGAATCGTTAGAAACATCAATTCTACCCCACATTTTAAACGTCATCAATAATACCTATTTATTGTTATCGTTGGGTGTTAGGGAAGGTAAAATCGGGAGGTGGCAACGGTGAGTTTTTACGTATTCTATGGAAAATTTCGCAATATCCGCCATTTCTCGACAGTTCACATTTGAACCTCAGTCGGGCTCTGTACACAGTTTTTTCAAAGGAAGTTTTTTTCTGACACAAATGTAAGTATTACTGTTTCACATAAAACTATCAATGCATCATGTGAGTAGTCAAAAGGGCCATGTTTTGGGCTATAATAAAAACCACATTGTGTATTATTTACAGAGATAAGTTTGATTTTCTCAACGCTATGATAGCCTCTACGCTATCATTTTGGTGCTCCAACGTCATATATTTTCTCAACGCTATGATAGCGTAGAGGAATAAATTCGCTACAATTTTGGAGCTCCAACGTCATTGGAGCTCAACGTCAACGTTATAATAATACGCCAATAGCAACGTCGTCAACGTCAGCGTAGATATTCGCCAATTTTCTTTCTCTCGCAAAATTTTTCTGCGTCATATCAGCAAAAATTGACGGCCTCACCCATAAATCAACTTCTCTAATAGTAAATTTCTTTGACACTAATTAAGTGCAAATAGAATACTAAAATGTGTGTAATACAAACGTGTTTATCAATAAAGAGGTAAATTATTCGGAACAAACTGGACGTGACAGCAATTTTCCCGTCATGTCAAATTTAACGCCTATTAAGCGGTGTCTGAAGATATTTAGCGCTAGTCAATAACAAGTAATAACTATCCATCCATACTAATAAATTTATTAGCAATTACTTATATTAAGTGTAAAAGCCAAAGTGAGTCCGTCTGTCTGTTACCTCTTCACGTCCGAACCGCTGAGTCGATTTTGCATAAATTGGATACGCAGATACTTTGAGTCCCGGAAAAGGACATGGGATAGTTTTTGTCCCAGAAAATGCAAGTCGAAGCGCGGTAAAAGAATTTTAGCGCAACGGAGTTGGGGCGCAATCTATGTAGTTATAATTTATAAATTTACGGTTACTCGTTTTCGGTGACGATAGCCAGTTAATGCAACTATAGCCTACTTATGTATGTACAGGAGTTGTTTTATAGTGGTCATGTATGAGCAGTACAATAATCAGATTGTACAGTAACTTTTATGAATAAATAAAATAAATAAATAAACGTTTATTCAACAAAAAATTTGAACATTACACAAAATACCTACTTACATTTAAAATAAAAAGAAAAAAAATACGACACAATACAAACAATCACGATTTTTAAAACAATAATACTGAATACAGACAAATACTATGCAGGTAACAACAAATTCACAAAATAAAAAAAAAAACAGAAAAAAGACAATAATGCTAAATAAACAAGGCGCATTTTGAGACAAATTGGTAGGTAGTGTAATGCTCAAACCGTCGAAATGGAATCCGCTCAGGTTCATGACCGTGGGATTCACAGCCCTGCGGACCCATTTCCACATGACCGACTTTTCACATGACCGTGACCATAACTGACCATGACTTTGACCATGGCCATGACTGCTATGAGTGATGACCAGACAGACCGTATTATATCTATATTATTTTGTAAGACCTAATATATTAAGGTTTTCCAGATTTTTCTGCTTTTACAAAAACTATAGATTAATACTTCAGTCGGAATTTCCAGGAATTGCTATTGTATTCTATTGTTGTCGCGATCACCGGTGCTCGCGCGGGGCCTGAAGGATTAATTTATCAAAATCAAATCATTTCTATCAATAAATAATAAACGTGGACACATATTTTGTTTTCTTATTCATTTGATTGATTTTACAATGGCCGATTTTGTATAGTACACGTAAGTTCTTAACGTTACAAATACACGGTAAATTAAAAATCCATACTAATATTATAAATGCGAAAGTATCTCTGTCTGTCTGTCTGTCTGTCTGTCTCCCTTTCACGCCAAAACTACTGAACCGATTGCAATGAACTTTTGCACACAGATATTCTAGAGCCTGAACATAGGCTACATTTTGATGAGGAAAATTATCTTATTTCCATGAAAAATGAATTCGCATTGTAGTTCTTATAAGTGAGAGCAGATGTCGTTTTTATTGCCGATGGCTCCGTAGCTCAGTTGGTTAAGCGCGTGGTCAGTGCTCATCCCGGGGGTCCTGGGTTCGAGTCCCGTCGACGGAACAAAAATTTTTCAATGTTCCTGGGTCTTGGATGTGTTTTAAATATTATATTATGTATCATAATAATATTTCTAAAATCTTAAATATATTTTATGTATAATATTATAAAAGTATTAAAATGTACCTATATTTCCGTAGTCTGGCAACTGTATTGCTGTTGTAACTGTCCTGTAGGCACTTAGCACGGAGCCAGACTGACGTGGTAATAATAATTAATAATGGTAATAATAAAAAAAATAATAATATTTCTAAAATCTTAAATATATTTTATGTATAATATTATAAAAGTATTAAAATGTACCTATATTTCCGTAGTCTGGCAACTGTATTGCTGTTGTAACTGTCCTGTAGGCACTTAGCACGGAGCCAGACTGACGTGGTAATAATAATTAATAATGGTAATAATAAAAAAAAATATATATTTCTAAAATCTTAAATATATTTTATGTATAATATTATAAAAGTATTAAAATGTACCTATATTTCCGTAGTCTGGCAACTGTATTGCTGTTGTAACTGTCCTGTAGGCACTTAGCACGGAGCCAGACTGACGTGGTAATAATAATTAATAATGGTAATAATAAAAAAAAAATAATATTTCTAAAATCTTAAATATATTTTATGTATAATATTATAAAAGTATTAAAATGTACCTATATTTCCGTAGTCTGGCAACTGTATTGCTGTTGTAACTGTCCTGTAGGCACATAGCACGGAGCCAGACTGACGTGGTGTGAAGTGTCCATAAATATTATTATTATTATATGTATTAGTTACAAACATTCATAACAGATGGCGCTAAGAGTCGCCTACATCGCGCTATCGCTTGCTGAAAGGTCTTTCTATAGGAGGTGGTACCATCTAAAAGCACTTTTTTTTTATTCTTTCGATTTTTATACATATATTTAAATAACTCACTACTCAGTACTTTATCTATGTAGTGACGTAACCTTAAACCTATCAATGATAAATAGTTTATGGGTAAAGTTGTGTAATGGGGGCTAAATAAGCTTTAAAACTTGGCATAAATAAAGTTTATTAAAAAAATGAAATATTATGTGCGCACTGCATAGCTGTTTTTGGGTATTTTAATTTAAGGGGTACCAGGGCTTTAAAAAGCTTTTAAAGACACCAATTTTGTTGACACCGCGCGCTATAAGCTGAAGTCCACGCGGACGAAGTCGCGGGCAGCAGCTAGTACTATTATATTTTAAACTAGAATAAGAATAAGAACATATTTGATGATGTACTAGATGATGATGCCCGCAACTCCGTCGCGCCAAAATTCACTTATCGTGTGGAAACCGTGCACTTTTCCGGGATGAAAACTATTCTATGTCCTTTCTCGGGACTCAAAGTATCTCCATACCAAATTTCAGAAAAATCGGTTCAGCGGTTTGAGCGTGAAGAGGTAACAGACGGACAGATAGACAGACAGACAGATAGACAGACGGATAGACAGACAGACACACTTTCGCATTTATAATATTGGTATGGATATGGATATAATAAAAGTTAATTTGAAATACCTAATTATACATGATTTAGAGCAGTAGGTCAAGAGATGGAACATCCGATGATGTCCCAAGATAGCCGGAAATCCGGTTTGCGGACAAAGACTCATAATAATTATTATAAAATAAAAATAATGAATAACTGCAAGGATGATTTGGTGTCTCAATTTTTTTGAATCGAATCGAAAATTTGATTCGATTGGAAAAAAAGAAGGCATTACATTTTTGGAATATGTACCTTTGTACAAAACATATTTTTAGTTTTAAGCTGGCCTTTTAACTTTTTTTGCGTGTAAGTACATAAATTATTAAATAAATAAATAAAAATTGTTATAAGCGGGCCCCTAGACGATCAATTTTACTGTAAAATATCACGTATTGTACAATATTATTACTGACCGTCTAACTCTAGGGTACAATAAATATTCTCCATCCCTATGTCTGAGCTGCTGCAGTTATCGCCTCAGACTGGTCCAGCGGCCCGGCGACACGTGGAGCGAAGGCACCGTTGGGTTTTGGTGGGTGACCGAGGGTACTCCTCCTTACCGCAGCACCCGAGGAGTCCCACATATCCAGGCGGCCCCCCAGGCCGCCATCAAGGATTTCCCAACGTAAAAAAAGGGTACAATATCCTTGTCAAATAAAATGTTCAATAAATATTGTTCAATATTATTGTAGATTTAGAGGCCGGCTAATAATATGTGTTCTAATTTCAGCTACGTGATAATATCATACTCACTACTCAGATGATATGGCCAGAAGAATATATGTGGAATAGCCGTCTCTTATATTGTAACAATAATAGGGCGAAAGGAACAGCAAACCTTGGGGGACATTTTATTTTACACAGCAGTGAGACAGCCTAAAGGCTCTTGAAAAGGAAGTAAAATAAATGACATTATTGACAAAATGGTGGTACTGGTTCTGATGTTATCTACGCGCCAAAACTGTCTTGTAAGTCTGCAAGTAAATATTAGAATTTCGAAAAAAAAAACGGGGACGGATGTATAAAAATAAACTACACATATTTACAATTAAAATTTAACTTTAATTATGCAATTAAATTTAATTTCCAATATTTATTATAATTTGGATTTTTTTATAAAAAAAAGGTCATAAATATGAAAATAAAAAATATTATTTTATGATGTAGGTTGTAGGTAATTTTTGGATGAATTATTTTTATCCCTATCCTATAGCCTCTAAAAAGATCCTGTCTTTACTACTATTACGGAAACCGGAAAAATGCAAAAGAAATGGGTAATTGTAGCAATATCATTATTATTTTAATGTTGCCTGAAAATATTTACACTCCATGCGCGTGCGTTGAAATCTTTCATATCAGTCTGAAATTTGAGCATGCTTTATTATTATTCGGAAAACAAATAGGTCTTCCAAATAATATTTTTTATAGAACAATGGATATTTTAAATGAAAGTGCAATATATTAATCCATACTTCCATACTTACTTATTATTATAAATGCGAAAGTGTGTCTGTCTGTCTGTCTGTTACCTCTTCACGCTCAAACCGCTGAACCGATTTTGCTGAAATTTGGCATGGATATACTTTCAGTCCCGGGAAAGGACATAGGATACTTTTTGTCCCGGAAAAAAGGTATTTTTCCCGAGTTTTGGCGCAACGGAGTTGCGGGCGTCATTTAGTGTAACTATAAAAGATAATAGATTACTATATACTCGTATGAAATAAGTAAAAAAGTAATGATTCATCAATCATCATCCTCTATATACAAGATGTAACAAAACTAAGTGATAATACTTTAGGGTACGTATGGGTCCCCTATATAGAGTTCGCTGTGAAAGTAGCAGCGCTGAAAAAACACATATATGTACACCCTTAAGTATTATCTCGTAGTTTTGTTACATCCTGTATAATTATTGTATAATCTAGACAGGTATTCACAGTATAGACAAGTCGGAAACGAAAGCATGCCTGGTCTAAGGTCGCTAAGGCTATATACCGCTGCGGAAACTATAAGGGAAATACGATAGTGCGAGCTTATGTACCTATAATGTATTAGTGCAGGGGTCACCAATTAGTTTTGCTCGGGGTCCATATTAAGAAATGAAATGACCTTCGCGGTCCGCACATTAATAAAAACAAAGGTTAAAAAAGGTTTAAAAAATTACAAAGGTGACCTTACATATCCATGAGAAAAGTGACAATTATTTTGGTAGCTAATTATCTCTCAGATGTTTGGAGTGAAATTGGACAAGCTATTGATATGAAATCCTGGAGATGTTCACCAGTAAGGTCATCGAGACCGAAATTTATTTTCGAACGACAAAGTTCATTTTCGAAAATGCTTGGTCCGCACACAATGGGTCGGCGGTCCGGATGCGGACCACGGTCCGCCATTTGGTGACCTCTGTATTAGTGTATATGTATAAAAGCTTGTATTTTTGCCGTTAAAGCTGCGGAACTAAATTTACCATAATTTATACTTAGGTACTAGGTATGTTATCAAAAATGTTAACTATTTTATGGCACCTCTCATTTGTAATGTAATGGCATATCATTCAAAACTAGTACATAAAAACACTATTCATTCTATGCGGGTAATTTTACACTTAAGCGCTACCTTAGCTTTACTTACAAACTATAACACAATACATAATTTACACTTCTTACAAACTAAACTACGTAACTTAAACATTAAAAATACACAAAATGGATAGCTTCAAAAATACACAACATAATATAAGTAACTTGGAAGCTCTTTCAGTGTCGGAGTCGGGTAAATGTGACTTAGAAAATTGTACTCCTTCTAATCTTTCAATTACTCACTCACTTAAAATCATCACTCATAACATTAGGAGCATAAACAAAAAAATTTCAGGTTTCACAACTATACTTGAGAGAACACGTTATGACTGGGATATCATAATTTTGACCGAATGCTGGCTCCCAAGCACACACTATATTCCTAAACTCACGAATTATAATCATTTTGAAACGAAAAATAATCGAAGGCAAAATGAAGGTACAGTAATATTATACGTGCATAAAAATTTTCCAATATGTGTGGAAGAACCGCTGTTATTAGATGCCAATTGCCTACAACTAAAAATTGATGCAACTACAGTTCTTTTAGCAATTTACCGTCCACCGGGATACAGAAACCTTGATAATTTCCTAAACTCTCTTAATAATAACTTGAATGCTCTGTCTCATTACAATAATATAATCATGATTGGCGACATTAACATAAACATACACAAACAATCACAAGATAATAATATGAAGAGTACATATTTAAATCTACTTGCTGCACACGGCCTATTACCTGCTCACACATTACCTACAAGACTAGATGCATGCTTGGATCACGTTATATTGAAAACACGTCTACCAGCCTCTACACAAGTCGCACACTCAGCCTTAACCGATCATGATATAATTATCCCGTTTCTATCGAAACAGGATAAAACTATACAATGTTCTAAGTAAATGTAGATCTTTTAAAATTCTACAAAAAAGTCCGCGACACACTATACCTATCTATGTCAAGTGAGGTACAACAACCATTATTTTATTTAAAAATCTTGATTTTTTTTGGACTACATTTAACGCATTTATTCACTCATGCTATTAATATTTATCAAAATGAATTATTTTATCACTAAGAACAGCTTATGTAGATAATATTTGGTCTTTGAATGATTAAAATTGGACGTTTGGTTTAGAAGTTAAGGCGAAATTAAAAATTGCGATTTATGCCCGTTTCGAAGTGGGCGCTACCAAGGCGGGGGTTCACAGTAGCGAAGATTATGACCGGCCCTGCAGCTGGTGAATTAGCTCATATACCAAGAATACCAATGATCCCTACTGATTTGCCTATACCCTTAAAAAGGCTCCAATTTCCTGTAAAAAATTATTTTGCACTAACGATAAATATTATGTAAATCCCAGGGCCAAACATTCAAATTAGTAGGAATAGATTTATGAAAAGAATGTTTTGCTCTATCACGAGTCGGGGATCCCGACCATCAGTATATTTTGTTACCTGAAAATAACTTAACGTCAATTAATGTTGTTTATAGAAAAGCTCTACAATAATCGCTTTAGTTATTTATCCTAAAACAACGGGTTGCACTCCGGGACTACCGTTAGAGGTGAAAACTTATTATTAATTACATTTAAATATTCTCATAATTAACAACTTTAACATCCACAGAAAGACAATTTGTGCAGCCTGCGGAAAATGACTGCGTCGTCGATGTTTCTGTGAATTGACCTGGAAATCATTTTGCTGACCGTGTCTTTCCTGGGTAGGCTTTTTGCAGCGGTAACCGACATCCACGCGGGCGGAGCCGCGGGCGACCGCTATTTATACATTGTAATAAAACTGTAGAAATGAAAATTCTGTACATTAAAGATATTCAAAAAATAATAAGGGGGGGTGTCGTACTACATCGCTATAGAAGCCAAAAATGTAGTTAGTTTTTTGTCTGTCTGTCTGTCTGTATGTTTGTTCCACTATCACACGAAAACTACTGATCCGATTTGAATGCGGTTTGCGCAGGTATATTTGCCTTCTTCCATCTTAACATCTGGTGTATAAAAAATTTTCCCCCCACACCTCTAAAGGGACGAAAGAGGGGGTCAGATTTTGTATAAGACTTTTGCTTTAACACGAAAACTACTGATCCGATTTGCATACGGTTTTCACAGAGATATTTGTCTTCTTCCGACTCAACATTTGGTGACTAAAAATCCCCCCACCCCACCCCTCTAAGGGAACTAAATAGTGGGTCAGATTTTGTATCAAATTTTTTTCTTTAATGGACTTACTTTGACATATTATTAACTGTTTTTTTCCAACTTAACATCTGGTGTGTGCAATTTTTTGCCCCACCCCTCTTAGCGGACAAAAGAGGGGGTAAGAATTTGTATCAACTGATGTAGTAGAAATATTTTAAATGGCAAAACAACGTTTGCCGGGACAACTAGTATTGTTACATAATAATTAAAATTGTGAGGATGAGGAGCCTGGTGACCTGAAACACAGGCCTAGCTTGGGCACCAGACTCGTACAATATAATATTTAAGAATTAAGAATGTACTTAATTCTAAGGACAAGAATGTACTGTCAAACAGCTCTTTATTGTATTGTACTGAGAAGTAAATGTTTATCTTATCTTATTTTAGAAGGTTGTGCAACGTGAAGCGTGTTTAATTAAAAAAGGCAAAGACTCTTTCCACTTCGATTTTCATCGCTGATTCAAACACAAAAAGCAAATAAATGCCTACGCATGTGTTAGAGTACCTAAGCCCATATACATACGGGCTTAAGTTCATTAGCTTAAGTCTTAAGAAAAAGTATGCTGTAGCATACTTTTGCAGGGTCTTGTAGTCAGGAAAAGCGTAGCTCCTTGCAAGGATCATCGGTACCGCAGTGTCTTACTGCCTGAATCTTATTACATTGCAGCTCTAAATTTCGGTGAGGGTATGCAATAATATACAATTTAGTGTATTCCCAGCTGAAATATAATATTCTGTATTCTATTTTATATAGCATAGTACTAAACATGTTTTTACGAGTTTAGATTTATTGAAATTAAATAGTACTAATATATCAAGCTTAGGTAGGTGCCAAATTTTTTTGTCGCGTTAATGGCACGTGTCAAAAATTATCACTCACAGTGCCAATAATTAGGTGCCACCTTAACCCCTTACCACATTTTGTTGTACCCCAATTCTACCCACTATTTAATACAGCATTCATGCAGCTTCGATCTTCATTCGATCTAGTCCGTTTGTGTCATAATTATTAAATTACGAATATTTAAAAACGACCCCCAACTCAAAAAAAATAAATCGATAAAGCACTGAGCGGGAGCGGAGCGGCTAATGATGATTATTAGCTATAGTTGCTAAAAATACTCTCAATAATGTCAGGGCTAAAAAAATTAGATCAAAATCGGTAGACCCGTTTGGATGCTACGATGCCACGGTCAGACACATACAAACACACAGACACGTCAAAAAGTATAACACTACTCTTTTTATCGAGGTTCAGCCCCCGATATAAGATTATAGAGTTGTCATGATATGTCATAATAATATAATTTTCTAGTTTAAAGGTTCACCGGGAGCATTCGCTTGTAATGTAACGTTACAGAGTTGAGCATTACATCAGTGAAGGAGGAGAACCGAGCATTACAATGTGCACCTTGTAATGATACTGTTACGGATACGGGCAGTTGTTTACGTGTTACGAATACGGGCAGTTGTTTACCTGCGCGCGACAGTTGCGCGTACCTTCTAGAAAAGCCCGACCCTTGTTTATGTGATTGCGTGTTTACGTAAACAATCCAAAATAGAACGCTCCAGAATTCGACGCGGGCCATATAAAAGGTAAACAAGCCGGCAATCAAAACAGTTCGATCCGAGCGATCATCAAGGCGACTTCAAAGTGAGACAAGTGATCAATAGTGAGTGATTGTGATAGTGAACTAACGACTCGGCTACGACCTAGGACAGTGATAGTGCTCAGTGATTTGGATCTAGTGCTTAGTGTTTGGACTTAGTGATTTGTGTGAGCTAGTGTTTGCGAATAAAGTCTTCAAGAGAGTCACCAGGTCTTTCTCTCCGAATCCTCGAACCCTAGCACGTAACAACTGGTGTCGGAAGTGAGATTTGGAAGATGCCATTGACTCCGAGAGAGGACTTCGAGGGAAGTGTCAGAACAAGGGCGCAACGGGCTGCGGAGGCCACATCCACTGGGGACCAAGCTCCGCCCACTGAGGGACAGGCCCCGCCCACTGGCCCCGCCCACCGGGACCCGCCCACTGGCCACGCCCCCCAGGCTCCGCACACTTTGGGCGTGGCCACGCCCACTGGCTCCGCCCACCGGGACCCGCCCACTGGCCCCGCCCACCGGGCTCCGTCAACTGGCTCCAGCCGCCAGGCATCGCCCGTAGTTTCTACGGCCCCTCAAATGGCTCCTCAATTGGAAAGCATAATTGAGTTAATTCAGGCTTTGCAAGATGCCCAAGACCGCAAGCTCGGCGCTTTGCAAGATTCTCAAAGGGCAATGATGGAGGCACAAGTGTCACAAGACCGCAAGCTGGGCGCTTTGCAAGAGTCACAAGAGCAACAAAAGGACCTTCAAGAAAAGGCGCTTCTGGCTATAAAGTATGTCAGTGACACGGTGACAAAGCTTCGTAAAGATGTCGACGTAATGGACGAACGAGTTACGGGGTTAGGATTGGATGTGGAAAATGTGAAAACCGGCCTCACTGAACTTCAGAAGAAAGTAGTGCGCCTGGAAACCACAGGACTGGCGGTGTCAAGTGGAACTACCGGAGTGGTGCAAGTGGTACAAGGACCAAGAGTTAAAGTGCCACCATACGACGGTACTACTTCATGGAACGCTTATCGTCAGCAATTCCAGACGGTTGCTTCTGCCAACGGATGGACTGACGAACAATGCCTGACCGCTCTTACTGTTGCGCTCAGAGGGCAAGCTTTGTCGGTCCTAGAAGTACATACAGGGAAGGGGTTCCAAGACCTGATGGAGGCCCTTGAATCCAGATACGGGGAGCGACACCTGGAGCACGTGTTCCGTGCTCAACTTCGTGACAGAGTCCAACGCTCAGGAGAGGGATTGCAGCAATGGGCGTTGGAAATTGAAAAACTGGTCAAGAAGGCACACCCAGGAGCCGATTCCAAGATGGTCGACACGAATATTGTGCAAGCATTTGTCGACGGAATCAGGGATCTAGAGGTCAGAGCTGCAGTGAGGCTACGCCATCACACCTCGTTAAAGGAAGCGTTGGCGCATGCTTTGGAGGTCGAGGCTGTTCGCCATGAGATACAGCAGACCCATAAGATCCGCAAGGTCTCCGAAGTAAAGGCTCCTGCAAGGAAAATATTTGAAGCCATGTGCTATAAGTGCGGGAAGAGGGGCCATCTTCAGCTCAACTGCCCGCAGAAGGAGACCCAGATGTCAAGGATGAAAAGGCTCGAGCAACAAGTAGAGGGGCTGAAGAAGCATGGAGCTTCAGCCAGGACTAAGAGGCGTGTACTGGCTGACGCGGAGGAAGCCCCAATAACTGTTGTCTCCCAAGCAAGCAGCAACTACGGATTAGTGACTGAACTACTCGACGACTGCAAGAGTAATCTGACTTATTCGCAGAGCATGAAAGCTAAGAAGTTTTTACAGCGCCACGCGAATATCTTCTCTAGTCAGGAAGGCGACCTTGGAAGAACGTCGATGGTTCAGCACAGAATAGATACCGGAAGCGAGAACCCAATTCGTCAACGAGCAAGACGGATACCTACTGCAAAGGAAAAAGAAGTTGAAGGCCTTTTGGAGGACATGAGAAGGCATAAGATTATTGAACCGTCTGCAAGTCCGTGGTGCTCACCTGTTGTGTTGGTGAAGAAGAAAGATGGCAGCACAAGATTTTGTGTGGACTACAGGCGTCTCAATGATGTCACTAAGAAAGACAGCTATCCATTACCTCGAATCGACGACACTCTGGATACCTTGAGTGGCATGGAATGGTTCTCGACCCTGCACCTGAAATTTGGATACTGGCAGGTGGAAATTCATCCAAAAGACAAGGAGAAGACAGCTTTCTCCACCGGTAAAGGTTTATGGCAGTTTAACGTCATGCCCTTTAGGTTGTGCAACGCACCTGCCACATTTGAGCGACTCATGGAGTGTGTTCTGGCAGGCTTAGTTGGAGACACTTGCTTAGTCTACTTGGACGACGTCATCATTGTTGGCCGCGACTTCGAGGACCATTTGCGAAACTTAGGGGCCAAGTTAAAGCTGAATCCGAAAAAGTGTCGTTTATTCAGGAGTAAGGTCAATTATCTCGGCCATGTTATCTCCAGTGATGGAATCCAGACGGACCCGGAGAAGCTGGAAGCAGTTCAAAATTGGCCAACCCCTAAAAACAAAACTGAAGTGCGGGCATTTCTCGGCCTGTGCTCCTACTATAGGCGTTTCGTTGAGGGATTCTCAGAGATAGCCAAGCCATTACATCGGCTGACGGAAGATAAACGACAGTTTATGTGGGACGAGACTTCTGAAGATTCTTTTCAGAAACTGAAGAAACATCTGTGTGAAACACCAATCCTGGGGTATCCACAACCTGAAGGTCAGTTTATAGTCGACACTGACGCAAGCAACACAGCCATTGGAGGGGTGTTATCTCAAAAACAGGGCGAAAGAGAAGTTGTAATTGCATATTTCAGCAAATCTTTATCTAAGCCAGAGAGAAACTACTGTGTGACAAGAAGAGAACTCTTGGCTGTTGTAAAGACGCTACAACATTTCAGCAAATATCTCATCGGCAGACAGTTTTTACTGCGAACTGATCACGCAGCGTTGAAGTGGCTACTGCAATTCAAGAACCCAGAAGGCCAAGTAGCTCGATGGATTGAACAACTCCAGGAGTACGACTTCAAGACGGAACACCGCAGCGGAAAGGCGCATGGGAATGCCGACGCACTTTCACGAAGGCCGTGTTCAGAAGACTGCAAACACTGTGTTAAGCAGGAATCTAAAGAAGTGACATTAAAGTTAACGAAAACAAGTCCTTTAGGTCCATGGGAGAATGATGCTATGAGGGAGGTTCAAGAAACAGATGACGACCTACGGCACATCATCACATGGAAGAAACGAGGTGACGAAAAACCAATCTGGAGTGAGGTTGCACCCACTGGCGCTGCCACTAAGGCGTACTGGGCGCAATGGGACAGTCTGATACTTCAAAATGGAATACTTTACCGAAAATGGGAGAAGACTAACGGCAGAGAGTTCCATCTTCAGATAGTTGTCCCAAGAACGAGAGTACCGGATGTTCTCCGTGAAATGCATGATGGCGTATCAGGAGGTCATCTAGGTGTCAAGAGGACGTTAACAAAAGTGAGAGAAAGGTTCTACTGGTTGCATTGCCGAGATGATGTGCAGGAGTGGTGCCGCAAATGTACAACTTGCGCTGCAGTCAAGGGACCACAGACAAGGAGCCGTGGGAACCTGCGCTTGTATAACGTTGGCGCACCGTGGGAACGAATTGCAGTTGACGTAGCTGGGCCATTTCTGCTTTGACAGGAGGGTCACCGGAGGAACCAAAGACCGTACCAGACTATGTCTGCGATTTAAGGGAAAAGATGCACTACATACACGCCATGGTTCGGGAAAATGGGTTACAGTCAAGTGAGAACATGAAGACCAGATACGACCGGAAAGCGAACACGAGCGGCTTCGAAGAAGGGTCACTGGTATGGCTGCATAACCCAACTCGCCGAAAAGGGAAATCTCCAAAGTTGCAGACCAAGTGGGACGGCCCATATAAAGTGGTTACCCGATTGAATGATGTGACTTACAGGATTCAAAAGCCACCAAGAGGCACATTCAAAGTGGTACACATAGATCGTTTGGCTCGTCCCGAGCATCGTTGTTACTGCCATGATAACGCATGGCAGTAACAACGATGCTCTAAGAGGGGAGTAGTGTTACGGATACGGGCAGTTGTTTACGTGTTACGAATAATTGTTTATGTGATTGCGTGTTTACGTAAACAATCCAAAATAGAACGCTCCAGAATTCGACGCGGGCCATATAAAAGGTAAACAAGCCGGCAGTCAAAACAGTTCGATCCGAGCGATCATCAAGGCGACTTCAAAGTGAGACAAGTGATCAATAGTGAGTGATTGTGATAGTGAACTAACGACTCGGCTACGACCTAGGACAGTGATAGTGCTCAGTGATTTGGATCTAGTGCTTAGTGTTTGGACTTAGTGATTTGTGTGAGCTAGTGTTTGCGAATAAAGTCTTCAAGAGAGTCACCAGGTCTTTCTCTCCAAATCCTCGAACCCTAGCACGTAACAATACAATGTGTAATATCTGGATACAACTTATAACATCAGTGCTACATGACAGTGAAGTCAACTTGCTATGGAATGTTCAAAGTCGAATATGTAATGTAATGTTACATTACACGCGAATGCTAATCAGGCAGGCAGGTAGTTTTGTAATGTAATGCTCAAAGTCGAATCTATAATGTTACATTACACTCAGATGCTCCCGGTGAGGGAGCACCTTAATAAACAACGGACTGGATTGAAATTAAAACGAAGCTGCACTAGTGTTGCTTTAAAATGATAGAATCGGGCTACTAATCGATCAATCTTAAAACGAAATTAATATTTATGAAACGAATCGAATTAAAACACTAATATGAAGGAAGATATATTTGTAATAGTATGTTTTTGAATTCGTATTTAAGGAAAATGAACTCTTGGCATTTTATTTGGAAATACCACGTTAACTCGAAATCAAAACTCGTTGTTGAGATACAAATATTATTTTTAATCTAATATAACTAGGAACCACAATATACAAAGTCAACTTTTATTAAAACATGTAGGTAGAAGAAGGTATATATAATGTTTTACTCTGTAGAACTTAAAGCTTAACCAATATAAAATAAAATATTAATCCATACTTCCATACTAATATTAATATTATAAATGCGAAAATATGTCTTCTGTCTGTCTGTTACCTCTTCACGCTCAAACCCGCTAAACCGATTTTGCTGATATTTGGCATGGAGATACTTTGAGTCCCAGGAAAGGACACGATACTTTTTATCCCGGAAAAATGTATGGTTCCAATGCGATAAACGAATTTTGGCGCAACGGATTTGCATTATGTAAAAGCATACAAAATAAATCAAACCAAATTTTGGCGAAGCGGAGTTGCGGGCGCTATTTAGTTTCGACATAATGACCAACATTACAAGACTATTAAAAATAAAACCCAAAATGGAATCCCTACTGTTAAATTAATGACGTGTTCAATTTGAGTAATTATATTACTGCAGCTACTCTATATGTTTGAAGGTAATTTATGAGATAAAAGGAAATCCCTCGCAAATTATTTTGCCCTTAAATCTTCTTATTAACCGACTTCCAAAAAATGAGGAGGCTATAATATGTTCCGCTGTGGATATATATATATATATATATATATATATATATATATATATATATATATATATATATATATATATATATATATATATATATATATATATATATTTGTAAGTAACTTCAACGCTCAAACGCTTCTTTAAGTCGAAAGTAGAATATAATAAATCGATGCAGTCTAAAATTTTTCACAATAATTATTTTTTTGTATGTTCAACTACTATAATACTAAGAGAACTCCGGATTCCTTATAGATACAAGTTTGGGGGTTTAGGCGCATAAGAACTGAAAGCAAATATGCAAATACATATATCATCATCATCATCATCAACACCATTACCAGTTACCACATCAGAGTCACAAATGTCACCAAAATTGTACATAACAAATTCAGCCTTAAGTCCAGAGCATAAGGCACATCGAAGCAGCTTACTTCTGAGAAGTAAGCTGCTTCGATAATACAAGTAACATGCCTGTCTCACAACAAAACATGAAAACAACCCTATTTCAACCTTTTGCATTGCGTTTAGCGTTCATAGTACAATAACTGTGCCGTCTCGTTTGCTACAATCTGCTAGGGCTGTCTGAAAGCGAGCGGCGCGGCGTCGCGGCGCAGGGCCGGGTACCTACTAGACCGGGCGCGCAATCCGCACTAGCGGCCGAGCCGCAGCGGCGACGGCCATCGAGATAGATATTATATACCTTAGTATGCAACCGCCATAGATCACGCGCACCTGGGGCCCAATTCTCAGAATGTGAGAAAAGTTCATCTTCGAATAAAATACCGAATTATGAGATTTTTACGAGCGTAACACAGTTTGTGTATTATCAAAACTTCACATTCAAAATATTTCGTGCAAAGATCGCTCTAGTCGAACGAGTGGGACCGGTTATTAATAGATGTCCGAATTCGTATAACACCACAATGTGGCCGCTTGGGAGTTGAAGCGTTCGAGACCGGTTTCCAGCACGTTGGTATCGTGCTGGAAACCGGTCTCGAACGCTTACTTATAATTTGTTGCTAATACCTAGTTTGTAACCTTCAATCGTGGATTCTTGGAAATCTATTGTTATTCTATTGTGTCTCGCTCACCGGTGAGCTTGTAATAAGATACGTAGAATAATATTATACAGGTGTATTATTCTACGTACATAGTACGCGATAGTTTAATAGGTAACTAAAAACTAAAAAGAGTGAAATTATTATTTTTAACAAAAAATTAAAACCGACTTCCAAGGCAAAAACAATAATAACATCCTTATAATATAAACTAAAAAGTATTAAATATTTTTTTCTATCTATTAGTGCCCTTTTCCGAATTCGGCTAAAACTCAACTTTTTCTGTACTCAATCTTCATAATTTTGAAGTCGGTGCCAGTTACAAAAGTTTCAAATATTTTGACAGACTGAAGATTCAGCTATATCTGGTACCGACTTCAAAATGATGAAGAATTCTGAAAAAGGCACTAATAGAAAAAAATATTTAATACTTTTTAGTTCATATTATAAGGATGTTATTATTGTTTTTACCTTGGAAGTCGGTTTTAATTTTTTGTTATAGTATATAAAATTCTCGTGTCACAATGTTTGTTACCGTACTCCTCTGAAACGGCTTCACTGATTTTTAACAAAGGATAAGGTCCAAATTGGGCTAATTTTAAAAGTGCCGGCCAACGCAAATAAACCCATTATTTAAATAGAACATAATCTAAGGAATAATTTTTATTATTAAACCAAAGCAGGAGGTGCGATGAGGAGGGCTTCGTTCTGGTGGAGAGGAGGAAGAAGAGGAAGCCCACCGTCCGCAACCACCGCGGCACCGCACCATAAGGTGCGCCATAAGGCACATAAGTGCCCGCGACACCGCTCTACGTGTCGCGCCTGCACTGGTCCATGACGGTCGAAGACGTCGTAAACTACATCCGCGAGAAGACCACCTACACCTTGAGGGTGGAGCCACAAAGTGAATTTCAGTTCCTTTGTGGTGAGAGTGCCGACTCAAGTTTTATCCATCTTCGAGGCGGAGGAGTTCTGGCCCGCCGATGTAGTTTACCGAAGGTTCTGGGGGAGGCTCCCGAACGAAGCGCGCATCACGTCGCCGAAAGAGACTTTACGTGATAAAGTGTAGTGTGATTATGTGTGTGAATGTGTAAATAATATATATTAGGATAAAATTGTTCGGCGTGCATCCGTTGTCTGATTGCCATAACACAAGTTTTACTTAGCATGGGATTAGACGACGTGATGTATGCCACCTAGCTTTTATACTATTGTATATTATTGTATGGTTAATAAAGAATTTGAATTTGAAAGTTCTAAGTCAAGTCTCCGAGTTGTTATTCAAGGTCAAACCTTTTTTTATAATTATGTAATAAAACTTATTTTTTTAATTAAAAGCAATAAGTAATCGATCCCAACGTCCCTATCCGAGTCGTAGAACAGATTAGAAGCCAAATACCTACAAATGATTTGGAAAAATTCAAAGGAAGAGGAACCTCTACGTGATTGGGGCTTGCAGGGCACAACTCATTGCTTACTTGGAATACTAGGCAAATGCCGTACAATAACTTTAAATATAGTATTTTTATAAAAGCCTAAAATATTGACTTGCTGATTTTTGCCGCAAGCGACCGCAACCGACATTAAATCAAATAAAATGCCACTTTATGATGTAATAATAGGCTATAGGTTTCATTTTCTACCGACATTGGTCCAGCGACCAATGCCGCCGTTGACTAGATAATTACCGGGCTGGAAACGGCCTGGAACGTTTTTCGAGATAAAAAGTATCCTATATCTTTTTCCGGGACCGGGGACTCAAAGTATCACCAAATTTCAGCAAAATCGGTTCAGGGGTTTGGACGTGATGAGGTAACAGACAGACACACTTTCGCATCTGTAATATTAGTATATGGTCATAAAGTGATTTTATTTGAATTTTTGTCGGTCGCGATCGCTTGGCGCTTTGATCGGAACGGTACGATACACAGACTTGTAGCAAACTAGTAGCAACTAGAAATACGAGTTCGTTCGTAACAAAATACATGCAAATGATTTGTAACGGGGTTTTTCCATATTTTTGTTACTTAATTAGTCATATCAACTCATCTTACAACACGCAATCAACATAATCATTATTAACATATTTTATATAACGACTAGATGACGCCCGCAACTCCGTTGCGCCAAAACTCGTTTATCGCGCTGGAACCGTACTTTTTTTCGGGACAAAAAGTATCCTATGTTCTTTCCCGGGACTCAAAGTATCTCCATGCCAAATTTCGACGAAATCGGTTGAAGGGTTTGGGCGTGAAGAGGTAACAGACAGACAGACAGACACACTTTCGCATTTATAATATTAGTATGGATATTGATTAATTCTTCAGAATTGCGTAATTTACCAAAAATAATTTAATTTTTTTTGCGCTATTTTTGACTTACTTTTGCAAAAAATGTTTTAATTATTTTTTATTTAAGTATATTATTATTATTAATGATATCAGAAAACCTGGGCAGTGGGCACGAATAGGTTGTAATGTCGTCGCCTTGGCAGGATCCATACCACGACCTCTCAGAAAACGTGAAAAAACTTTACACTGGTAACCACGTCACGTTACCATTCTGAATTGACGCGGTCTGTACTGACCTTTAGATGTCCCTAAGGGTCAATTCAGACCGTAACGCGACGCGTAAATGCAATTCTAAATTTGTATGGGTTTGATAGACTTCAATTGCGTGAGACGTCATGCAAGTCTGTCAATTCAATGCAAGAAAAGCATCTACGCGTCTCGTCGTTGCGTTCTAAATTGACCCTAAGGAAGGTGGAGATATTTATAATAAGTACTAGGAATGCATAAAAAGTTTATATTTTGTCTGGCTTTGCCATCGGATCAGGTGATATGTTTGCTCGTTTCATAAAAAAAGTTCACGTATAAATTAGTTCTCCTTCGTTCGAAAAACCAGGTAACATATTTACCATTATTAAGTTCGCGGAATGCCATTATGTATTTTTAAAATAAAATCCCTTATTTTCCTGTACCCTGAGCTTCCTCACGTAGTACTTAACGTGTTAACATAATAATTATAAGCTACTTGCTACCTCTGCAGCCTAGCCTATTCATAATATTAATATTGTGTGAAATTTTTGTGTCTGTCTGTTACCTCTTCATGTTACATTTAGTGAAGGGTATTCTTGAAATTTGAAATTTGATATATAGAAAGAATTAACTTTTAAAAAACCGGCCAAGTACGAGTTGGACTCCCCATGAAGGGTTCCGCAGCAGCAATAAGAATTATTTCTATGAAATTATGAGGGTTTTGATTTATTTTAATATTTCATTTTTGATATTATGAAAGTTAAATTAAGGTTTATCATTTATGACGTATAAAAAAAAACTACTGGCTAGATCTCGTTCAAACCAATTTTCGTTGGTAGTTTTTATAGTAATGTACATCATATTTTTTTTTGAATTATCATATTATATATTATATTATATACTTTAGAAGTTAGAGGGGGGGACACACATTTTGCCACTTTGGAAGAGTCTCTCTCGTAAACTATTCAGGTTAGAAAAAAATGATACTGGAAACCTCAATATTATTTTTGAAGACCTATCCATAGATACCCCACACGCACAGGCCAGATGAAAAAAAAATTTTTGTTTCATTTGTACCTAGGGGGACCCCTAAAATTTTTAATAATTTTTCCATTTTTGTATCAAAATTTTAATGCGGTTCACAGACTACATCTACTTACCAAGTTCCAATAGAATAGCTCTTATAGTTTCGGAGAAAAGTGGCTGTGACATACGGACGGACAGACAGACAGACAGACAGACATGACGAATCTATAAGGGTTCCGTTTTTTGCCATTTTGGCTACGGAACCCTAAAAACGAGTCACAAGATTTCGTTTCTTTTTTAATTTTTACAAGTTATCGTGACTCGCTTAGTTATTAAAACAATTCATAGGTTAGGGTGTCACGATGTTACAAACATAGAGACAGACATAACAACTGTATTCGCTGGAGGCACAAAATGCGTATGGTGACGTTATTCCTAAAAAATACAAAATGAACTGATAAAATTCGTGAATGTAGTTTTAAGACTTTTAACACAATTTATTGCACCTCGCTGTTTGTGTGGAATTTTTTGTCATGGCAATATATTTTAGCTCTTTTTTTTTTGTTGGATATTGCAACATTGCGTTGATCTTGTGAGACTGGTTTTTATCGCCATTCCTGATCTAATTTTAATAATTACTAAACAAGAGGCCCAAAATATTATGGAAGAGCAAAAAATTTACTGATAAAAAGGTCTTATCATGTAATTTTATTAAAAAAATCTCTTAATCTGCTGTGTGTTTTTTATCTGCTAAAACACAAATTAAGTAAGCTTAAAATAGAACATATTTTAAGCGCTAATGTAACTTACATTAGGGGTGAAGTTATTGCCTCTTGATGAACGCTGATTAAATTAAATTAGGTGTTGAAAAAGCAAAATCTATACTTAAAAAGCTGAATGTTTGTTTGTTTGAACGCGACAATCTCAGGAACTACTGGACCGATTTCAGAAATTCTTTCACCAATGTAAGCTAAGACATAAATTAGCCGGGGCGGATCACTAGTATAGTATATAAATGAGTAACTTTTAGGGTTTTTCTTTTATATTTTAACTCAGATAAATTAAATCCGTAAATATTGTACTAGTGCTTTTTGGCGACCCGTCAACTCTTAAGCGTCTCCCAGACAGACGCGGCCTGCGGTGGCGGTGGCGGTCAGTTGGATGACTTGAGAGTTCTAGGAACGACACAGACACACGCGGCCACGCGGCCAAGCCATCCGACTGAACGCCACCGCCACCGCCACCGCAGGCCGCGTCTGTCTGGGAGACGCTTTACTGAGATATAGGCTCTGTATGGATTAATGTTACTCATTTTGCATAGAACTTAGAAGAACAGACCAAAAATTGGCAAATATTGTCAGGAAATGTCGGTATTGCAATTTTATTTTAATGACATGTTTTCTACTGTATATTAATCTTGACAAGTGGTTTGACTACACATAGAGATCAACTACGATAACTTGGCGCGCCCCTCCAAATTACTGTTTCAATGTGTGTAGTCACATCCTTATGAAAGTGTTTGTATGCAGTAAGTATTCAACCGATCACAGTACACGTAATATTTCAGTTAATGTCACTTATTACCAAGATTTGTTGGTCAACTAATCATAACTAGCCTACCGCGCAAGACAACGCACTTCAAACATTTTGAATTTTGGAGGGGCGCGCCATGTTATCGTAGTTGATCTCTACCTAGTTAAGTAGATTAAGGACAGTGTTGTCTTATTGTATGTTGTCTTACCATTTTCATAGGTTATTGTAAATGGCATCAGGCATTCTTCAGAGTTCAGCCACAACATAAGTACAAACAGTAGCGTAACTCGGTCGCGTTAATTAAATTCGTGCAACAAAAGGAAAAGTTTTACACGATTTCCCAAAAATGGTCCACGATGGACCAACTATGCAAGCGACTTCTAATGTGTAAAATATTAATAATTTTCGAAGATTCGACGACCATCGACGACAATTGTACAATGTAGGTACATGCTACAGACAACTTCGCCATCATGGTGGTAAACAGTTATCCATCATAGTCCAAAGTAAAGATAGACTTTGACACGAACGTTGATCAAACGCCCGAACAAGGTACTTGTTCTAAATAAAAAAAATTGAACTTTTGAACTATCATACTTATGTATGCGTGAGCCCGCCGCGCGCCGCACTGCGCCCGGGCGATCTAGTTTAAAGATGGTATACTGTATAATCCTTTTAATATAATTCAGCTTCATCATCAGAAGCTCTTGGAAGCCAAGGTTATAATTATACTTCATTGACATTTCAAGTGAAAAGATGACGCCCTTGGTAAAGGGAAGGTTGAAGTTAAAACAACCAAAAGTTTCTTTGTTTATATTATAATTTATAAACTATAGGAAGTTAAAGTTGATACAGGAGATAATAAAGTTTGTGTATTTGTATATTTTCAGTAAATTTTGCTTTATAACATTATTTCCGTGGATTAAAGCTAAAGCTGAGTCATTTACCTACATCAGAGTAGGTAATGTTTTTCGAACGTTCTGGAATTTGGACATTCTAAAGTCTAACCCTTACTCTTGTTCGGTTAGATAAGTTTTATAATGTAGGTTAAGCCTTAAGGTTTTCTTGTTTTTTTTTTTTAATTGATGTCATATGCAATTTTCCAAATTGCAGAAGAGCTGCGGGGCTAAAATGGTCGCTTTGGAGAATCATAATTATATTGAATCATAATATGATTCATTTTTAAACTCCACTTTGCGTGCAATTCATATAGTGATTCGCTTCGATTAATGATTGGTCGCCGCGCGCACAAAGTGTAGTTTAAAAGTGATTCGCTTCGATTCATGATTGGTCTCCGCGCGCGAGCGCCGCTCGCGGGACCAATCATTAATCTAAGTGAATCACTATATGAATTGCACGCAAAGTGGAGTTTAAAAGTGATTCGCTTCGATTAATGATTGGTCTCCGCGCGCGAGCGCCGCTCGCGGGACCAATTATTAATCTAAGTGAATCACTATATGAATTGCACGCAAAGTGGAGTTTAAAAGTGATTCGTTTCGATTAATGATTGGTCTCCTCGTGCGAGCGCCGCTCGCGGGACCAATCATTTAAAAAGGAAGGGAAGTTTAAAAATTAATCATATTATGATTAATTATATGATTCTCCAAAGCGACCACTTTAGCCCCGCTGAAAACCTTTTATGCTATTGCCTGTATTTGACAAGTCACATTACGCGTGCCCAAGCACAAACTTCTAACTTCACTGCATGAGCGTCCCGTGTTTATTTCATTAGATACTTGCGTGAAATCAAAAATGTCTCATTGATACACGCCACCACCCGGGATCGAACCTACGCCCTCTTGAGTGCGAACTAAAGGTCTAATTTTTTTAAACTAAACCACAAAATATTACAAAAAAAGTAGAATCGAAGTACAGTTTTAAGGCAGCCAGTAAGCCGATTGCGATTCTGATGTGATAACGCAAATTCCTGGCGACAACTTTCACAAACTTTCTACAAAAACATTACACAAGTACTTTCTTGCAGTTCTCGGGTGTCATAATTTACTTTTACCTACGAACCCACGCCCTTGCAATATCCTATACAAATCTGTTTTTTAAATGAAATAAGGGGGCAAACGAGCAAACGGGTCACCTGATGGAAAGCAACTTGCGTTGCGTTGCCGGCCTTTTAAGAGGGAATAGGGTAATAGGGGAGGGTAGGGAAGGGAATAGGGGAGAGTAGGGAAGGAAATAGGGGAGGGTAGGGAAGGGAAAAGGGTAGGGTATTGGTCCACCGGTAAACTCACTCACTCGGCGAAACACAGCGCAAGCACTGTTTCACGCCGGTTTTCTGTGAGCCCGTGGTATTTCTCCGGTCGAGCCGGTCAAACGGTTATGGTAAAACTTTAAGAACGCTTTATAGCTTTGCTGGGACGGGGAGTGAGCGGGTTGGAAGGGTACAGAAAACGCTATTGGAAGATGTGTGATCAGGCGAGTCGTTTTGGCTGTTTTAATGTTGATTGGTAGATATACTTAATATTTTTTATTTTTGTATAGACTTGAAACTGGACCTTTTCTCATAATAATAATAGTATTTTAAAAAGATAAAACCGACTTCAAATTTTTGTACGTAATTACGAATTAAAATTCCCTATCTCAAAAACTATCCTAACCTAACCTAAGTTGAACAATACCTAGTACAATAAAAAAAGAATCACTAAAATCGGACTTGTGGTTCCGGAGATATGCGTGCACAAACATAAAAACATACATACATATAACTCGGGCGAATTAACTTGACACCTGGTTCAATTGACGTTTCTCTAAAGTACTGAGTGCAAAAAAAGTTTTTTTTATTTTAAGTTAATTCAAAAAAATAACGTTACCGGAACTAGTTATTTTTATAGGGCTACACTAACCACAGTATTTTATGCAATTATTCGGCCAAGTACGAGTAGGTTTCGCCCAAGGGTTCCCAAGCAGGAATACGAGGTTTATGGATGCGTCCGATAATTTGTATCTAGCTTCATATTAATATATTCCGTGAGTAGCTACTTCATACCACTCAACGCAATAACGTTATTAAAATCACTAATCCACTACATGAGACTGACCAGTAATGTCTATTTTGTATTGCTTATCAAATTTAATGCCAAATTATGTAATAATAATTACTAATAATTGTGCTTCACATGTGAAAAAAATTGTAAAATTTTCCCGCCGTAAAAAACGTAACAAATAACACAACAAAACTCAACAAAAATCCAAAAACAATAACAATTAACTACTAAAAAATAACTCCGAAACGCAAACTCAATAACACACGTGTAACGGTAACAGATATGCTAACGCTACTGGACGCGTACGACGAGAGCGGGGCGCTGCGCGGGGAAGCGAGGGAGGGGTAAAATTTAAGCCAGGTGTCAAGTTAATTCGCCCGAGTTGTACATACATACATACACTTGAAATTTGGCACATTTGTTCAGAAGCTGTCATAGATTAACATATACAAAAACTGGGCAGTTCTGAAAATATTACATACATACGCGTCGAATTGATAACCTCCTTTTTTTGAAGTCGGTTAAAAATAAAAAATGTAAGAGTCTTGACTCTTCTTCTTCTTGTCATAGAAGTTTTGACTTCTATGGCGCTAACAAAGAACTCTATAAAATATAGTGTAACAAAAACGACATATACTAATAATATTATCACTGTGTTTTATTACAGCCTGTATGTATCAATAGAAAATTGGCACGTATATGTTAGTATTAACAATTCTAGGAAATAGGAAGTAGGTTGCTTCGACATGTGTACAGCTTGACAATGTTATTATGATTTGTAATATGTATTGTTTTAAGACTTGTATAACGGAGATTTGATCCTTGAACCTGTTGTCTTGTAAAAACAATAAAACTCAATTCGTTAACGGTCCGACAGCAAACTGAGCATCGTTATCCATAACTGTACATCATACTAATGACCATTTCAAATTAAATCTTGGGGTTCCATAAAAATGACTAGAAGAGTTTCTTAAGCCCCGTCACTGAAAAAAATACCAGAAATCCTCAAAATTAGTAATTTTTGTACCAAAAAAGGCACAAAAATAGCGACGTTGCTGCATTTACAATGCGATTCATTTAATTTTTTATAGTGTTTAAACCTCTGAGTCCTTAAAAACCCATTTAAGGGCTCAGGATCCTTTTCCACATATTGTTTTCCATACAATGATTTATATTCATGTTAAAATACTTTACTTGTGTAGTTTGATAAATAACTCTTTATTATCATGTAAAATGACTGTACAGAACCCAAGAGCAATAAAATAACTTATAATACTTCAAGCAATTATTAAATGACATGTGAAATGAGTTAGTATTAAATACTTAAGTTAACAAGTTACCAAGTGCTACTTGTTTCGATCATCTCTTATGATAATAAATCAATATTTATTAGTTAACTGTTGTTTAAGTTGCTTTTTGAGCCTACTGTTTTTTGTTAAATTAGGATGTGGCTACATTGTTATTTGTTCCATCGCGTTTGCGTTGCGTTGTCGCTGCGGCGATGCTCCGTTGTTTTTCTTACCATAATTTTGAAAGTGTCAAGTTAGAAGAAAATTAAACAAAAAGCTCCAGAAAATAGATGTCGTAGGGATGATAGTGATTTTAATTAACATTAATGAAAATACCTTGATAGTTTTAAATGTCACTAACGACAAAGGGGATTTGCTACAAATTCATACACACTAGTAATTTCGCTGCGACTCACCAACGGATGCGTTGTTGAAGAAACTACTAATAGGGAATGAAGAGGGAGCATGGAAGAAGCGCTTAGCTATCATCGTTTTGTATTGTGTAGTCGCGCGTCGTCGCAACGCAGCTAATCGTACGTTATTTCGTTACAACGACGCAACAACCCACAACGGAGAACAAGACTTAAAATTGGTGGTGAAAATAGGCTACTTGACCTTTTTTTTTTCTTCATGCTAATCGCTTCTTAATTATTCATTCTCACAAAAAAAAACGAATATTTTAATATTTTACACAGTTGAAACCCATAAAAATGTTGATTGAAAAATATGCCTTTTAAATGGCGCCGATAACACTGTCCGCCATAGTGTGACGTCATACGTTTTGTATTTTAAACTCTCTTTATTGAAATTTTTTATGTGCTAAATGTACGAGTCTAAAAGTGCCCAAAAATTATAAAATAATTAAATAAGAAATTAGAAATCATTTTGAAGAATTTTGGAGAAAAGTTTTGGCCATTTCATTTCCCGTCTACAATAAATGGAGATAATATATAAAACTGATGTTTTATTTGAATTATTTAAGAAAATATATTTTACAAATCTTTCTAGGCTTATTCTTATTATTTATTTACAAATAAACTTACATATAACGAGCGCGATAAATAAAAGATATTAAATTACTATGAGAATGACGTCACATCCAAATCGGAAGTACCGCCAAAGCGTTTTCGTTAGTACAAATCCTATTTTCATAAAATCATATTTTCAAATCGACTTTATTTATCAATCATAAGCTTTTATTTGATGATAAGGGTGAAATACGGTTTCTTAAGCCAAGTTCTAGTAGAAATATGCATTTTTTCAATGAAATTGAATATAGGTCAAGTAGCCTTTTTTGTGTGATGCAGAGCTGCCTATTTTTTAAGTCCTTTAGCTGATCTCATTATTTTATAAATAAAAAAGTTATACACGGTATATTATTAAGCACTGTATATTTTCATAGGTTGTACTCCTATAGCCTGAGCGATGCGTGCGTATACATCTATCTGACGCTGTGGGTATATAATTGTGCCTCTGTGCTGTGTTACTGCAGCATTCTGCTTCTCTTTGTCGCCCGGTGCTAGGACGGGGAGTGCTGGATTCACCTGTAAGTTAGAAGATTAAAGAGAAAATACAGTTGACAGTACAATATTTACAGGCAACACTACTATTGCCTGTAAATATTATACTGTCAAGTGCAACCCTACGGCGCAACCGACAAAATTAAATTAACATAATAATATATAAAATACTAGATGACACCCGCAACTCCGTTGCGCCAAAATTTGTTTTGGGAACCGTACATTTTTCCGGGATAGAAACTATCCTATGTCCTTTCCCGTGACTCAAAGTATCTCCATGCCAAAAATCGGTTCAGCGGTTAGAGCGTGAAGAGGTAACAGACAGACAGACATACACACTTTCGCATTTATAATATTAGTTTGGATTGTGATCTTCATGGCTATAAATATTTAATTTGGAATTGCTGTCTAAAAATTTTGCGTCTTGTCGCGTCGCATTTCTATGTGCACTTTCCTTAATTTGGATTCATACAAAAGCATATTATATCTTGCAAATTATATATTCTACAGCCCAAATACTTTCTATAGTATAAAAATAGAAGACCTAAGCACTAGTCAGAGCAGACATCGTAGTCCCGACAGTTAAAAAGTGTATTTATAATACCTATAATTTTGAATAAAAAGATATTATATTTTAAAGATCTGCACAGTGCAGTTTCTAGGGTGGTGATGATTAACAGGATATTATACGTAGGTATAGATCCCGTTCTTCTATGAATCATTTTACAGCCATCGTGACTGATAAGGAACAATAGGTTTCCCGCAAATTTTACAGTCTCCTTCCTGTTGAGTAAGCCGAACCAATTGACTGCTACGTATTCGTCACATTATCCCTCGATCGATATTGTAGCAAAAATACCGTTTCCATACATTTAACATTGTATCAAGTTAGGAGTAGTATGTAACGTTGTTCATTTTTTATTTATTTAAGTGTTTCATTTAATCTTATAATATACATAACAATTATTAAGTATACACTTCCTAAAAAACTGCTTACGCAGTATGACTGCAAGTACTCTTTAAATGTTTAAAATACATCTAAATCTAAATATTTATATAAGTACTAGCTGTCCCGGCAAACGTTTCTTTACCATATTATATTAAGTATATCGCCCGTATTATTTTATTGAATTAGTGACTAAAATATAAGTATGTCACCATGGCAACGTCCATCGCTATCCCGTGACCCGCGTCGCATAAACAATGGTCGCTCTTTATAGATAAATAATTTGCAATAAAATAAAATTGCGACTATAATTAAAGATCTAAGCTATCCTATCTCTCAAGTTGGAAAAAAGCACACATTAAAAAACAAAAAACATTAAAATCGGTTAAGTAGTTTAGGAACCCATCGCGGACAAACATCGTGACAGGAGATTTATATATATTAGATTTATTCATTATACATTCTTACAACTATCCTAACAGACTAATAGGTATCCAACTCGATAGCGTAGTAAATAGATGAATAATTAAATTAATTCATGTATAACATGTTACGACCGATATTGACAACATCGAATGCTTTTCGGTAATCCAAATAAATCGCATCTATCTGCAACCCCTTATCTACATGGGGTAATGTACTCCATCGCTTCTAACAAATAAGTAAATACATAAAAAATATAATATTATGTTACTGCTAGTAAAGCTTTAGTATCGTATCACAAAACTAAAGCATCCCCAACAAAAACTCTCTCAACATTTTTTTAATTTAAATTAGGTTTCAGTCTAATGTTTTCAGGTAAGTTATTTAGTATGTATAGCAAGGGTTTTTTAATGTTCTGTCTCCGAAATAATTATTTACTATGGGGACCTCATATTTACTACTAGATATCGATCTGGTGCCATTATTATTAAAAAATGTTACTGCCAACACTTTTTTTTATATTAAATAAAAATTATGTCAGAAACCTTTTTTGGTATTCTTTAAAATTAAGAACAAGTAGCTGCATAAAATGTTACTGCTAACCTCACTTTTGATATTAAATGACAAAACCTCTATATTAAATATTTCATTTGTATAGTTATGTTACGAATTGTAATTATTATTACAAGTTGCTGCAAACCTTTCTTTTAATATAGAATGAAAATTATGTCAGCGAACATTTAAAATTTTCTAATGTTACGAATACGTAGCTGTAAAATATCCATGCTAACCCTGCACATTCAGGTGAGCAGTCACGTTTTGGTTGTGAACCTAGATAAGACAACGCCAAAGAAAGTTGGCACATTCGAGCACCGTTAAAAATTAGCAGGACTCTCGAAATGGAACCATGTTTCGGGCTCACTCTTGTTTCAAATGCTAATGTTTGTTAATAAAAAAGTACTATATATTATACATAATATGTGAATTGAAGAAGTAAATAAATGTATATGTTTAAAAAAAAAAAAGATTTAGTTAAAGCGAATTGAACACTAATAAAACACACTTTTTCTTGCACTTTATCCACTATATTAAGATATTATTATAACTTTTATAAAAGTTATAATAATATCTTAATATAGTAACTTTTATAAAAGTTATAATAATATCTTAATATAGTGGATAAAGTGCAAGAAAAAGTGTGTTTTATTAGTGTTCAACATGAATTTCCACCAAGAACCGTCAGTACAAACAATTACATATAAAGCGAATTGAGCGTGGACTTTGATGAAATTTAAATTGCACATTATTTTTTTTTTAACTTTTAGTACTTTCACGGTGAACTCTGTACAAAGGACTCGAGCACATCCTAGAGTATTATCACTTAGTTTTGTTACACCCTGTATAACCTCTTCCTTTATGGAAGTCGGTTAATAAATGCCAAATGGTAACCTACCGGTTCCAAATTCTGCATAACCTCCGCCTTTTTGGAAGTCGGTTAATAAGTGGTAACCTACCGGTTCCAAATTCTGTATAACCTTCTCCTTTTTAGAAGTCGGTTAATCAATAGTAACCCACCGGTTCCAAATTCCTGTAATGGTGGAGGCAGTCCGCGACCCTGGTAGTAAATCCGGGGGCGAAGCGCGCGGGGTCCACCGCGACGAAACACTGCCCCAGGTCCGGGGCTTCGGTCTGGTTATGCGTCCACTGCGGCACGTTGTGAGTCGCGTTTGATCCTGGAAAAGAGATCAGGTGCTTTGAGTTTGTTAACAGATTCTTAGACAAGAAGAAGACAACCCTAGTCTTAGAATACGGTTACGCGACCAGTTTAGCATCAGTTCAGTCCATCAGTCTGGGACTGACGCCAGAATGATGACCGGAAAGTACATAACAAAAAATGATCAGACCGTCTATCAAACGGTTTCACGATCATTCTTCCGTCAATCTAGATCAGACTGTAACTTATGTCTTAGGTTATTAGGTACTAGAGTTACTATTAGATAACGGTTAGACGGTCAGTCTATCGGTTTGCCGTTTGGTAAGAATGAAGGGAGAGTGATCGTCTAACAGGCTGGTTGACGGACTGATCATCTCTTTATTATGTACTTTTCAGCCATCATTCTGGCGTCAGTCTCAGATTGATGGATTAAACTGATGCCAGACTGAGCGTGTAACCGTTGTTTAGAGAGAGATGAGCAAAATGCCTGAAATGGCAGAGCCTTTACCGATGTACGCACCCCTAATTAGCTTAAAAATGTAATGGGTGGATGCTGAATTGTATTGATAGGTTTTCATCATGGTAATGGATGCCAATCCATATGGATGAAATTAAAGCATAATTGCAACCAGTGGAATTCTGAACATGTGTACATTATGCGTCATTCGATTTAATCAGATGTGTAGCTCAGGCGCTACTGTCAACAAACACACATGATAGTTATCAACAGAAATTAGTATCTAGTATATTGATAACTATGCATAATATGTTTGTTTGTTCACAGTAGCGCTTGAGCTCACTTCATTTAATCAGATCTGTAACTTAGGCGCTACTGTCAACAAACATACATAGCTGTTATCAACAGATACCCTCTTGATAACTATGTTTGTTTGTTGACAGTAGCGCCTGATATTACTCGTTTAACATAAACAAAATATCAAAGTCCTACGTAATTTAGGCGGGTTACATCAAGTCAAAGTTAGTCGTGATCTTTTGGTTGGGCTTGACGAAACGTCAAATCACGTTGAACATTTCCTTACAGCTTATCGACTATCAAAATCATTATCGTTTTTGTCCTCACCATAGCTCTATAAAATGCTCGCTGTCCAGTGGTTTAGAGCATGGCTCTTGACTCGGAGGTGGTGAGATTCCCACGTTGGAAACATGTTATTTCCAAGTTTCGTAGGATAATGCAGGCAGATCACCCGATTGTCTGACAAGTTAGATGATCCATGAGTCGGATCAGCATGTAAAAAGTCGGTCCTGCGCCTGATCTCTCGCCAGTCGTGTCGGTCTTCCGTCCCACTGGGTTATGAGAGTAAATGAATAGAGAGTGCTCTTGTGTACAGCGCACACACTTGGACACTATAAAATTACTCCTGCGCAATTGACCTGGTTTCAATGAAACCGGCCACCGTCACCGCAACCGGTGTGGGAGTATATAAAATGCTCACATACCTGACAGTCCACTACACAAGACCTCTACCATGGTGCTCAATCCAAATCCCTTGTAACCACTGGTCTCCTCGAAACCACCCAGCGGTAACAGCCGACCAGTTTCAAACGCCTGGAATAATTTTATAGCAGTGGTTTAAAAGAGGAAACTCTTTGGAAACGGATAAAATAAGAATCAAGCAAAGGCACAAACACATAAATACGATGCAAAGTAACGTCGTATAACGATGTGGCGTTTCAAACTCCGTTGCGCCGAAATTTATTCATCGCGCAGGAACCGTACATTTTAATGGGATAAAAACTTCCCTTTCCTTGTCCAGGGGTATAAGTATCTCTATGCCAAAATTCCATCTCAAAAAATTGTTTAGCCGCTTAAGCGTGAACAGGTGACAGACAGACACACTTTCACATTTACAATGTTATTAAGGATGCCCACAACTGTCTTTCACCTGTGACAGCAAATAACAAAATGGTGGCATCACCGTCATTCACCATTCCACATCTTCAGTTCAATGTTCCGTGCCTATTTCAGAGAGGAGAGAAGGAACTTACGACTTTCGGGTCCGTAGCCAACTTCCCGTCTGGCCCCAGCGCCCAGCCGGGGGGGACAGGTTCACCCTTGTGTATCAGGACTTCTATCTGAAAATTATATTTACAAAGTAAGACGCCTATTATACATTTCTAGATATCTTGGCAGGATCACAGCTGTTTCTATAAAAATATATTTGGAGTGTTGTTTAATTTCATTATCAGAAATCAATGTCTCTTTTTCGAAAGTCGACATTTTTCATAGCGTAGTAGAGATGAACTACGATAACATGGCGCGCCCCTCAATTTTCAATTTCGCGCGCGTTTCAATGTGTGTGGTGACATGATGAAAGCGTTCGTATCAACCAATCACAGTACACGTAATATTTCAGTTAATGTCACTTATTACCAATATTTGTTGATCAACTAATTATAACTAGCCGACCGCGCAAGACAACGCACTTCAAACGTTTTGACAACGCACTTAATCAAACGTTTTGAATTTTGGAGGGGCGCGCCATGTTATCGTAGTTTATCTCTAGATATGTAATGACAGAGGTTACATGAAAACCTTTCATAATAATTATAATATGATCTCAGGGGTGCCTTTAAATCCTCTCCTATAATGTTCTTCTGAGTTATATGACGACCTCCGTGGCGCATTGGTGAGCGCGTTGGTAGCTCAAGCCGGAGGTCGCGGGTTCGAATCCCGCCGACGGAACACAAAGTTTATAAAGTTCCTGGGTCATGGATGTGTATTAAATATGTGTATCATATAATAAAAATCTTAAATATATGTATAGTATAAAAGTATTAAATATATTTCCGTTGTCTGGTACCTGTAACACAAGTCCTTCAGGTACTTACCACGGGGTCAGACTGACGTGGTGTGAAGCGTCCATAGATATTATTATTATATCATTGCGGATCCCGAAACACCGTCAGATATGCCCATAGGCATTTAATCATTAATAATTGACCCTTCGATCGTGGAAAAACGAGACTTCAATAGCTTATAATATATTGGCTTGAACTTGATGAGTTAATAGACATTTAATCAATAATTTAATCACTTAATGATTAATGGCTATGACATTGAGTGCGAGCATTCTGACAGTGTTAAGTAATCATAAAAATCTCGTAATGCGGCCATTAATTTTCGTTGCTATACAAGGGTCATCAATGAAATTATTATACCTTTCCCATGGCGGCGGCGGTGGTAGCCATGTCCACGACGAGGGAGTCGCCATTGCCCGCCGGCGCTGCGAGAGATATGGGGTTCGTTCCCGTTGCACTCTAGAATTGATGTATGTTATTAATTAATAGTTAATTCTTAATATGTTACCTCTAATGTGCGTAAACCAGTTAGACTGCAGATTAACAAGGTATTCTACAGATTATCTGGGTGGGTCAGTTAAAGTGCAAAAAGTTTATTCTATTCTCATTAGATTACATAAAACAGGTTCTTGATTGAATAAAACATGTTATTTAGCTGTAGAAAATTATTTTATATAATTTTTTGGACATGAACAAAGGAATAAATTATTAAATTTAAAGTAAAATATTACTTACTTAGAAAAAAACCAACCAAAACAAAACAGTCCTAGGTTGACAAACTTAAGTCAAAGTTTTTAGGACTTTTCTGAAGAAAGAGAATGAAAACTGACTAGGTAAAGTGCAAGAATAAGCCCTTTTTATTTAAATTTCACACTTTAACGGATGGTATCAAGGAATCTGCAGATTACCTAGGTTGTGCACGTTAACGTATTCTGCATTCTAACGGTAACAACTAACATATATAATATAATGGTTTAAGAACTAGTATACATGGGTGTAATAAAACAAAGTGATAATGCTTTAGGGTATGTATAGGTTTCAGCCGTGTTCCAGATGTATAGAGTTCGTTGTGAAAGAAGCAGTGCTGACAGAGTAACTTTTTTTCACCTTTGTATGTGAAAATTCATGACTCTCAGGCGCTTGCATGGGCAAGCAACAAATCACAAAAAATGTCCTTTAGCGATAGCAATATTGTTTTGTTTTGTATTTTGTTTTGTTAAACCTTGTATATATAGTAGATCACTGACTGAGAAAGATACTAAGCTAATTTTAATCGGAGAAAATGTACAGTCTCACTGAATTTTGTGCGTACTACTCCCAGAAAAGATCTCCATATCACAAAATCTATATACAGTGTGTTTTCTAATTTTGTTTTACAAATAAATATGAGACTGTGTGTTTGTTACGGGTAATGCTAGAAAGTGGCGTAAACCTAGGTTTACCCGGGTTGACTTAGTATTACCCAAGTCTTTTTGGTAAAGTCCGAATAATAAGAAAAATAAATTTTAATTCGGGGTTTACCCATACTCACCTAGGTCTATCCAACTCTGGCTGGGTAATGTTAAAAATTTGTCCAATTAACTACTAAAATGAATATCCAAGGGTATTTTAAACATTTATTATTTAAAAAACATACAAAGGCGAACATAATTTCTCGAAGAACATAAACTTAATAGCTTCAATGGCAAAAACTAATAAGTGGTTGTTGTAATTAAAATTGAAATTATTTATTTGAGCAAGATAAACTTCTGTGACATTTTGAATTGCACAAGTTTTCTGCAGCTTTGCGTGAACACTTCTTTGTAGCACATTTTGTTTTACAATTACACCTTTTAAAACCCTGGCCTCCTGAAAGCGACTGTCATTAATTGCAAGCTGTAGTAAACTTTGTTTTCGGGTAACAAACGGAAAACTGATTCCTTGAGAACATTTCCTCAAATAGTAACGGGGGGACGCGGGCCCCCAGTTTTATGCCACAGGCTCGAAAATTACGCAACACTTAACATTACCCAGCCAGAGTTGGGTAGACCTAGGTGAGTATGGGTAAGCCCCGAATTAAAATTTATTTTTCTTATTATTCGGACTTTACCCAAAAGACTTGGGTAATACTAAGTCAACCCGGGTAAACCTAGGTTTACTCCACCGTTTACCATTACCCGTAACATATATAAACTATAATGATAAAGGGGTTAAAGGTAGAAATTGTTTTGCGATAATTTGTTTTGGCATTTGTATTGATTGTTGGGGCTATAATGATAAAGGGGTTAAAGGTAGAAATTGTTTTGCGATAATTTGTTTTGGCATTTGATTGTTGGGGCTTATCTAAAAATCTACATACACTCCTATTTTTTACTTGATTAAATATAATGCATTATGAAAAGCTGATACTTAAGTGTATCTTAATCATAACTTTTAACTTAATAATCAGAGATGAAGTACCTGTTTAGATCTGGTAGGCACCATGATGGGTGCGGAGTTAGTGAATGCCATGCCGATCATGCCCACCTTCTCCGCCTGCAGCGCCCAGTAACCCGCCATGCCGAAGTGGTTGCAGCCTGAAATATTCCTTTTATTAGTACTAGCTGACCCGGCAAATGTTGTTTTGCTATAAAAATTATTTCTAGTATCAATATAAGAAATAGATAAACGCATAGTTCCAGTGTAAACTATAATGGGTCAGAAGTGCCATTATCTTAGAACATTCGTCAGGCCTAAGACTAATAAAAACCTATTCTGAGGCCTAACGAATGTACAAATTTTCATTAAAATCGGTTGAGCCGTTTTGGAGGAGTTCGTGCACAAACACTGAGAATTTTATATATTAGATTTCAGGTGTTTATCTGGCCTATTGGTTTACATTGGAACTGTGCGTTTTTCCATTGTTAAAACTATTCTAAGTACTATCGTTAATCGACTTGGTTCAGCGGCTTGTGTAAATAGTAAACAGACACACTTTCACATTAAGGCCATCCCCCGAGCAAACGACCTTGACCATACATTTGACGCGTTGCCGAGATCGCACAGAAATCCTATTTTTTTTACTTATCTTAGTTCAAAATTTATCTAAAAAAAAATTAAACAAGGAATATGTTCATGAAATTGTCTATCTATTGTCGTGTGTTTCAAATAAACGTAATTTGTAAATACTAGGGAGATGCTGAAAAAATGCTTCAATTTTAATAAATTGGTATTACTTTGGAAGCTAATATCATGAGTATAATAAACAAAAATAGAAATTTTAAAACGGGGAATGGAATGTTGATATTATACTGAAGATTATTGCTGACTTTTTGTTATACCTTTGTAGCTTTCAAATTATGAGTTTATGAGCTCTAAATATTACGGTAAATTACGGAATCTCCGTAGGGGAAGGCTCTTAATAATCGTAAGTACTTATTATTGTTTTTATTGTTACTAACTACTAGATTTGCTCGTAACTTCGCTCGCGGAGAAATTGGTCTTTCGCGAGGAAACTGTTCATTTTCTTCGTACAAAGCATGAAGGGCTCTCCATACTTATCTGTACTTATATTCGTACTTATGTCTAAATTAGCTTAGTGTTTTAAGTGTGGTGAGATAATGTAGAGGCAGATATATACATTTACGCATTAATAATATTGAATAATTACTAGCTGACCCAGCAGACGTTGTTTTGCCATATAAACTATTTCTAGTATCAATTTAAAAAGTAGATATAAACCTATTATCAGGCCTAACGTATGTTAACGTAGAGATAAACTACGATAACATGGCGCGCCCCTCCAAAATTGAATACGTTTGAACCACAGAAATAAGATCTAGATAGAAGCGCTATGTCGCTCCATTTGTATGAACACGAGCGTGTCACTTTTTTCATACCTACTGTGACGTCACAAGAGCGCTTTAGTGATGGGAATACCGGTACGCGCGGAATCGATTCAAAGGAATCGCCGCGCCCCGCCTCTTTTGCCATTTTAATAGGTATATCGATTTTGTAATCGATTATTATTCGAGTTCATAGACAGAGGAATGATAAATCTTAAGATACGTGCTTGCCAGGACAGCTAGTAATATATTATATTATTCTAAATTAAATCACTAAACAGGAGCATAA
Organism: Lysandra bellargus; assembly: GCA_905333045.1. NCBI lineage: Eukaryota > Metazoa > Arthropoda > Insecta > Lepidoptera > Lycaenidae > Lysandra > Lysandra bellargus. Next base: position 4,755,331 of record HG995352.1, on the reverse strand, counting down.
ATACATAATTATTACATAACTAGCTGTCCCGGCAAACGATGTTTTGCCATTTAAAGTATTTGTACTTCATTAGTTGATACAAAATCTTACCCCCTCTTTGGTCCCCTTAGTGGGGTGGGGGGAATTTTTTTTATACACCAGATGTTAAGTTGGAAGAAGACAAATATATCTGCGAAAACCGCATTCAAATCGGATCAATAGCTTTCGTGTGATAGTGGAACAAACATACAGACAGACAGACAGACAGACAGTAGACAAAAAATTAACTACAGTTTTGGCTTCTATAGCCATGTACTTGACACCCCCCGCTTATTATTTTTTTAATACCTTTAATGTACAGAATTTTTATTTCTACAGTTTTATTATATGTATAGAAAATGTATAGAAATATAATTACCGAGTCACAAAATATCCCAAAGCGAACATTATCATTCCTCTGTTTCATGTCTGTTTCGAAAATCGATTAATTAGAATCGAGAATATTATGTACAACACTATTTGCTTCATTTGACAGAAAAATGAGATTGACTGTACCTCGAAACTAAGCGATGAGTGAAAGTATCGATTGTTTTATTTCCATTCCGCGCTCAATAGCGGACAAATAGAACGGGCTCTATAATTTTCTAACTAAAGCGGCAATGGATTATGAATCATGCGGTACACACGCAGTTACGTAGATTTCATGGTAAAAACTACAGCCACACACGATTTACATTAAATAATTGATTTTAAAATAAAGGACACATGATTAAATACTAAAATTACTTAACGATGATAAGAAACGTGTCCACTATTTATACCAACGTTTCTATTCGAATTTCCACAGCCCAATATGGCACAATTAGGCATTTTTAGAATTCCGATTGACGTCCGATTCCGATAACGGTGGAGCGCAGACTAAAAAACAGACTTTCGAAAGAATAAAGTTTGTGATCGTTTGGGAACGCGATGGCACGCAAAGTACATACACATGCGGGATCTAATTAGATAGAGATCTGTGGTTTGAACTTTGAAGTGCGTTGTCAAAACTATTGAAGTGCGTTGTCTTGCTTGGGCGGCTAGTTAATAACTTAATTTTTTTTTAAATCTTGGTAATAACTAATAACTAATAAGTGACATTAAGTGAAATATTACGAGTACTGGTTGATTGGTTGAATACTTACTACATACAAACTCTTTCATAAGGATGTGACTACACACATTGAAACAGTTATTTGGAGGGGCGCGCCATGTCATCGTAGTTTATCTCTACCATCGAGGAAATTCATTAATGAGGATACAGACCAAAGACTTTTGGTTGGATCATATCAATTTAATGTTAATTGTGATGTGTTGCTAGGTTTGATGTAACGCTACCAAACTACGTAGATCCCCTATCTGCGAATCGACTTCGTCGATAGTACATTAAAATCGGTTGAGCCGTTTTGGAGGAGTTTGTGCACAAACACCGTGACACGAGAATTTTATATAGTATTAGAAAGAAGTATCAAAAAATTATTTCTCAACAAAATCCGTCCTCTCGTGTCATCCACCAGAGGGCCTCGCAAAATATATCCAGCCCACATCAAATTTAGGTCTTGCCCCACCACTGCTGATGCTCAAATCATAAGTACTCACGTTTTGCCGCCACCCATCCCACACCACATTCCCTGGCCTTCCTCACAGCGACGTCCATGCAGAAATGGCCGACGGTCGCGCCGAGAGCGTTACAGCCGTCCACCCACGCTGTCGCCCCTGAATCCTGGAGTATGACGGGGGTGGCAGCAGCATTGGTCGCGCCGTTCTTAATGTCGTTTATGTATAGTTCTGAAAAAAAATAAAGTAAAACGAATGATTAGCATTTCTAGAAAAAACCTAAAGTGACATTAATGGCAATCATCCCAACGATGGGGTAGTTTCCTCTTTACCATAATTTAAAATTTTATTTTAATGTAGGGCTGGAGTGGAAAAGAGGAAAAAGCTACCAAAAAGTCCCACCAAAAACAATAAATCAAATCATTGATTCATGGCATACAGACAGCGGATCTACGTAACTTGGTTGGATTATGTCAAATCTATATGTGTTAGTAATCTCTCGTCTGGGCTCGACATAGCTTTTTTTTTACATGGGGAAATGCATTACGCATCCCCGGCGGATTGGGGACATCGGCCGAGGTATGTGGGACTCTCCGAGGAACTACCCACTAAAACCCCATGGTGCTCCACTCACCGCTTAGGCAAAGTTACGGGCACGATCAACCCACCGCAACTTTACCAACGGTTGTCTGTGCCAGACTCATCTAAACATGCAGGCTTTTCTAGGTCGCCTCGCGAGGTAGCCTAGAGAAGCCCACATGGGGGCCGCGATGTGCAGGAGCACCATGCGCATCACGGCTCTCTCTGGAACTCGGTGCAGGGCTCGACATAGCCTAAGACCTAAGTTACGTACCTATTTTCCAATAATTTCATAGGCAAAAGGTGTGCCAGGTAGTACTAGGAATTAGGTCTAAGGAGATCTGTGTGTGCCTTGAGCTCTCTTGGCGGAGCTCCTACCAAATGCGTGGAAACGCATAAAATGCCTGATGGTACCATCGAAGAAATTGATTCATAGGCAGTTGACGGACTTACGTCTTTTGGTCGGATTATATCAACTGAATGTAAATCGTCGTCTGTAGGCTAGGTTTGACTTAAAAGTCTTTGGTTTGACAAAATGCTACCAAAATACGCAGATATCCGCCAACTGCCTATGAACCAACTTCTCTGATAGTACCATAATAATTTATTTACGTGTACGAATAAAATGAACTCTATAGTCTATACTGCGACAGTAACTACTTGTAAAAATCGAGGCATGCTAATTGCTAACCTAGTCTATTCAATCCATGGCTGAAGTGTCCCGTGGACTGTGGAGTCTGCATGTACCAGGAGGTCAGCATGTCTCTTCGCCTCTGTTTCTCTACATGACTAAAATCTAAAAAAAAATCGAAATCCATGCTAACCTAGTCTATTCAATCCGTGACTGAAGTGTCCCGTGGAGTCTGCATGTACCAGGAGGTCAGCGTGTCTCTTCGCCTCTGTCTCTGGAGCCCCTACAGCCACCAGGCTGTCAACCATAAACCTCCTCACCTCCTCAACACGCACTTCTGGCATGACGACGCGAGCGCTACTGACTTCTTATCAGCTGACATTTGAATATATACTGTTCAGTGATAAGTCAACAATGTAAATAAAACGCGCGTTTGTAATTAAAATGTGCACGCTTAATTAAGGCGACGCCTTGATAATTTGGCTGTAGCGATATCAATTTTTCTCAGCAATGACCAAAGCTAAGAAATTAAAGTTCATTGTCAGTATTCGTAATATTGTGTCTTTAAATCACCCATTATCTTTGTCCACACTGGGCCTTTTTTTGTTCATCAAGGGCATGCGTTATAGCGCAGTCAACAGCGAACGTGAGGCATGCCCGTGACGCGCGTTTAAATCGTAGCGCTCGCTATAACACTTTTCTTTCAAAGCGGGTGGATTTTGACGCATTCAATTATTGAATATGCCAAACGAAAGTTGAATAAAAAAAAGATGACGAAAATTAAAGATGAAATTGCATAATGTGGACATAGCTAGAGCATAACACGATTGGTCAACTTTTATAACACAGAATAATCAATCAAAAATACCTCTGTAAAAAAAGGGATTCCTATTTTGCCAACAGAGGAGAGTGATTTAAGCTTCCAAAATTTGTACATTGATTGATTCAAGGATACACTTTAATTTGCCCATTGAAATATATTTATGGTTTTAAATTACGCGCGACAAAAACCATTTTGTCGCTTACGCCCTTTCAATTTCTTGCTGTACCATTGCTTGTTCTCTATGAGAGACCGGGCCGGCCTCTAATAAAAAACAAGCAATCTAAAACATATCCAACACGGTTTTTTTACTTTAACGCGGTCACCTTAATAATGCGAAAGTATGTCTGTCCCTTCACTCTCGCTCGAAGGGCTCCCAGACATAACTGCGAATTCGCATCGCAAATATCTGCGACAAAATTCATAATAAAAATTACGTTACGATGCGATGCGAATTCGCAGTTTTGTATGGGAGCCCTATAATCTCTAAACCGAATACGAAAATATTGTTACTGACAATAATATGGTTTGGATCCCAGGAAAGAATACAAGAAAATTATAACTACGAAAAATGTACCGTTTCAGCATAATACACAATTTTCTGCACAAACGCTGTTACAGGAAATTTCTAGTATTAAAGTTATAGTTAGATTGTTATATTTTAATGTTTAGTAAAGTTAAACATATATTATCATGATTATTGTCTGCAGTCTGTCACGATAATAATGATATGAATTTCTATTCGTTAGTTACTTACTGTGTATTTATACCATTCACACTCAAGTTTATTTAACTACTGAACTTAAAAGTGCCCAAAAAGAATTTTGACACAATAATTGTTATTATAAGGCATTTTGATTTTTGCCAATTCCTCGATTAGGCTCATATGTTAAAATTACTCCTTTAACTATTTTTAACTTCGTCATGCCAATCTTATATTAATCTTTTATTTGATCTCAAAAAGTAAGTATTTCAAAAAAAATTATTATTGATTTTTTAAATGTATTTTAAAACCTTATTAGTAATATATTGATATTTAAAGCAAAAACCTTTGAAAAATGTTTTTTCAACAATTAAAAATTCGTGAAATTTAAATAAAGTCACGTGACTTATAAACGCGCCATGATTGAGATGTGGCGTCACAATGTTAAATACATTTCAATAGTATACGGCAATATTAACCTTATTTCGTCGAAATTTAAGGTCAACATTGTTTGCGCTAACTATATTATGCCATGTACGTAGCTAAACTTTTTAGTAAATCCACAATATTATATACTGATTCTCCTATGACTCAAAATAAGGAATGTCTTAAGTGCCCGTTTTGTTTATTGTAAAACAAACTCTATTTTAAGTACTGATGTGTGTTTTGGTTTTCAGTTTAATAAGGCTCTGGGTTTAGAAGTACGCAATACGCATCCATTAAAAACATTTGTTTGTTAGATAATTCGGGGTATGTTAGTACTACTGTTTTTATTGTCCTGTAGCGAAAATTAAAATTATGACGTCACACGCGCTCGGGCTAGTGCCGGAGCTGTCGGCGTGTCTTCCAAATTTTTGTTTTGAAATAACATTTGAATTACTGCGAAAAAAAAAAACAAAAATGTTTTGTTATAAAACTTATATACGATCTTTCCATTTATCAAAAAAAAATTGTTGAAATACTCAATTAAACTTATCTGCCATAATGAGCTGCTATGCAACAATTAAATCAACAATTAAAACATTATTAATAATATAATGTACCAGTCATCAGTCTGGTTATTACCAGTCTATTGATCCTGATGGAACTGCTTGAGCGATTTTAACCTTTGTGGGTCATGAGTCATGACTCGTGACTCATGAGTTCATGACTCATGAGCAAAGCTGCAGATCTTTAGGAGCAAGAGATGCAATTGTGCTTTATTTGCAAAAAAAAAGGAAAATTTAATTATAGGGTAATTAAATAACTTTAGGTTTAAGTAAAATAACTTTGGGGTAAGCCCAAAACTGAGAATAAAGCATATAACGGCCAAACTCATAGATTTTAAACGATCAATTAACTTTAAGTAAATCAAGGCATTGATAAAAAATACTTATATATAACACTAGCCCGCAACTCCGTTGCGCCAAAATTCGTTTATCGCGTGGGAAATTAACATTTTTCCGGGATAAAAGTATCCTATGTCTTTTTCCGGGACTCAAAGTATCTCCATACCCGGAAAAATCGGTTTAGCGGTTTGGGCGTGAAGAAATAATTCAACCCATCAATTGGACGCAAATAAGCAATAATGTGTTAACCCACAAAAATCAACAAATGAAGTTTTTGATGCAGGCACATAGCTTATGGTTTAAACTACATTTTTCAGCAGTATTTTAAGTGCCATAACCCTTATTTCTTTTAAAATTAATATATTTTAAAATATACTAATGATCTATGCAACATAAAATATTTTATAATAATCTACTAAGCTCCTTAACACATTTTCAAAATAAGTAAGGCGCCATCTGTAATTTTGCTAAAGAATGTCAAGTGGCATGACATATTGTTTAAAATGACGTATTTGCTGTCAAACATTTTTTTAGGCAAGCCACGGAGCCGGCGTTTAACGACAATTTTATATATCAAAAAGGTGCAAATACATAAAATATAGGCTCAGTATTGTTCAGTTACCAAGTAGGACGTTAATAAGATACAAATATACATAACTTAAGCGTATTTTCGTTCAATATTTTGTATAAGTCGAGTTTTGATGTAGGTTATAATTTTTTTTATGTATAAATCTGATTTAACAATACATACAGATTTCAAAGCATATAAATAATGGGCATGTAGCAATAGAGATTAAAATTTTAATTAAATTAAATGTGTGTTCTTACTTAAAACTTATCAAAATTAGGCAACAAAGTAGAAATATCATTTGAAACGTTATTGTAAAATGTTGTAAGCATGTAACATGCTGTTAATTTATAATTTCAAGTTCCTTAACTACTATACTCAAGTTAAATGATGTTCTGCTTGTTATGATTATCGAGTTTGTTTTAAATGACATAAAACGATATTGTAAATAAATAAAACAAAGATACAAAGTTTTTTGTATGGTTTTAAGTTCATATAAGCAATAAGTATTTTTTGTTCCAAAAATAAAATGCACGATTATATTAACAAAAAATCAAAATATTTTTATTAAAAAAATAATTACCTACTTCTTAGTAATGTTATGTTTTAATAAATAAATTTTAATAAAATATTATAATATAAGTAAAAAAATATCAAAATAATCTTGAGCAAAATATCTTTATATAATTTAAAGAAATGATTGAATCAAATACCTAATTTAATTTAAATTATATACTTATAGAAACTCTTGTACTACGAAATTAAGACTTTTTTCAGATGTCAGCGCAAAGAAAAAGGTCCAGGAGACTTGCACATTCCTATCTTTTAAATGATTCTGAAGATGATTTTGCCTGTTTTCCCTGTTTTTCTTTTGAAGTTTTTTTCTGTTTTTTTTTTCTACAAACCTCACGGAGCTCGTGACCTTTCCAACAAATGCAAAACCGTGAAAATCGGTTCGTGCGATCTGGAGTTATAGCGTCAGGAAGGAAAACCCGACTTATTTTTATATATTAGACTAGCTGTCCCGGCAAAAGTAGTTTTGCCTGTTTTCCCTGTTTTCCTGCTTTTCTGTTGAAGTTTTTTCTGATTTTTTTTTTATAAACCTCACGGAGCCCGAGACCTTTCCAACGAATGCAAAACCGTGGAAATCGGTTTGTGCCTTGTACTTCACAAGTATAGCATCAGGAAGGAAAACCCGACATGTTTTTATATATTAGATTTCAATTTACATCATTTTATACTGTCATAATTAAAGTAAGTAGCTGATTCAAAAGTGTTGTCTTTGTTTTCAGCTTTCGCTTACGAGTAAAGTAAAAAATATTATTGTATGCCCTGAAGAAAAATGACAGAATTTTCTCAAACTGATGTTTCTCTAATAATGGTGCCACATATTAATGATGAAGAGCTTAATGTGGTCATTCGATCTAGTTCGAATCAAAATTTTGATGCATTTAACATAGTACTAGTATGGGAGCCCTAGAACAAATTATTTTTTATTACTTGTTACTATCAAGCTAATTTTTTGTGTGTAGTGAACCAAGTTCTGTTGATTACAGAACCCTTTAACGGAACCCTAACGAGCTATTTTTTGTATATCAATAGGTTATTAGTTATATAATTTAAGAGTAACATGATTGTCCTACAAATAAAACAGTCCATATTTTAGGACCATCAATTCAAAATATGAAATCCATTCTATCTGTTAGCTACCACTTTCGAGATTTAAATAAAAATGTTGTTCGTCATATCAAAATGAAGAACTACGAACCTACGAACTCACAAAAAATTAGCTTGACAGTAATAAAAAAAAATGTTCTAGGGCTCCCGTACTATATGAAATACCATCATAAACTTTTGCAATGATAAGGACTGTTAAAGATTTAAATTAGTATTAAATATCTAATATTATGTTCCTCAAGTAAAAGACTGCTTATTCATTTAAGTAAACAAGTGGACAGTAGTAATAAACATTTTCGTAATAAAATATACTTATTTTTTTATTTTCAGAAAAATGTTTAGTTCTTTTGAACTTTATATTATTATTTTATCAGTATTACTCTAAGTCACTTAATTGTCAAAATCAAAAAGGTGTACAATATTTTACAGCATTTTTCAATAATAGCTTAAGGTACTTACATGGTAATTACAATTTATATTATTACATATAGTAGGGATAAATCTACGAACAATAAAAAACCTTAAAATACTCTATAAATAAAATATACAAACATATACAAACTTAGAATATAAAATTATAAAAAGAAAAACTTCCCCATGTCGTCCCCATCTGGCAGAGTGCCCAGCAAGCTGACAGCATTGCCACGTTGGATTGCAATTGCTATCCGCTGTGCCAGGTAGCTCCCGGCTCTGGGGTCTCGGGTGGCTTCAATAAGCCTCTTAGATATTTCTCTAAAAACCTTATGTGCCCCCGGACCCCATGCACCTAGGGTTTCTACCCCAAACGATTCAAATATAAGATCTCCGCTGAGGTTCTCATATTTGCGCCGCTTGAGGTTCTCTGCTTGGTTGCACAACTCGAGGTGCCCTGAACATGGGACGAGGCGAGTGTGTCGACACAGGTAGCGTCCCAAACAAGGGCCCGTCCCATATTCCAGGGGACCAGGGTCATTCCATCGGGTCTCTTGCCATCGTCGCGCGCCAAACCGGAGGGCTCCAGTATCGCTGGCACGCCGGCAGTGACAAGAGCCCGACGAATGAGGTAATTCAGGTTGTGATGCCGCGTAAAGCGTCCAGCGCTTCGCGAGCAGCACAACCCGTGGTGACCGTAGCTGTCTACGTGCGCGCCGCAAACACACTGATGGGGGACGACATGGGGAGCACCAAAACGCAGAGCAGTGGCTAGGCGGAATGTATTTCGGTCCAGCAATGTTCCTATGTTTTTAGATGGTAGTGCCCGCAGCCAAGCTCCCGACTCCCACCTCTCCATAGCTAAAAGTCGAGCCCGTTCTGCGACGCTGGTAGACGTATTGAAAAGTTTATTACGCACCAGTTCGCAGACGGGCCCGTCCCAGAGCCTTTGCGAAGACGTGTTCTCAGGGACCCTACTGCCGGCACTAGCAATATTCCAGACGTCCTTGGCCTCGTCCGCAAATGGAATGACTAATGGGCATGATGAGGGCTCTAAAATTTTCGCTATAACTGCGCGATTTGCGTGGAATGAGGACAAGAACGCCGGTAATGCTATGTCAGAAATTTTTCGTACTCCCAGGCCACCGAACCTTACGGGTAGTGTAGCTTGGGTCCAGGAGCGTTCATCAAAATTAATATTTAAAATTGTGGAGAGCGTATGTTTTAGAGTGTCATCTAAACTATGGAGAAGTTGTGGGAACTTCCAGAGCTGACAACACCGCAAAACATACGTCAATTTGGGAACAAATAAACAATACCGAATCAAAGTAAAAGCCATGTGACTGTTAATTTGGAGAAGTCGGTCTAAACTTTCACTAAAATTTTGTACTTTTTCCTTTATATAGTCTGGAAACGAATCGGCTAGAATAGGTGAACCCAAGAGAAAAAGTGAACTCTTCTCAATCACTGATAATTCTGGGGCGACGGCCTTAAAACTGGATACTATTCAGTCTCTATCCTCACAATCATCAGGGACGAAAAGCTCACACTTCCCCAGGTTCAGATCTAGACCTATAATTTTGAATTCGTGAATCAGGGTCTGAAAATCCGAAAGAACTGTAGATGCGTCGCTGGCAAGAGTCCCGTCATCTAGGTACCACACGTTGAATTTGGAATTTAGGAGTTCGATGACCGGGTGAATAGCTAGGCTAAAAATACTACTAGGCACTTACATTGATTATAAATAAATTGGTATGCCTAATCATTATTTTAACAATAATGACAACATAAAGTAACATATAGTTACATAAATCATTTTGGTCATTGGATTCGGTTGTAGTTCATTTTACACTAACCTTTTTTGTCGATATTCTGAGATAATTTGTAGGAAATAAAGAAAATTTTAAGTTATACGTATCCGAGAATTATAACAAAACATATATAACCCTAAACTTGTAAGAAAAATTCGAATCTCCAAAACAAAACGTTTAGAAACAGTTCATAATTTTCAAACGCCATTTGCCTAAAATATCAGTCAGTTGGGTTAACACATTATTGCTTATTTGCGTCCAATTGCCAAGCTGCATGGCACCCGGCTGCCGCATAACAATTGAAAATCTATTGTCTGCGATTCCCACGATCAAGGCAACAAACAGACAGACAGACAAGACTGACACACTTTCACATTAATTATAATATTAGGATGGATTGAGCTTATGACAAAATCTTCATTATGTTAAAGTAAACATTAGCTAAACACGCGACTGATTTCTTGCTTAATCACTCTTTAATTTAAATTTGCACTAACACAAAAATTGCGCTTTTCTTTCAAGTAAGTAGGTACATGCTTTTTGTGATTATAAACGACCTTCACTGAGATACTAAGCCAATTTCCTCATGATCTGTTGATCAAAACCGATTTTTTATCACTTCAATTTACGACATAAAACTTCCTGGAAAAAACTTTAGTTTGAACAATTTGATTGCTTTTTCGTCAATGACTGGCTGTTGGCAGGCCAAGTAGAATACAGCAGGTTAAAATCGTCAGATCACCTTTAGATCTTTAATATTTTTAAATCTAAACTTAATTAATTTATTGTGAAAATGTCTATGTACACATAGGTATTATAATAATTGTTTTTCTTAAAAAATATTTCCATAATGCCTATGGAATTTTAATAGCAACGTCTAAAACGAGTTTAGAGACTTTTGCGTTTCTTTGATTACGTAATCACTGTGCTATAAATTTACTAGGGTCTATTTCCTAATTTGCACTAATAAACATAATAATCACGATTATAATGTTTAAGCAGAAACTACAAAATTAAAATGTATTTAGTTTCTGGCGTTCCTATTTCAAAAACGTCTCTTCTCTCTGGTTATAGAGACAACGTGAACTGACATTTAACTTTTTTTATCTCGTTTCTTGTCAGTAATTGAATTTAGTCGGCTTTTTAACGTGAGTCAGGACCTACGCGTTTTCGCCGAGTTTGTTTATTTATATTTCACGTAGATTTTTATCATCTCATCCATCTTTAATCCTTTCATTGTTGTATTAGGTGTTTGGTGAGTTAATTTATTTACTTTTATGATAAACTGTATCTAATTATAGCCATAATGTCACAAGAATGTCGTAATTGAGTGTGGAACACATTGTTGTTTTTCAAACAAATTGCCTTGATTAGGTTAACATTAGAAATCAAAATGTCAAGATGTTAGTTATTTACAATGTACTCGAATATTATACAATATGTTTAACTAAGAATAAAGATCTGATAGTAGAGTTAAACAGTGTCAATAAACAGGATAATTTTCACATTTTAAAAACAACCATATTTTTTTTACTGTTTTAAGGATAATTCCCATCAATATACTTTGGCTTCCTACAGAGTGCATAAGTAGGTTACTCAAGGTTAATTCTTACACCGTTTCTTCTCGTCGGGTTAGTTCGCGAACCGGTGCAGGTGGTAGCAATCACGTATGCCGTTATGAAAAGATTATTATTTATTATTAAATAATTTCCAAGAAAATAATATCTTCCGAATTTTAATCCGATAAAGAAATGAAAACTAGAGAGATTAGTAAGTAACTTTTATTATAATAATAGACCCTGAGGTACGCCTCTCAAAAGTCAAAACGTGGTTGTTTGAAAGAACTTGGTTGATGACTTAGATTTAATAATGCGAATACTAATAATATTACATTATTATGTTTAATTTTCCTGGGGTATAAAAATAACCCCAGGAAAATTAAACATTTGACTTCGGAATAATTCGCATCTAAGAGCTGAAAATTGGCAGAGACATTAAATATACCATTAAAAATAAACCTCAAAAGTCCCCGGAAATCCTCCTTGTGCAAAAATTTTTATTTAAGGTCAAAATAATATGTAAGAAAATGAGATTTTTCCTGTTTATTTTTCAAACGGTACATTTTAACATAAAAATAGGTAGGACAAGAGTGTAGATCATCGAATTCTCTACAAAAAATATCTTAACACTTTTTTTCGTACGACTTACCATTCGTTATAAATAGTAGGCTTATAGTTAGGAAAATCAAATATATGTACTTGTATTATAAAGCTGAAGAATTTGTAGAACTACTGGTTCGAATTGAAAAATTCCTTTTGTGTTGTATAGTCTTAGATGTCGAAGAAGACTTTAGGCTATATAACATCACCTTGCGCCAACAGGAGGGAATAAATTGATGAAGATGTAAAAAATGGAGAAAACCATTTGAAAGTGCTTATCTTACGAACTGCCAAAGCAATTTTTATATTATTTGGCACAGTTATAGAATAGACCACGTGGAAGGTCGTGGGCTATTATGTTTTTGAGGAAAATGTACGGTTTCCGTGAAATTGATAATAAACGCGGGTGGAGCCACGTTTAACGTCTAGTACTACATACTAGGGTTGTTTGGCCTGACATACTTCTAAGTGCCTTGCAAGCGTACTGTTGCTCGTCGCGACTCGAAAAGATAAGATTTGGTAACGGTACGATTTAGTCACTTAGAAGTATGTTTGGCTGTGAACAGCCCTCGTATACTGTAGTACAAGAAGTTTCGCTCTGCCCTGTTAATTATGTATTTCACAGAAACCGTACATTTTCCCGAAAAACAAATAGCCAATGTCCCCTCCACATGTTCTACTTTATATATGTGCCAAATAACATAAAAAATGCTTCAGCAGTTTATGCGATAAGCTCTTTCAAATAAATTTTCTCCGTTTTTCCACATTTTCCTCTGTTTCTTTGCCCCTTGATGGCAAACTGGCAACGTGATGTTATGCAGCTCAAGTCTTCCTCGATAAAAGAGACTATCCAACGCAAAACGAATTTTTCAATTCAAATCAGCAGTTCCACAATTTTTTTAACTTTAAAATTGAGTATGATTTTCCTAAACTTTAAACCAGCAAATAGTGAGGAATGGTAAATCGTATTAAAAATTGTCTGAATATTTTTTGTAAAGGATTCTATGATCTATGCTCTTGCCATACCTATTCTTATGATAAAATGTACAGTTTGGAAAAAAAACGGAAAAAACATCATTTTCATACCTTTGACCTTGAATAAAATTTTTAGCACAAGGAGGATCGCCGGGAACTTTTGAGATTTTATTTATAATGGTGTATTTAACGTCTCTATTAATTTTCAGCTGTATGCGAATTATTCCGAGGTTACGATTTTTGTGCGTCTAATAGACCGGGCTATTATTCCCAAGAGAACGTCGATCAACCATATAGAATATTATTTCCCAAATTTGTTATTCGTAGTTCCCAAATGTCTATTTAAGTAAACACAAACAAGTTATGATAACCGTAAATAATTGTTATAATAAATAATAAATATATCTACTGCACAATTAAATAAACATTATAAGGGCATTGTTTAGCGTTAAAGCAATTATTAGTTTGATAAACCCTTATTATGATAAACAAGCTATAAGGGCTATAAGTAGAACAAAATTGATGATAAAAGTTAGTCGGCGTTAGCTTTTGCTTCATATTAGGCACAATAGACGAAGTTACTGCTCGTCTGCAGTCGTAGCGGTCACTTTCATAATAATATAATTTTAATACATTATAGAATCTAGTGTAAACGTAAATTTTAAGTGGTAGAGAAGCAACTAGAAGAAAAAACAATGTGTTCTGAAGGAAGAGGTAAAAATTATATTATTTAGTGGGGAAGTGGATTCGGTGCTATTTTACCCTGGTGTCGCTATGATAACACCTAAAGTGTACATTTGTCATAAAATATAAGCGACTTTTTTTTCCTACGTACGAATTGTGATAAAAAAGCTAGAATCTTAATTGTCGTCCATTTGATTATCATCATTATGTCAGGACTCAGGGTCACCAATATGGGCTTTAAAGTGGCCTCAAAGAAAGATATGCTGACTGGGTGATATGGTAAATATAACAGGGGGGTGTGCCAAAATGTTTTCGTTTTCGCTTCGATATAGAAGCGCCGATGAAAATGTATGGAATTGACATATATTATGACGTTGACGTGCGACTCGTCTTATGTCAATTCCATACATTTTGATCGGCGATTCTATAATGAAGCGAAAACGAAAAAGTTTCGGCTAAATAGCCTGGGTCAGCTTTCCGTTTGTACTTACTACTTACTGTCCAGTAAAGTGTATATTATACAAGGTGTAACAAAACTAAGTCATAACTTTAGGATACATGTATGTGCAATTAGGCAAGCGCCCCGGCGCGGCGCGATGAGTTTCCCCATACAAAACTTTAGAAAAGTTGCTCCTTCATCGTTGCTACTTTCACAAAGAAATCCATAAAGGGGACTCATACACCCCTAAAGTATTATCACTATGTTTTGTTAAGTACCCCGCAAATGATAAAATTTGTTTGACAAACATGTTTGATGTAATTTACGTTTTCATGAAACAGCAACACAGACGATCAAACGTGCATCAAACAAGTTTATCAAACATTTAGCTAGAATCGGTTTGAGATCATGAGATCTTGTTTGACAAATACAGCGGAACACGTTCAAACACGTTTGTCAAACGCTACGCAAATCCAAATTTTCTTCAAACAGGTCAAACACGTAGTTTGTTTGACAAACGCTTCAAAGAAATCTGTACACTATCAAACTGTTTGACAAACACGTAAATTTTGACAAATAATTTGATCGTTTGCGGGGTATTTTACACCTTGTATACGGCCGCAGTTAAGAAACATCGATAGCACGATGCAGGATTGAAGTTAGTCCGCTACATAGTAGTCTGTTTGATCGCTGCACCATTTCATCAATCACTGGATTGTCCATTCCAGGATCCACAATGAGAAGAGTGGCGACATCGGAAGCCCTGCGGTTCATGGTGGACTGCCTCAAGACTGCGGGGGCGGCGGCGCGGGCGGCGCAGCAGCAGGCAGAGTTGCTGGTAGAGGCTGATAGACTGGGGCATCCCAGCCATGGACTTAATAGATTAGGTGTGTTGATTGAAGGCGTGAAATTAGGGAAAGTGGAAAGCCAAGGTTTCAAGGTATTCCAAACATCGGAAGATGAATATACACTAGCGAAAAATTTGGAAAAGCTTAGAAATACGAAATCAACGATAAAAGCAGTAACAGCACAGAAACGAAAGTTATGTATTATTTTTGTTATTTGTAGATAATGGTCTTTAGACTGGCCAGATCGCAAGTTGCAAATGAGACCTACTGCTTTAGAGCGGTCGCGTTGGAATTTTTATCGATCACTCAAGAACTGCTCGAGCGATCCGTATACGGCGGAATACGGATACTGAATTTAGTATGAAAACTGCAGTCGGTTTCAACTGCAGTTTACCTATGGCTGGCCTAGAGTAGAAAATAAATGTTCGTCATCCCCACGGACTTATAACTGTAGGACCGTCAACAATTATAGACAAATAATATTCTGAAAATAAAAATACAGAATCAAAGGATTTTATGGAATATTGTTAATAGTGCTTCAGCTCTCAATGTGGTTATGCACGTAAACAGTCTTCGCGTTTGCAATATTATAATTTTTAAAAGAAGTTCTTTCATGGTTCTAGAATACTACGTCAATGACATCATCAGCGGCGACTGCAAGCCGAACAACACTCCCAAGGTATTGAAGGAAAACCCTTCCACGGCATGGGTTGACGCCAACTGCGTCCTGGGAGCTACTGCCAGTCACTTCGCCATGGACATCGCGATTAAGAAGGCCAGAGAGACGGGAGTGGGCTGGGTGTCTGTTAAAGGTGAGGTGATGGTACGTCTAGGCAATAACAGCAATCGTAAGAGTGCTTTAGGACAGGGCGGCCAACCGGTTGATCGCGATCGACCGATTGGCTTATGATAAGCTCTTTCAAATAATTTTCCACATTTATCCCCATTTTTCTCTGTTTCTTTGCTCCTATTGGTGGCAACGTGATGTTATATAGCTCAAGTGTTCCTCGATAAATAAGACTATACAATACAACACAAAACGATTTTTTCAATTCATACCAGTAGCTCCACAAATTCTTTAGCTTTATAATAAACTTTTCTTATTCTTAATATAAGTATAGATCTGATTTTCCCAAACTTTTAGCCCGCTATTTATAAGGAAAGGTAAGTCGTACGAAAAAAAGTGCCTGAGTATTTTTGTAGAGAATTTTATGATCCACACTCTAGTCCTACCTATTTTATGATAAAATTTTATTAAAAACAGTTTATTAAAAAACCGGGAAAAACCTCATTTTCGTACCCTTGACCTTGATTAAAATTTTTAGCACAAGGAGGATCGCCGAGGACTTTTAAGGTTTTATTTAAAATGGTGTATTTTACGTCTCTACCAATTTTCAGCTCTATGCAAATTATTCCGAGGTTACGATTGTTTTGCGTCTAATTAGACCGGACGGCGG
Organism: Lysandra bellargus; assembly: GCA_905333045.1. Classification (NCBI taxonomy): domain Eukaryota; kingdom Metazoa; phylum Arthropoda; class Insecta; order Lepidoptera; family Lycaenidae; genus Lysandra; species Lysandra bellargus. The sequence goes on along the minus strand of HG995352.1, from coordinate 4,738,666 downwards.
ACTATTTAGTGTACGAAAAGAGCATTGAGATCCAAATTCAAAACGATTGAAATATGGGAGTTACGTTTCCTTAGTTTTTATTATTCATAGATTATAACTTACTTTTGTTACAACTTGTATAACAGCACTTCCATCATATACTATACCGATCAAAAGTTTTGTTTTAAAATCTTTTTTCCTGCACTTTTCAGGCTCCAACCACAACGGCATGGCGGGCTACTGGGCGCGGAAGGCAGCTGAAAAGGGTTTCATTGGGATGGCGTTCACCAACACTTCTCCATTGCTGGCACCAACTAGAAGTAAACAAGTATGTACTTTAATTGAATTAATAGTCCAATGTAAAAATCATTATTATAGTTGCGCAAAAAAACCGGTCGGTCATTTTAACGCTTATTTTAACATATATAATATTACGTTGATTATAAAACCAGATCACTAGATTATGGAACAGTGGAACATACTCTACATGGACTTTCTTAACTTTCTGTATATTTACAGCAGTAGTGTGTTTTGACTTTCGAGTAATTTTTTTATCTGTAGCTCCCTTTTTCGAACGAAGCCAAATATTTTTCTCGTTTCAGCCAGCACTAGGAACGAATCCCATATCAGTGGTGGCGCCTGCATCTGAGAGTGAGACTTTCTACTTGGACATGGCCACTACTTCTGTAGCTGTAGGCAAGGTAAAAGAATCGTCCCTTATATACCTAATACAAAACCTGTAATATTAGTAGATAGATAATAATACAGGGTGCAATTAAACCTTCCTGCCAAATTTTGATATATTGATCCTTGTTAAAAATAAAAATACACGTATTTTTTCTTTTATAATCACTCAGTACTAAAATGTTGAGAAATAGCTTCCGAAAGTTATCCTAAAAAACACTACAATTAATGGACACGACGCGTCGCCCGCGCTGCGAGTGACTGTTCCGCAACGATTTTAAATAGGATAAAATATGTCAATAAAAAATGTAACACCCAATTTTTTTTTGGTTAAATGGACTCTCCTGATGATACCTAAGCCCTGGAAAAAATTTGGCAGGAAGGTTTAATTGCACCCTGTATAAGAAGCTAAATATTATATAAGCATGTGCGATGTGCCTAAATTGAATCTTGAACTAAAACATTTTAGACGAGTGTCTAGAGTTAAAGCTTAAAAAGTTAAATAGTTAAATGGATCTTATATATAGACTGAAAACCAACAGATAGGTCTTGTCGCTATTTAAGTACACGGTCCTGTTTTACCACTTCCTGATAAGTGCTGAATAGGCAATCCACCAATCAACTTAACAGGTAGAGTATGGAGAATCTGTCAAAAAAGTTGTGGATAGCCTATCCGGCACTTTATTAGGAAGTGGTGAAACAGGCCCTTATGAACTATTATATACTTAGGAGTATTTTTGTTTAGATAGAGATGCAGATGCGCAAAGGAGAGAGTTTGCCGCACGGATGGGCGCAGGGACCCGACGGCAAGGAGACCACAGACGCTGAACTGGTAAACGATTTACTTTACTAAGGGTCTGTTTCACCACTTACTGATAAAGTGCTGAATAGGCTATCCACAACTTTTTGACAGATTCTCCATACTTCATCTATCAAGTTAAGTAGTGGATAGCCTATCCGGCACTTATCAGGAAGTAGTGAAACAAGTTCTCTTTTTAATACGAGTTCAAAGAAAAAAACAAAAGTGGGTATTATAGTTAATCGCCAAACTTCTTTAAACGAGCGTAATGCTAAGCCGAGATGTAAAGAATTTACCTATTTAGTGACGATGGTAAAACACTAAGTATATGTTATTTCTGGTGACGATACTTTACAATCTGTTTTAAATCATTCAACAAAAGATTATGCATAGAGCCTATTATGAAAATAATCGCAAAGACAAGTACCTAAAACTAAAATGATTTTCTTAAACAAAAATCATAACAATTCCAGGCCTTCGAAACGAAATGTCTTATGCCGCTAGGCGGAGGGGAGCAGACTTCTGGATACAAGGGGTACGGTCTTGCAGCCGTCGTCGAAATGTTCTGTGGAATGTTATCAGGTATATCTCTTTGGCACACCGATTAGCTCACATCATCATCATCATCATCAGCCTATTGCCGTCTACTGTTGAACGTAGGCCTTGGGCAGCCCTCATCCATCCGCTGCCAGCCACTTTCTTCAAATCGTCGGCCCACCGTGCTGCGGGACGTCCTACACTCTAACACTTGTCTGCTCCATCTACCGTCTTCCCGTCTGCAGACATGACCAGCCCACTTCCACTTCAGCGTGCTAATTCTATGAGCGATGTTGGCTCACATAGTCGTAGCTCACATAGTCGTAAAATATTCACGTGCTTTTCAAACATCGCTATTTAGGTGGTCGAAGTCATTAGTATAACTACCGAAATTAGTAGTATGAACTTTGGTCTGATTGAAGAACTGCTCCATCGAAAACGTCTTTGAGTCTAGCAAAATTCACATATCAGTGGTCCTATAAAGATAGCGCTCCCACAGAAAACTGCGAATTCTCATTGCATCGTAGTGTCATTTTTATTATGAATTTTGACACAATTATTTGCGATTCGATGCGAATTCAAAGTTATGTGTGGGAGCCCAAGAGGCCCGAAAGCGCATTTTCTTCTAGACATCATCTTCGATCACATCGGTAATCTTCGAAGACGCTTCCTTCTAAACATCTTCAGAACCCAAATCTTCCCAATCTTCACACAGTCACTGTATTACACCCATACCTTACAGGCTCCAACTACGGTCACCACATCCGCTCGTGGTCCCACAGCGGGGAAGGTGGTCCAGCTAACTTGGGTCACTGCTTTGTCGCGCTCAACCCTGACAACTTCGCGCCTGGGTTCGGGGACCGGCTCACAGACTGCATGCATCATTGGAGAGGGCTGGAGCCGGTAAGATTTTTTAATAGAATATAAATGAATCCAACGCCAAAGTAAGGTTTCTGTAAAACGTAGACTTTTTCAAAGGCAGCGGCTGTTGTAGAAGTGTTTAACTATTGGAAAAGGGCCGTATGGACTATGGTAGTAAAAAACCAAAAACTAATTAATTATTCGTCAAGCTAAACTGCTAAAGATAGAATAAATAGGCTAAGAACTTAACTGCGGCTGCCGCAATCAAATACATAACGCCTTACGGAGATACCGTAATTTACCGTATTTCAAGCCTTATAAACTCATAATTTGAAAACTACAGAGCTTTAATAAAAATACAGCAATAATCTTCAGTATATCAACATTCCTTTCCCCGTTTTAGATTTTCTATTTTTGTTTATTATACTCATGATATCAGCTTCCAAGGTAAAACCAATTTATTAAAATTCAAGCATACATTCAGCATCTCCTTAGGATTTACAAATTACTTTTACTTGAAACACACGCCAATAGATCGACAATATCATAAACTACATATTCCCCGTTTTAAATTTTTTTAGGACAATTTTGAACTAAGATAAGTAAAAAAAAATAGGGTTTTGGTGCGATCTCGGCAACGCGACGCGGCAAATGTATGGCCAAGGTCGTTTGCTCGGGGGACGGCCTTAACTTAAATTTAACCCGTCGATCGTGGGAAAACGAGACACAATAGATATTATATTTATGTGTCTCGTTCACCGGTGACCGTATGGGCTTAATGAATTAATGAAGTGTTTGACCGAAAATGTGTGAAACTTGTGTCAAAATTTTCATGAAGGTAAAGTAAGACTTATTTTTTAAATTGTTTATCAATTTCTTTCTTCTTCTTTTTACAGACGGACCCGAAACTGCCGGTTTTAGCACCAGGCGATAAAGAGAAGAAGGCAGCTGAGGTCACCGACGCCTGCGGGACCGTGTCATACGTGGCACAGCAGATTGAGTCCAGCGCAGCCCTAGCGAAGCGACTCAAGGTCGAACCTATGAAGGTCGAAAAGGAGTTTTGATAGGAGGATATAGGATATAGAATGTTCAGTAGTGGGGTTAGGGGGAATAGTGACGCTTGGCGACCGCCCTGGGTGCCGAATCTATTTTCGAATGTATTTGAATTCCAGTTAGGGGGCGCCGAAAATGCTAAAGCCGGCACTGAGAATTTTATTGGTGATGGAAGAGTATTATCGGATGTTGCTTGATATGGAACTTCGTAGATCGTTGTCTATGAAGAAATATTATATTTGTTTATTGTAACCTCCCGTTTGATATTTGAATAAAATTTTAGTCTTCTAAAGACTATAAACTGTTATATATTTTTGTAATAAATTAAAATATTATAGTCTTGCAAGTTTATTATAAATTATATTTTTATTAGTAGTAGTAGGTACTATAATCATAAGAGAGAAGTAAAGTTGATTAGAAAAGTTGTATGTGGCTGTTTGTTTTTCCTTTTGCCTAACTGTACAATAACTCTTCCGTAAGACAGATAAGAAAACGAATTCATTGCATGTAACATTTTCAAGAGATTGTCAATTAATTCATCTCTATGTGTGATGAAAGCGAGGAATCCAGACAACCTGCAAACTTTGAATTTCTGATGAAATATAGATAAAGAATTGATAAACTGACAAAAATAAATACTGCAATACAATATTATATTTTTCTATCTAAATGCTTTGCTTTAAAATATGTACATTTGTGTGCGGGCAACATTTTGCTTCCATATTAAAATTTCGTTGTCTCGCCGTTAAGGGCGTTCCCTTATGGAGATTCCGTAATTTACCGTACTTAGAGCCCTATAAACTCATAATTTGAAAGCTACAAAGTTATAATAAAAATATAGCAATAATCTTCAGTATATCAACATTCCTTTCCCCGTTTTAAATTTTCTATTTTTGTTTATTATACTCATGATACTAACTTCCAAAGTAATACCAATTTATTAAAATTATAGCATACTTTCTGCATCTCCCTAGCATTTACAAATTACGTTTATTTGAAACACACGATAATAGATAGACAATTTTATTAACTGCATATTCCCCGTAAATTTTTTTTTAGACCAATTTTGAACTAAAATAAGTAAAAAAATAGGATTTTTGTGATATCTCGGCAAAGCGTCAAATGTATGGTCAATGTCGTTTGCTCGGGGGATGGCCTTAAGGAAAATACCCATTGTGAACAAATCATACCCGTCGAAGGTATCGGTTTAGAAGCCAACCAATTAATAAATTAAAAAGATAAAGGATAGGTTTTATGGTGGCAATTTGAACTAAATAGGTTCAGCCGTTGAGTGACTTCGCTTGTGAGTTGTGACATATTTAACCCTAAAACACTGACGTGACGCTAAAAAAGGCAACGTATCTGGGATCGGGGGTAAAAAGTGACCCCACTTCAATGAAACAAAAAATATATCAAAACAGCTTTTTTTCAAATTAATTAGTTTTTTATACTGAAATAAATCTCTTAACCTTAATAAATTTTAGCTTAAGGCCAATAATATTAATGAGTAATATTTTTTTTCCTTTTATAAAAAAATATGTAAGTTTTCGATCATACTTTGACGACTATTACTTTAACAGCCCCTCACTATATAAAAACATAAACATATCTTTTATTTCTTTTTTTATGTACTTTTCTTATGTAACCTAAATAATAAAACACGAATTTATTTTGATATCGGTTAAAAATAAAAAAATGACAGAGCAAACCCACAAACCAAAAACTACTCGCAAAGTTTTGCTATTTTGTATGTGATTTTGGCAAAATTTTCTTTACATTACAATAACGAGCACTTGCTATACTTGATACACCTTCTTTGCTACTAGAATTTTAAGAATCCGAAACTGTACCTATGATAATTTCGCTAGAACAGCTGACTTCCTTCCTCTCCTTACGATCGTAATCAGTTTCACGTTGCAAACTGTTATATAATAGTTTTGTGGGTGGTTTCTGAATTAGATTTCGAGTACTTATTACATAAAAGCTAATTTTGGTTTAAAATTCCCGAAATATCTAAGAAGTTTTTGAAAACCATTACAAGGTACCTTTGAAAAATAACATACACTTCTGGTATCGGGGGTCATTTTTGACCCCACCCCTGTATGTAACTCCACTTTCAGCAACAGTAGAGCCACGTACGTTCGTCATCCGCCGCATTACCCGACGTAACGAGATTACACAGAATCAGAAGAGTGTACATGTTTAAATAGTAAAGATATCATAGAAAATTAAACGCCTGGGGTAACTTTTGACCCCTGATACCAGTTAAGGGTTAAAGCATCACTAGCTATTTGACCGAGCTTTGCTCAGTATTCGATAAAACACGAATATAATGACATTTTCTAAAAAGATTCCAAGCTAGATCGATTTATCGCCCCCGAACCTCCTATATACAAAATTTCATGAAAATCGTTGGAGCCGATTCCGAAATTCCAATTATAATATATCTTATATCTTTAAACCAGTAATTCTTGTATGTAATATATCGGCTCCAACGATTTTCATGAAATTTTAAAGTTTTAAAAGCAAATTTTGAAGTCGGTTTTATCTTTTTAAAATACAGTTTTTTTTTTTGTTTGTATGGGTAAGTGTCCCAGCGTCATGAATTTACTTCTTTTTCCGGTGCTACTTTCAGTTTTCACAGTGAGCTCTATACATATACTGCGTGACTGGTGAGACATGTTTAATACTCGAGGACGTGGTATTTGGCTATTATATTAGATGAAAAAAATAACACAATAACACTGAGTAAATGTAGCTTAAAGTTAAATAATTATTTACCCAACGCATGGACACCGCGCGCGGGAAGGGTAGCGGCGCTGTGTTTCTTTGGTGGCGCACGCCGTCGCGCCGGCCGCATAGTGTGCCTACTTGCCTAGCCGCGTAATTTACTTAGTGTCCATGATCCATTTATGGGAAATTCGGACAAAAATTAAGTAAAGCCTGACCAGAAAAATAAAAAACCTGCGCTGAGGGCGCTAAATGAACTATGATTATGGCAACATCTAGTGCAGTCATACACTTACGAATTGGCTAGTGTACAATATAAACAAGTGTTTAATTTAATAATATTATAGACGAATAATTATTGAAATAATTTTACAAAAGCATAGCATTTATGTATAGTTTTAAATTATCACCAAATAAACTCCCATAATAGTAAAACTATAGGCTTTAGGCAGTTTAAAAAATACAACTTGGTAATTTCATTTTTAACTTTTATTTAAGTTATTCATCAAACTCAGAATCTAAATATTCAACAGATTCATATTATTATACTTCATATCATTCATATCATATCAGCTCATCTCTGACTCATTCTTCTTTCATTATTCTTAGGTGTAGAAAATAAAACTGATGTATGACCTTCTCTTCGTATTTTCATTACAGACGATCAATATAAACCTAAAAACAAAAATTTTGAACTAAATTAGTCACAAATTAGCCAATTAAAATTGCACACACTATATGAGGTACCTACCAGCCATGTTGACAACAAAGTCCGTGATGTTATTTAGAGAAATAGAGTCGATCCCTTCAGACTTTCTTTCCGACAAGTGATTATTCTTATTAGAAATAACTTTTTATAACTAGCTTTTAATAATTTTCGTCATTTTAACGCTTAAATAACTCACTTGCCCAAGAAATATATCACGCACAATCGAGAACACACTTTGAAAGATGACAATTATGACATCTCATAAAGATTGTTGCCAATTGAAGAAATTAGTTCCAATAGATTTCCGCAATATGGCGGGGGTTGATATTTTATTGGTCGGGCTTTACTTAATTTTATTACATAATATTATAATGAGAATCAAGTAAAGAGTACTCTCCTTAAATAATACTCCCCACACCCGTTTCGGTGAAGGTGGCCGGTTTCATTGAAACCAGGCCAGGTACGCAGGAATAATTTTATAGTGCCCAGGTGTGTGCGCAGTACACAAGAGCACTCTCTGAATAGATCGTCCGACTGAAGAATATCTAAATCTAATCTATAATAGAATCCATCCCACTGGGTTATGAGAGTAAAGGAATCTTTTCTCTAATGACCTAGTGGGACGGAAGACCGACACGACTGGCGACAGATCAGACGCAGGACCGACTTTTTACATGCCCATCCGACGCATGGATCATGTTACTTGTCAGACAGTCAGGTGATCAGCCTGCATTGTCCTAACCAAACTTGGAAAAAACATGTTTCCAACGCGTGAATCGAACCCACGACCTCCGAGTCAAGAGCGACGCTCTAGAGTCTAGACCACTGGACCACGGAGGCGTCACTCTCCTTATATATTTAGCATGTCTCACTAGCCATGTTGTATAGTACACATACACACCCTAAAGAATTATACTTTGTTTTATTTCACTCTGTATATCTGTAGTCTACAGTTTTTATTCAAAATGGGTATTTTCACCACACTTTTATGCGTTGTTTGTGCTACGCTACACTACGGACTACGGTGCCCTACGGTCTACGACCTACGTTTTGCTACGATGCAGGGCTACGCCGTTTTGCTACGCATTTCTACGGTCTACGAGCTGCGTTGTGAGCTACGTCGCACTACGTCGTTTTATGCTGAAATACTTTTATCAAATCCAAAACAAAGAAAACATACTACTTTGTGCTCGCGCGCTTAGGGTGGGTTGCACCAGAGGCGTAGTTAAAGTTAAAGTTATGGTTATAGTTAAAGCTAACTTAACTTTACATAATTTGGTATAGAGGTACTTTGAGTCCAGGGAAAGGACATATGATACTTTTTATCTCGGAAAAATGGAAGGTTCCAGCACGATAGAGGATTTTCCGCGCAACGAAGTTTTAATTAATGTATTTATACATGGGCGTAGCCAGGATTCTACATAGGGGGGGGGGGCATATAGACTTCAAATTCGTGATTTTTAACTCATGAGTATCTCACAATAGTATTGAAGGTATGGTAAAAATTAAAAACAAAATATGAGCGAGCGAACTGGGATTGAATGCCTCCCCTCTCACCCCGCAACTCTCTCCGCTCAACGTTTAGGTATGAAGTGGGGAGGGGGGGGGGCTGCCCGTACATCGCTACGCCTAAAAAATGTTCTTCTACTGAAAACAAAAATCAGACACAAGTCTACAAGGACTTTAACTAGCACGTGTGTATTTGCAAACTTTTCCTACCGATTACGAGTGGTTTTTGATAAACAAAAATATTTTTATGTGATAACCAATTTTCATGTTTTGTCATTTTCCGTAATCAACAAAACTTGGTTGACTATGGTACCCTAAAACGGAACCCTACCCAGCAGGTTTTTTGTATATTGGTAGGTTATTAGTTATATAATTTAAGAGTAATATTGTCCTACAAATAGAACAATCCATATTTTAGTGCTATCAAATCCAAGTATGAAATCCTTTCTATCTCTGTTAGCTACCACTTTAAAGATTTTTCGCAGATAAAAAAGTTGTTTGTCTTATCAAAATGAAGCTACGCACAAAAAATTAACTTGTTAGTAAAAAAAAAAATATTCTAGGACTCCCTGACTATAACTCTCTTAAATAATAATAATAATAATAATAATGTTATTTTTTTTAATGAAACAAGGGGGCAAACGAGCAAACGGGTCACCTAATGGAAAGCAACTTTCGTCGCCCATGGACACTCGCAGCATCAGAAGAGCTGCAGGTGCATTGCCGGCCTTTTAAGAGGTAATAGGGGAGGGTAGGGATGGGAAGGGAAGGGAATAAGGGAAGGGAATAGGGGAGGGTAGGGAAAGGAATAGGGTAGGGGATTGGGCCTCCGGTAAATTCACTAACTCGGCGAAACACAGCGCAAGCGCTGTTTCACGCCGGTCTTCTGTGAGAACGTGGTATTTCTCCGGTCAAGTCGGCCCATTCGTGCCGAAGCATGGCTCTCCCACGTATAATGTTAATATAATAATAATTACAGTAATCGAGCATTCGAAAATGCAGCAGCACCGAAACTTTTCGCGTAGAAAAGTATGTCGGAGTCATGGCCAAAAAGACACTAACAAAGATTTACATACTTTGTATTTATCAAAACAAATTTAGTTCCTTGTACTGGGGACTAGTAACGAAACCGAATGAATCATAGATATTTTTGCTCTTGTTATATTCTGTGGCCTCCCTTATTAATAAAAATTTGATAAACAGATACGATACTTATACAATGTTGTTTCCTTATTCTGTGGGTTTTTTCCAACGTCCTAGAATAGGACTAAATATTTTAAGGCGTATTTGCTGTATTAACTATTTTTACGAGAAGCGTTACGACGCCGCCAACGTAAAACGGTGCGCGTGGCACGGTAATAATAATAATAATAATAATGATAATAATAATAATAATAATAATCATCATTTATTCACTTGATGTGGCATACGGTACGTTGTCGTGATGTGAAAAATTACGTCAACGTAACTTAAAAATGCACGTCACGATGAAGCAACATTGTACGTCACCATGCCTTGTAAAACTGCTACATTCTTCACTACTTATACCACACAATACGTATTCTGCTTCTGCTATTGTTAAGAAGAGGGAGAGAGAGTTGCTACACCGTGACGTGCATTTTTACGTTACGTTGACATATATTTTCACGTCACGTCAACGTAATAATTTCATTTTAAGCGTGCGATTTTTGGGGAACAGTTTGAAATACCATGTAATTACCTCATTTTTAACGATCAAGTCTCCTGTGACCCCTTGGCACACCATGCTGTTGTGATTTTAAAGTAAAATACATTCAAAGATATACTCTCAGATGATACTGTTTAGAATCCGCTTGTTGTATGGTAATGGTAGGAGCCAAATAATTACACCATAATATCAATTTCAACAGTATAATGTTTACATCGAGGAGCTTATTACATTGATATGTAGCTTATTATGAATAATTTAAAGAGAAGTGGCAATACAAATCGAGGGCGAAAATGTCATTATTATTTGTTTTTAATATTTAGAACCAGTCCTAAAAGGAGTCCTTAAAGGTTCTAAACAGATACCATATTATGAACTCCTTGTTAATGATTACCCTGAACTTTTGAAAAACGAAATGTAACAGGAGATTCGTTTTAATTGAAAACGGGAACGTTAAATGTGTAATATATCATTATGAATCAGCAGAATACCAGTGCAGCGGGCTTGCTTGCTGCGTATAGCTGAGCTGGTGCCAATTTTTAACATCACAAAACATATACCTATAATTTAATTCTATATAGCTTAAGTCCTATTTTTTATTTTTTTTATTTTCTGTTTTTGTATATGGGTGAGGCCGCCAATTTTTTCTAATACGACGCAGAAAAATTTATATATGTCGCAGTCATCTGGTTCAATCTGCGATTCGATTGAATGACTAAAACAAATATGGCGTCAAACAGCTCGCACAGCTGATAGCACTGTGTTAATATTTTATCGATTACATTAATTACATTAAAGTGCTTTATTTGTAATAACTAATAAAATAATATGAAAGCGTGGATTTACCTATAACTACCCCGTCAACGGCTACTTGAAAAAAATATAGCATCCCATTTAACGACTTCGCTATATGACGTTTAGTCAAGACGTTAAACGTTACAGTCAACGTCTTGACGAGTTGTCCTTTAGGCATTCAATTATAAAATTCATAGGCATTGAACGGAGTCATTCAATGAATGCGCTAGTCATTCAATCGAATCGCAGATTGAACCAGATGACTGCGACATATATAAATCTACGCTGCTTGTGACGTTGACGCACCAAATGTTAGCGAATTTATTCCTCTACGCTATCATAGCGTTGAGAAATATGACGTTGGAGCACCAAAATGATAGCGAATTTATTTCTCTACGCTATCATAGCGTTGAGAAAATCAAATTTATCTCTGTAAATAATACACGATGTGGTTTATATTAAAGCCCCAAACATGGCCCTTTTGACTACTCACATGATACATTGATAGATTTATGTGAAACAGTAATACTTACATTTGTGTCACAAAAAAAATCCTTTGAAAAAACTGTGTACACAGCCCGACTGAGGTTCAAATGTAAACTGTCGAGAAATGGCGGATATTACGAGACTTTCCATAGAATACGTAAAAACTCAGCATTGCTACTTCCCGATTTTACCTTCCCTAACACCCAACGATGATAATAAATCGGTATTATTGATGACGTTTAAAATGTGGATTAGAATTGATGTTTCTAACAATTCATTTGATTTTAAAAAGTTTATAAAGAAAGTTATCTTAAAATACTATAAGAATTAGATGAGGTAATAGCCATTTATATAAGTATTCACTAGCTATATGACTGAGCTTCGCTCGGTATTCATAAAATTAAAAAACACACATAAAATGACATTTTCTGAAAATGATTCCTAAATCCTAGCTAGATCATTCATGAAAATCGTTGGAGCCGATTCCGAGATTCCAAATATATATATATATATATATATATATATATATATATATATACACGAATTGCTCGTTTAAAGATATAAGATAAGATATCATATCCGACTTATCTTCAAATCTGTCATACTTACTCCTACAGCGACAGTTAAAGTGCACCTCTTCCACGGCGGATTGTATATTTTAAGCTATTTTCTTACCTTTTTTATGTTTCATTGTGAATATATTTTTAGACTATTATTGGAACTCAAATAATTCTAATGCATGCTTGAGTAATGAGTACTTTGTTTTCTTCGTTAGAATCAGTTTTTGAGCATAAGATAACCACAATATTTTTAAAAATACAAAGGGCGGAGAAAAATAATTGCAAAATCAGCTAAAATTGGCGGCCTCGCCCATTTCTTGTGTGTTGAAAAAATAAACGTATTCTATTCTATTCTATTCTATTCTATTCTATTCTAATCACGAATGTAGTCGACTTAACGAGGCATTCAACAATACTTAACGCTGTGCCGTGTGCGCGCGCCGACCACTACAGACAGCGTGTCGGTCACAGCGCACGCGTATTGGCTGATAGGGATACGATGAGCGTTCGAAATTCAAATTTTTAAATTTGACTTTTTTAATGGACTTGCGACTTCGAAGTACAAAAATGAAGTTCATAGTGCTGTGCCTGTGTGCGTGTGCGTTTGCAGTGGAGGGTCAAGATGGGAACATGCAAAATATGCCAGAATACGACTCGCGATATGACTATTTAGATGTTGATGCCCTGTTCAATAGCAAAAAACTGGATATCGATTGTTTACTGAATGGACGCAAGTGTACACCCGAAGAAGAAGTTCTGAAAAGTAAGTAATTAGATATATTAGTTTGCAGATGTCGCTGGCAACGAACTATTTTTGAGAGGGAACTGTACCTACTAATTTCCGATATAACAACTACCCTAAGTCATTTCCAGGGACTCAAAGTATCTCCATATTATAACATTTTATTAGAATCGGTTGAGTGGCTAAAGCGTGAAGACTAGGTAAACAAACACACTTTCGCATTTATCAGTTTCGATTTTTTAATGCGGTAAATAGTAGTCGAGCATTTTTTATCGGCAATAATACGTATACAATACGTAGCAATTATATGGCTGCTGTTTAGCATTGGTGATCCATTCCACATGAAATCGGATTTTGAGTTAATAATGCAGTTTTATTCTTTAGAACACAAGGTGTAATTACGACAGTGAAATCCATTTTTTTGAAAACCCACTGTAGCATATTCTAGAGTACAAAAATGGTTAATGCTTATTCCTCTAAGTGAGGTTTTGTATATAGCATTTATATACTATGTTTCTAAAATGATTTGCGCTTAAACCGCTGAACCGATTTCGATATAATTTTGTATGCAGATACTTTTAATTCAATTAAAATGACATTAGATACTTTTTGTCCCGGAAAATGTACGGTTTCCGCGCAGTCAACAAAAATGAATTTGGCTTAATTTAGTTAATGTAGAAATAATTAGTTTATCACGTGTAGAGTTGGGCAAAATGTAATTAGTAATTTTAATCAGATTACAAATTAATCAGATTGATGAAGTAATTGTGCATCTTCAAATTACCCGTAAGTTGATTAATAATAATATGTATAAAATGTATTCTAATTTTAGTTTGTAATTAGATTAATAATTTAATTGGACTAACAAGTATTTCAATAACTATGCCCAATGTCCAATGCTGGTAATTATAATCCATACTAATATTATAAATGCGAAAGTGTGTCTGTCTGTCTATCTGTCTGTCTGTTATCTCTTCACGCTCAAAGCGCTGAACCGATTATGCTAAAATTTGGTATGGAGATACTTCGAGTCCCGGACTTTGGTATGGAGACATAGGATACTATTTATCGCGGAAAAATGTACGGTCCCGCGCGATAAACGAATTTTGGCGCAACGGAGTTGCGGGCGTCATCTAGTAAAATATATAAATGCTCCCACACAGGTTTCGGTGGCGGTGGCCGGTTTTAATAAAACCAGGCCGGTCACGCAGGAGTAATATCATAGTGCCCAAGTGTGTGCGCAATACATAAGAACACTCTGGATTCAATGAAACCAGGCCAGTTACGAAGGAGTAATTTTATAGTGCCCAAGTGTGTGCGCAATACACAAGAGCACTCTGATTTAAATGAAAACAGGCCAGTCACGCAGAAGTAATTTTAAAGTGCCCAAGTGTGTGCGCAATTCACAAGAGCACTCTGGTTTCAATGAAAACAGACCAGTTACGCAGGAGTAATTTTATAGTGCCCAAGTGTGTGCGCAATACACAAGAGCACTCTGGTTTCAATAAAAACAGGCCAGTTAAGGAGGAGTAATTTTTATAGCGCCCAAGTGTATGCGCAATACACAAGAGCACTCTGGTTTCAATAAAAACAGGCCAGTTAAGAAGGAGTAATTTTATAGTGCCCAAGTGTGTGCGCAATACACAAGAGCACTCTGCGGGAAGTGCGGGAAGGGCAGAAGAAGCGGGAACTCTCTGTCCTTTCCCGAGACATAACGTATCTGCATACCAAATACCTATCATCAAAATCCATTGTAGCGGTATAAGCAGAAATCATTTTATTTAACGCCAGGGAACCATACATTTTTCCGAGATAAAAAGGATCCTTTGACCTTTTCCGGGACTCAAAGTATCTCCATACTAAGTTTCATCAAAATCGGTTCAGCGGTATAGGCGCAAAATAGAAAATTCTATAACGCGGTAACCGTACGTTTTTCAAGACAGTAATTATCTTATGTCCTTTCGCGAGAGTCAAAGTATGTGCGCGCCAATTTTCATCAAAATCGGTTCAGTGGTTTAGGCGCAAATCATTTTTGTTTATCATACGGGTACCGTACACCTTTTTCCCGGATGTAAAGTATCCTATGTCCTTAGCCGAGATATAACGTATATCTGCATACCAAATATTATTGAAATCCATGTAGCGGTATAAGCAGAAATCATTTTATTTAATACCTGGGAACCGTACATTTTTCCGTGATAAATATAGGTCCTTAATCTTAATCTCCATACCAAGTTTCATAAAAATCGAATCAGCGGCTTAGGCGCACAATAAGAAACTTTATAATGAGGTAACCGTACATTTTTCAAGATAATAATAATTGTCTTATGTCCTTCCACGAGAGTCAAAGTATGTGCACACCGATTTTCATCAAAATCGGTTAAGCGGCTTAGGCGCAAATCATTTTTGTTTATTACACTGGTACCGTACCTTTTTCCCGGATGTAAAGTATCCTATGTCCTTTCCCGAGACATAACGTATTTGTATACCAAATATCATCGAAATCCACGTAGCGGTATAAGCCGAAATAATTTTTATTTAATGCCTGGGAACCGTACATTTTTTCGGAATAAAAAGGATCCTACGTCCTTTCCCGGGACTCAAAGTACCACCATACCAAATTTCAAAAGAATCGGTTCAGCGGTTTGGGCGTGACGAGGTAATTTTATAACATTTTCTTAAAATAAGCACTTATATTAATTGTATTGAAAGAACAAATCAGAATATTGATGGAATATTGCATTTATGTGAAATATCACAAAGGACATTAATTCTATGTAATAAGCCCCATAGCAATATTGCATTACCCATTTTTATACGTTTTCTCTTAAAACTGAATGTAAAATTAAAATGTTTTTTCATAATCATAATCTACGCATTTCAACAAAAAAAAAAAGATACCGCACAATAACATTTTTTTGCTTAAAATAAGCAGAAAATAAAGATTATTCCAAAAAACTTAAAACGCCGTTCACTCAAAACTAGTCCGATGTGGGATGGAACACGAACGTTTAACAGCATCCATATAATAATTACGTTTAAAAACTTTAATATGCTTTATCTTAAGGGCGTTCCTTACGGAGATTCCGTATATTACCGTATTTCAAGCCTTATAAACTCATAATTTGAAAGCTACAAAGTTATAATAAAAATACAGCAATAATCTTCAGTATATCAACATTCCTTTCCCCGTTTTAAATTTTCTATTTTTGTTTATTATACTTATGATATCAGCTTCAAAAGTAAAACCAATTTATTAAAATTCAAGCATACATTTAGCATCTCCTTAGGATTTACAAATTGCTTTTATTTGAAACACACGCCATTAGATCGACAATATCATAAACTACATATTCCCCGTTTTAAATTTTTTTTAGGACAATTTTGAACTAAGATAAGTAAAAAAAATAGAGTTTTGGTCTACGAATAAAAACTAAGGAAGAGTAACTCCGTCAAAAAACATGCTCCAAAATACTTGTCAAAAAAGTGTACCTTAGGTTCACTTTTCATACATTTGCAATATTTAGGTGACCTTGAGCGGTATAAAGGCTGACGTTACATGACAGTTCGAATGGAACCAAATTTAAAACTGTATTAGTATGGGAGTTACATTTCCTTAGGTTTTATTATTCGTAGGTTTTGGTGCCATCTCGGCAGCGCGGCAAATGTATAGCCTTAAGGTCATGACTTACAATAACATAATATGTCAAGCCAGTCCTAATGTCGTAAGGGCATAAATTGTGAGAAAAGTAATCTCAGTCGTAAAGGACGTCGTACTTTATTTATATTATTTATATCGTTCTAAAAGGATTTAAATTTATTCTAGAAGTTATCCGAAAACATTTATTAATCCGTCCTACAGTAGGTCCTACACTTGGTTGCGGTAGGTTCTATCGTACCCGCAGCTCTGCCTTAAGCGATGAGTGGAGCACGGTGGGGTTTTAGTGGGTAGACTACGCAGGAGTCCCACATACCATGGCCGATATCCCCAATTTGCCGGGGATACGTGAAGCATTTCCAAATGTTAAAAAAAAGGTCCTACACTTGATTTATTTTAAATACCTATTTATACCGTTGTTTCGTAATTTGAATATGTATTTTTAAATTTCAAAATAAAAAGGATATACGAAGAAAAATATTTGCTGATGACTTGGCCATTACCTACTTTGTTTTGTCACATCCTGTATATACAGGGTGTAACAAGACAATGTGATAATACTTTAGACTTTAGAGTGTTTCTGTCGAGTCCTCTTGTATAGAGTTCACTGTAAAAGTAGCAGCGCTGAGAGACTTACTTTTTTTGTATTAGAAAATTCATGACGCTAGGTCGCTTGCCAATACAAATCTCAAAAAAACCCTTTTTTAGTGCTACTACTCTAGTGACCTCTATATAAGTGACACTTACATTACGCACCCTAAAATATTATCACTTTGTTTTGTTACACGCTGTATAAATTAGTTCAAAATTATATCAATACTAATATTATAAAGCTGAAAAATTTGTTTGTTTGTTTGAATGCGCTAATCTCAGGAACTACTGGTCCGATTTCGGTGCTTAGATAGATCATTTATCGAGGCAGGCTATAGGCTATATTTTATCACGCTAAGACTAATAGGAGCGAAGAAACAGACGAAAATGTGAAAAAAACGGGAACATTATTTGAAAGGGCTTAGGTATGTCGCGAACTACTGGATCAATTTGTATGTTATTTGGCACGTATAAAAAGTAGACCACGTAAAGTATTTAGGCTATTTTTAGGGTTCCGTAGTCAACAAGGAGTCCCTTATAGTTTCGGTCGGTCCGTTCGTCTGTCTGTCCGCGGTTTTGCTCAGACCTACAAAGCTGTAATGCGGCATGAACGTACATCTCAATGTTGCCGACAAAATGGTATATAAAATCTTTTAAAAAAAATTTTTACGGTACCTCCCCTACACATCAATGCGTGGGTGATTTTTTTTTTCGCGTCCACACCACCATGTGTGATGTCGTTGGATAGGTTTTTTAAAAATATTATGAGTATTCAAAGATCATTTCCCGATTTATTGATCCACTAGTGAAATATATTATGAAGTTTTAAAGTGCAAAAAATCATTAGAGTCCAGTGTCCCCCCTTCTACCAGCTAAACGGTTGCTTCTGGAAATAAAAAAAATTCACGGGAGTAGGAAATATGCTGAATTTAAAAGGTGTTGACCTTTTAAATTCGGCATATTTCTTTTTCATATCACGGCTAAGAAGAATTCATTACTTATTGAGTAAAACTCGATCAACTAAAAAAATAAATTCGTAGAAGTACAAAGGAACTTTTCGTTCAAAATCCTTTGAACATAAGTGTGACTGAGATGATATTGAGTAGTGTATAACACGTCATAAATGTGCATTCAGTGACCATGACACGCACTTGGCAGGTTTTTTCTGGGCTTTGTCTGTAAAATTCCTAATTCACACGCGTGAAGCCGCGCGGAACGAATATAAAATATATGCTAAACTGTATAAATTTAAAAATTTAAAAAAAAATGTATAAATATTATCTATACTCTATCTTTACTTATTATAAAACAGTCGCTTTTTTTCCCTCATGTCCTTTTGTTCCCTTTAAGACCGTCCCCCGAGCAAATGACCTTGGCCATAGATTTGCCGCGTTGCCGAGAGCGCACCAAAACCATATTTTTTTTTACTTAACTTAGTTCAAAATTGACCTAAAAAAAAATTTAAACGGGGAATATGTAGTTTAAGATACTGTCGATCTATTGGCGTGTGTTTCAAATAAAAGTAATTTGTAAATCCTAAGGAGATGCTGAATGTATGCTTGAATTTTAATAAATTGGTTTTACTTTGAAAGCTGATATCATGACTATAATAAACAAAAATAGAAAATTTAAAAAGGGGAAAGGAATGTCGATATACTGAAGATTATTGCTGTATTTTTATTATAACTTTGTAGCTTTCAAATTATAAGTTTATAGGGCTTGAACTACGGTAAATTACGGAATCTCCGTAAGGAACGCCCTTAATCTTTGAAACTACGCAACGGATTTTGATGATTCTTTCAGTGTTAGATAGCCCATTTATCGAGGAAGGCTATAGGCTATCACGCTAAGACTAATAGGAGCGAAGAAATAGAGGAAAATGTGGAAAAATACGGGGAAATTTATTTGAAAGGGCTAACTTGAACGCGCTAATCTCAGGAACTACTGGTCCGATTTGAAAAATTCTTTCAGTGTTAGTTAGCCCATTTGTTGAGGAAGACTATAGGATATATTTTACGCTAAGGCTATACGAGAATGTGGAAAAAACGGGGGAAATTATTTGAAAGGGCTTATCTCGCAAACTATTGGAGCAATTTTATGTTATTTGGCACAGATATGAAGTAGACCACGTGAAGGATCATAGACTATCGATTTTAATCATTTTTTCAGTGGCTGTATATTTTATACCCATGCGACGCCGGGGCGGGTCGCTAGTAGTGGATATAATAGCGGAGTATTTAAATATTCTAAGGTTTTGAAGAGGAAAAGGATTCGTGTGAACTTTTAAATATGTCGAGAACAATCGTACGTAATATTATGGGGAGTTTGACGAGTTTATTTATAAATAATGTTCATTGTTCGTAGCGCAGTTTATACACGTCTTGTGAATATCATGGATTGATGTTAACTTTAATAATGTTAAAATATTTAAGTTTTTCAGTCCTTCGGTTCCCACTTCCACCATACAACAATAAAATTCAACATAAAAATTTGTTACAGTCATGTTCCATCCATTAAGAAATATTGCGCAAAGGTCGGAGCAAAGGAAGCTACTAGCACTTATAGTAATTTTTCTTACAAAATGTATTTTTTCGGTATTTTCCATACGTCGCAGTTAAGACAGGACGATCTACAAAACCAGATTCGCGGAAACATGTTTATTTCAAACTTATTGCGATTTTAAATTTGACGACCTCTGTGGCTCAGTTAGTGGGCTATTGGTATCTCAAGCCGGGGGTCGCGGGTTCGAATCCTGCCGACGGAACAAGTTTCTGGGTCATGGATGTGTGTTAAATATTATGTGTATCATATAAAAATCTTAATTATATGTATAGTATACAAGTATTTAATGTATTTCCTTTGACTGGTACCCGTAAGTCGTAACACAAGTCCTTCAGGTACTTACCACGGGGCCAGAGTGACGTGGTGTGAAGCGTCCATACTCCATAGATATTATTATAATTACTATAAATCCAACAAGACGTTCCGCGCGGCTTCGCCCGCGTAAATTAGATATTTCATAGACAAATTATTCCACAAAAATAGCCTATGATCCTTCACGTGGTCTACTTCTTATCTGTGCCAAATAACAGAAAAATTGCTCCAGTACTCATGAGATCAGCCCTTTCAAATAATTTCCCCCGTTTTTCCATATTTTCCTCTATTTCTTCGCTCCTATAAGCGTGATAAAATATAGCCTTTAGCCTTTCTCGATAAATGGGATATCTAACACTGAAAGAATTTTTAAAATCGGACCAGTGGTTCCTGAGATTAGCGCGTTCAAACAAACAAACAAACTCTTCCGCTTTATAATATTGTTACGTGCTAGGGTTCGAGGATTCGGAGAGAAAGACCTGGTGACTCTCTTGAAAACTTTATTCACTAACACTAGCTCACACAAATCACTAAGTCCAAACACTAAGCACTAGATCCAAATCACTGAGCACTATCACTGTTCTAGGTCGTAGCCGAGTCGTCGGTTCACTATCACAATCTACTATTGATAACTATCACAAACTATTGATCACTTGTTTTCACTTCGAAGTCGCCTCGAAGATCGCTCCGATCAAACTGAGTTGACTGCCGGCTTGTTAACCTTTTATATGGCCCGCGTCGCTTTTTGGAACGTTCTATGGGATTGCTTACGTAAACACGCAATTCATATAAACAAGGGTTGGACTTTTCTAGAAAGTACGCGCAGAGGTAAACAACTGTCCGTACCCGTAACACTACTCCCCTCTTAGAGATGCTCGTCCCGAGCATCGTTGTTACTGCCATGATAACGCGCCAAACGGTCTATTTGTACCACTTTGAATGTGCCTCTTGGTGGCTTTTGAATCCTGTAAGTCACATCATTCAATCGGGTAACCACTTTATATGGGCCGTCCCACTTGGTCTGCAACTTTGGAGATTTCCCTTTTCGGTGAGTCGGGTTATGCAGCCACACCAGTGACCCTTCTTCGAAGCCGCTCGTGTTCGATTTCCGGTCGTATCTGGTCTTCGTGTTCTCACTTGACTGTAACCCATTTTCCCGAACCATGGCGTGTATATACAGCATCTTTTCCCTTAAATCGTAGACATAGTTTTGTACGGTCTTTGGTTCCCCCGGTGATGCTCCTGTCAAGAGGTCTATTGGTATTCGTAGTTCTCTACCGTAATTGACATATGCTGGGGTAGCTTTTATGCTCTCATGCTCGGCGGTACGGTACGAGAGAAGGAAGAGTGGTATATACTTGTCCCAATCCTTTTGTCTGTCATCTACCAATATCGCCAAATGCCTCTCAAGGGTCTGGTTAAACCTCTCAACCATTCCATCAGACTGTGGATGGTACGCGGTGGTCCTCGTCTTATGCATCCCCAAAATTCTGCATACTTCCTGAAAGACCTGCGATTCGAAATTCCTGCCCTGATCAGAATGGATTTCCACAGGCACACCAAAGCGAGATATCACTTCTTCGACTAACTTAGAAGCAACTGTTGTAGCTTCCTGGTTTGGTATGGCGAACACTTCGGGCCATTTAGTGAAGTAATCCATGACGACCATAAAATACTTGTTTCCCGATTCCGTTACAGGAAATGGTCCAGCTACGTGAACTGCAATTCGTTCCCACTGTGCGCCAACGTTATACAAGCTCCGGTACCCACGGTTCCTTGTCTGTGGTCCCTTCACTGCAGCGCAAGTAGTACATTTGCGGCACCAATCCTGCACATAATCTCGACAATGCAACCAGTAGAATCGTTCTCGCACTTTTGTTAAAGTCCTCTTGACACCTAGATGACCTCCTGATACGCCATCGTGTATTTCCGGAGAACATCTGGTATCTGGAGAACATCCTTGGGACAACTATCTGAAGATGGAACTCTCTGCCGTTAGTATTCTCCCACTTCCGGTAGAGTATTCCGTTTTGAAGAATCAGACTGTCCCATTGCGCCCAGTACGCCTTAGTGACAGCGCCAGTGGGTGCAACCTCACTCCATATTGGTTTTGCGTCACCCCGTTTCTTCCATGTGATGATGTGCCGAAGGTCATCATCTCTTTCTTGAGCCTCCCTCATTGCATCATTCTCCCATGGACCCAAAGGACTTGTTTTCGCTAACTTTAATGTCACTTCATTAGATTCCTGCTTAACACAATGTTTGCAGTCCCCTGAACACGACCTTCGTGAAAGGGCGTCGGCTTTTCCATGCGCCTTTCCGCTGCGGTGTTCTGTCTTGAAGTCATACTCCTGTAGCTGTTCAATCCATCGAGCTACTTGACCTTCTGGGTTCTTGAATTGCAGTAGCCACTTCAAGGCTGCGTGATCAGTTCGCAGTAAAAACTGTCTGCCGATGAGATATTTGCTGAAATGTTGTAGCGTCTTTACAACAGCCAAGAGTTCTCTTCTTGTCACACAGTAGTTTCTCTCTGGCTTAAATAAATATTTGCAGAAATATGCAATTACAACTTCTCTTTCGCCCTGTTTTTGAGATAGCACCCCTCCAATAGCTGTGTTGCTTGCATCCGTGTCGACTATAAACTGACCTTCAGGTTGTGGATACCCCAGGATTGGTGTTTCACACAGATGTTTCTTCAGTTTCTGAAAAGAATCGGCAGAAGTCTTGTCCCAAATATACTGTCGTTTATTTTCTGTCAGCCGATGTAATGGCTTGGCTATCTCCGAGAATCCCTTAACAAAACGCCTGTAGTAGGAGCATAGGCCGAGAAATGACAGCACTTCGGTTTTGTTCTTAGGGGTTGGCCAATTTTGAACTGCTTCCAGTTTCTCCGGGTCCGTCTGGATTCCATCACTGGAGATGATAACATGGCCGAGATTGTTGACCTTACTCCTGAATAAACGACACTTTTTCTGATTCAGCCTTAACTTGGCCCCCTCTATTTTGGCGAAAACTCGTTCTAAGTACACACTCCATGAGTCGCTCAAATGTGGCAGGTGCGTTGCACAATCCAAAGGGCATGACGTTAAACTGCCATAAACCTTTACCGGTGGAGAAAGCTGTCTTCTCCTTGTCTTTTGGACGAATTTCCACCTGCCAGTATCCAGGTTTCGAAAACCATTTCATGCCACTCAAGGTATCCAGAGTATCGTCGATTCGAGGTAATGGATAGCTGTCCTTCTTAGTGACATCATTGAGACGCCTGTAGTCCACACAAAATCTTGTGCTGCCATCTTTCTTCTTCACTAACACAACAGGTGAGCACCACGGACTTGCAGACGGTTCAATAATCTTATGCCTTCTCATGTCCTCCAAAAGGCCTTCAACTTCTTTTTCCTTTGCAATGGGTATCCGTCTTGCTCGTTGACGAATTGGGTTCTCGTTTCCGGTATCTATCCTGTGCTGAACCATCGACGTTCTTCCAAGGTCGCCTTCCTGACTGGAGAAGATATTCGCGTGGCGTTGTACAAACTTCTTAGCTTTCATGCTCTGCGAATAAGTCAGATTACTCTTGCAGTCATCGAGTAGCTCAGTCACTATTCCATAGTTGCTGCTGTTTGCTGAGTCTGAGCCTGTGATCGAACTACACTTTCTCATCCAGACAACTTCCTCGCACTTTCCAATGACGTCACCTTTGTTCAAGCAGATTTCGCGATCACCAAGATTCAAAACCCTGACCACAGCGTTACTGCTTCCACTAACAAGGGTTCTCGCCGTCATCAGTTTTTGCGCTGATGTCTTGGTAGGTGTGTCTTCGATCAACATACATATTTTTGACTTCTTCTTTCCAGCTGGCAGTAGTTTCACCAGCACTCTAGCTTCCGCTCGTCCAGGTATAATGACTTCCTTTACACATGCGACTTTCCCGCAGGCGCCTCCAAGGATGAAAATTTCTTCTTCGCCACGCTTGAAAACTCCGTCAGCGACATTAATTCTGGAGTTGTGCTTCTTCATGAAATCCAAACCCAAGATGCAATCACCCATAATCTCAGCCACGATAACGTCATGAGGGTATGAGGACCCTCCTACATTAATCGTAACTGTCATTTCTCCTAGGACGGGTATTGGCTGACCGGAGGCAGTAAGAAGCCAATAGTTGATTCTCCTCTTGTGTCTTCTTGCGGCTTTTACTAGATTTGGGTTCTCTATCGTTCTAGAGCCTCCTGTGTCTAGAGTCATTTTGCAATCCGTCCTGTTAATAGTCCCCTGTATCAAAAGACTATTCCCGCTGCATGCTTGGGAGATAACAGTTATCGGGGCTTCCTTCGCGTCAGCCAGTACTCGCCCCCTAGTCCTGGCTTTTATTCGTTTCCCTGCTCCCGGGCAGGGGATGAAGCCCCTTGCTTCTTTGACTCCTCTATTTGTTCAATGCGTTCCTCGAGTCTTTTCATTCTTGCCATCTGAGTCTCCTTCTGCGGGCAGTTGAGCTGAAGATGGCCCCTCTCGCCGCACTTGTAGCACATGGCTCCAAAACTTTTCTTTATAGGAGCCTTAACCTCCTTGAGTTCCTCGGAGACCTCGCGGATCTTATAGGTCTGCCGTATGTCACGCCGAACAGCCTCGACTTCTAAAGCATGCGCCAACGGTTCCTTTAGCGAGGTGTGGTGACGTAGCCTCACTGCAGCTCTGACTTCCAGGTCCCTGATTCCGTCGACAAATGCCTGAATAATGTTCGTGTCAACCATCTTGGTATCGGCTCCTGGGTGTGCCTTCTTGACAAGTTTTTCAATTTCCAACGCCCATTGCTGTAGTTCCTCTCCTGAGCGTTGGACTCTGTCACGAAGTTGAGCACGGAACACGTGCTCCAGGTGTCGCTCCTCGTATCTGGATTCAAGGGCCTCCATCAGGTCTTGGAACCCATTTCCTGTATGTGCTTCTAGGACCGACAATGCTTGCCCTCTGAGCACAACAGTGAGAGCGGTCAGGAATTGTTCGTCAGTCCATCCGTTGGCAGAAGCAACCGTCTGGAATTGCTGACGATAAGCGTTCCATGAAGTAGTACCGTCGTATCGTGGCACTTTAACTCTTGGTCCTTGTACCACTTGCACCACTCCGGTAGTTCCACTAGACACCGCCACTCCTGTGGTTTCCAGGCGCACTACTTTCTTCTGAAGTTCAGTGTTTCACATTTTCCACATCCAATCCTAACCCCGTAACTCGTTCGTCCATTATATCGACATCTTTCCGAAGCTTTGTCACCGTGTCACTGACATCCTTGATAGCCAGAAGCGCCTTTTCTTGGAGGTCCTTTTGTTGCTCTTGTGACTCCTGCAAAGCGCCGAGCTTGCGTTCTTGTAACTCTTGCAAAGCGCCGAGCTTGCGATCATGTGACTCTCGTGACTCTTGCAACGCGCCGAGCTTGCGGTCCTGTGCCTCCATCATTGCCCTTTGAGAATCTTGCAAAGCCTGAATTAACTCAATTATGCTTTCCAATTGAGGAGCCATTTGAGGGGCCGTAGAAACTACGGGTGTGGCAGGATGGATGGAGCTAGTCGACGGGGCCTGAGCAGGCGGGCCCCAGTGGGCGGGGCCAGTGGGCGTGGCCTGAGTGGGGGGGGGGCTGGTGGGCGGAGCCAGTGGGCGTGGCCATGTCCAGAGTGGGCTGAGCCTGAGGGGCGTGGTCAGTGGGTAGGTCCCGGTGGGCGGAGCCAGTGGGCGTGGCTTCACCCGAAGTGGGTGGAGCCTGGGGGGCGTGGTCAGTGGGCGGAACCTGGTGGGCGGGGCCAGCTGGTGGGGCCTGGTGGGCGGGGCCAGCGGGTGGGGCCTGCCCCGCAGTGGGCGGAGCTTGGTCCCCAGTAGGTGTGGCCTCCGCGGTTCCACCTCCAACTCCTCTCTCGGAGTCAATGGCAGCAGCTCGCTGCGCCCTTGTCCTGACGCTCCCCTTGAAGTCCTCTCTTGGAGTCAATGACATCTCCAAATCTCACTTCCGACACCAGTTGTTACGTGCTAGGGTTCGAGGATTCGGAGAGAAAGACCTGGTGACTCTCTTGAAGACTTTATTCACTAACACTAGCTCACACAAATCACTAAGTCCAAACACTACGCACTAGATCCAAATCACTGAACACTATCACTGTCCTAGGTCGTAGCCGAGTCGTCGGTTCACTATCACAATCACTCACTATTGATCACTTGTTTTCACTTCGAAGTCGCCTCGAAGATCGCTCCGATCGAATTGAGTTGACTGCCGGCTTGTTTACCTTTTATATGGCCCGCGTCGCTTTCTGGAACGTTTCATGGGATTGTTTACGTAAACACGCAATTTACATAAACAAGGGTTGGACTTTTCTAGAAAGCACGCGCAGAGGTAAACAACTGTCCGTATCCGTAACAATATTAAGTGTAGATTATTGTAAATACATAAGACATAAGTTTTAAAAGTTTTTTTTGGAAGGGAACTTTTCGTTCAAATTCCTTTGAACGTAACTGAGATGATGTTAGTAGTGTAAAACACGTTTTAATGTACATGCATTGACCATACAAAAATTATCAAAAACTAGCGGTACCCTATTTTGCGCGTGGCCCGACACGCACTTGGCTGGTTTTATTTTTACTCTTATGATTTTATAATTCCTCTGTGCCATTTAACCAGCTGCACAATCCGAATTTAAATTACCAAGTAACTAACAAGTCGTCTCTTCCCAGGACTGCTACCCGAAGCGCTCCGAACCAAGTGCGTCCGCTGCACGGAGCGGCAAAAGTGGATAACCGTGAAGATCATCAAGCGGCTGAAGGTGGAATACCCCGCGGAGTGGGCCAAGCTGCAGGCCAAGTGGGACCCCACGGGCGACTTCACCAGATACTTCGAGGTGTTCCTCGCCAATGAACTCTTTAATGGTATCAATGGTGGTGAGTTTTTCGCAATTTTTATTATTCGGTATCCTAATTGTTACTCTTATTGGTTTTGTCTTTTGCCTAGAAAGTAGGTAGCTGAATTTTTACCGTTGTTGTCATAGTCCAATGACAGAGCAACAGAGTAAGAATTGAGGCTGATTTAGTCGCACGATCGCACGCGCACCATGAGCGCTCATCGTCCAAGATGTACGGTTGGAATTCCAGTAAGCGTTTTAGAATAATACGTCGCGACTCGCGGTCAACGCTGACATTTCATAAATTTCGGTGTGAGCGCTGACGGTCAACGAGTGGTCAGCGCAACATTAAAATCTGCTGAATATCGGCTAAGAGAAATCACTTTATCTAGAAACGTCTAAATATCTACAATATATTATGTGACTTCCATGTATATCTGCAATATTTCCATATTAAGTGTAGTCCAATTTTACTACGTTGCAATCGCGATTTTATTGCATTTTAAATGAGATACCTTTCAAATTAATGGTAATTACAATTTTTGGTCGGGACTCGATTATTTATTTATTAGGTTAACTTGGTAACTTCTGGTAAATCTGGTAAACATTTTGATTATTCTGGCTCATCTCCTTCTTAACCGACTTCCAAAAATGAGGAGATTTCTCAATTCGACTGTGTATATTATTATGTTACTTGTTCCAGGTTACGATCTTCCCGCGCCCACCCGGGCTCCCCGTGCGGCAACAGCAGCAACCGCGGCAACGGCAGCAACCGCGGCAACGGCAGCAACCGCGGCAACGGCAGCAACCGCGGCGACAGCAGCAACCGCGGCTGGTGCCGGTGGTGGTCCACGACCGTATTGGATAGTTAATTTTTAAAGTAGATGTATCTCAGTAAAAGTAAGTTTTCTGCCACTATGGCACTATAAGTTAAAAAAAATAAAAAATTACAACTCTTTAGTTTATGAAAATGTTGTCTATGATTAGCTGTCATCTGTCATCGCTCTCTTGTAATTTTATTCGTAAAGAATAAAGTGTTTTGTGTTATCAATAAATCTTTTAGATTTTTTATTGAAAATACTGCCTAATCTGAACAGACCGGTTATACCTACTCAACAAGTAGGTATGCACTTCTTTTACCTTTGTATGATCCAAAAAAATATCCACAGCCGAACATATAACCTCCTCGTTTTTTGGAAGTCGGTCAAAAACACATGTTCGTTATAAAATATATTATGTAACGTACATTTTATGGTACGGGAGCTAGCAACGTTTGAAAAATAAGTATTTCAGGTCAGCTGATTTTGTGATATGTCGTCTTTCTTGCTCTTCTGGTTAGAGTCTGAGCCGTCTGGCTGCTGGTAGTGGTTGAGTTTATTAGTGCGCATCCTCCTTGTCCATGTGATAATCCTGGATTTTAAAATCATTTTATAATGCATGTAATTTTAATATTATATAATATTATGTTATTCAAAGATTAAAAAACTTAAAATTAATTTTACAGACATTATAATTTTGTTGTTAAGCCTTGAAATACATAAAATGAAAAAGTCATGAAAAGTATTGCAGTATGCAGTATGCTTGTAGTCTGATAGAGACAGTTGCAGAATAAGTCGACAACGACAACGAACAGTTACCATCACAACAGTAAATTTCTTCTTGTCATTGCACATGAATAATTATTAATAATACTTTTGATTCCGTACCACATTCATAGGTCACATACCTACATTTTAAAACATTATAGAAATTAGAATAAGCCCAGTCATCATGAACATTCTTGAAAAAATTATGCTTCACTGGAACACGAAATTAAAAATATGCGCAGAATATTTGAACACGACCGTTGAGACTGATGTCATCCCAGTCAGAAGAGGTAATTTCAAGGAAATGCTCTTCTTTACTCAACTCCACCAAAATCTATATATATATATATATATATATATATATATATATATATATATATATATATATATCTATATAAGTACATAAAACTCAAAGGTCTGGAAGGACTGACTGACATGGTGATCTATCAACGCACAGCCCAAACTACTGGACGGATCGGGCTGAAATTTGGCATACAGGTAGATGTTATGACGTAGGCATCCGCTAAGAAAGAATTTTGATACATTCCAACCCCAAGGGGTAAAATAGGGGATGAAAGTTTGTATATAATAATACTTCTTAACGCGAGCAAAGCCGTGGGCAAAAGCTCGTAGGATATAAAATTTAATACAACTCATTGCACAATGCACGCCCGACTTACCCATCTCATGTACATGAATGACATTAAAATTCCATTCAGGGTCTTACACTATTTAGCTGACATCACCCAAAATTGTTCAAATAATATTTGCATGGAATTCAGAGTCGATAAGTGTAAGATCCAATCTGTAAATAAAGGTAAAATAGAGAACTCGTCGTACCGACTAAACAATAACGAAGTAATAAGACCAGTAGACCAAGCTGAAAGTTATAAATATCTGGGACATAACCAAATACAGGTAATACATCATAAACAGCACAAAAAAATATTACGAGATAAATTTAAAAATAGAATCCATAAAATACTCAATACTCACTTGAACTCAAAAATACAATTAAAGCTGTTAACACTTTTGCTATTCCAATAATTCTGACTGTATATTCATTTGGAATTAATAAGTGGACTAAGACTGACCATATATCTCTGCAAACATACTAACAAAACATGGAAAGCACCATCCAAGATCCTGTGTTCAGAGGTTGACCTTACCAAAAATAAAAGGGGGTAGAGGGCTAATAGACATCGCTAATTCACACAACAAACAAGTCACACTTCTCCGATCATACTTTTACAACCGCTCTAAGAAATCCCCGATACATAACGACATAATATGCCAGTCAGACACATACACTCCACTCATGCTAGCCGATCATTCGTGAAAGGCCCATTCACTATCCTGCATTGCAGTCCGCCGTGCAGGCCTGCAACACCATTCACTATCCTGCATGAGCCGCCGTGCGGTCCGCCGGCTTATTCAGGATAGTGATTGGTGTTGCAGGCCTGCACGGCGGACTGCAATGCAGGATAGAGAATGGGCCGTTTAAACCAATCACAACCATTTCAAATCAACAAAAAATTGGCGCATGGACCCAGAAGTCTCTGCACGGCCGCCATTGTACGGATTTAACCAGCACCAATGTTGACAAAGAAGCGTCAAACATGTGGTAAAACTTTAAAGAGCTGTTCCCAGAGACCGAAGGCTTTATGATAGCAATTCAGGACCAGGTCATAGACACAAAAATTATAGAAAGTACATCATCCGGGATAAGTGGATAGCACAGCAGAGAGCGACCACTGCAGACACTGTCCCAGATAACCTGAAACGATTCAACATATTACACAGTGTGTTAGTGTAAACACCGTTATCCTTGAAACCATCAAATGAGCCCGTCAAAATGAACAACCTTTTCTATGAGAACAATCCTGGGAACTGAAAAAAAATGCCGTCTTCATACCCATACGGATGCCCGGATCGGCAATTTGTAGGGGTATGAAGACGGATTTTTTTGAGTTCCCAGCATTATTCTCATAGAAAAAGTTGTTCATTTTGACGGGCTCATTTGATGGATTCAAGGATAACGGTGTTTACACTAACATCTTGTATATAACCGGCGCCTGTTCATCCATAACACAAACAGACTACAAACAGTCACGACCAAGTAGCAGTGATTATACACCAAATACTCGTACTCAAACACAACCTCATCACAGATGAAAATCCATACACACCACAAATCATACTAGAATCACCAGACTTTAAACTATATTGGGATGGGACAACACTGACAGACAATACCGTACATCACAATAGACGACATAACTCTTCACGATAAACAAAATAAAACTTGTCATTGACGACGTGAATTAGGCGATGTCAATAAGGTAAGCTTTATTGACATCGCCTAATTCACACAACCTTACAGAAAAACACACAAAAAACTAACAAAATATACTGACCTCACAATAGAAATAAAGATGCAATGAAAAGTTAATACAGTAAAAAAAATACCGATAGTCATTTCAACCACTGGCATTGCACCTAAAACGTTGCACACTTCCCTCAACACTCAACGTTCATCCACTCACATACATCACCTTATAAAAGCAGTCATCCTCAGCACATGTCGCATCGTCCGCAAGTTTTTAGCTATTAATAATAATTAATCAACATATCACCTGTACAGTTGTTTGGCCACAAGTCCGCAACTTCAGTAGAACAAGTAAAGGAGAATGGAAATCCCAAAAAAAACATAATAATAATTGTTAAAGCCTGGCCTTTAACATGACAAGAGCCAGCAGCGAGAGATTGCAATTTCATTTTAACAGAAGCTTCTTATATTAAAGGATCGGCGAGCCCCGCCGCCTCACGTCATCGCTGTCACCGAGGATTGCAGGAGGGGGCTCGATTTGTCAAGAAGCCCGACCTCTATTCGCCCTACAATCACCCGTAGCCCAACATCGTTCCATTTTTAGGGTTCCGTACGCAAAGGGTAAAAACGGGAACCTATTACTAACATTTCGATATTTGTCCGTCTGTCTATCTCCAGGCAGACGGACACTCTGTCGGTATCTCAAGAACCGCTATGGCTAGACTTCTGAAAATTTTACAGATTGTGTTACATATCTGTTGACGCTATAACAACAATATATACCTACTAAGAAAAAAAGTTATTAAATATTTATGGGGGCTCCCATACAACAAACGATGTTAATGTTCGATTAATATCGATATCGGTGTAGGTGGTGGTTGATACTTAATGCGATGTTGGGTAAAGGAAACGCAGTCGAATTGATCACCAGTGTATTAACTTGTCAACAAGTTACAATATAAATATAATAAGAACGGGCACAAGTTGCCTCCGTCTTAAATACGTCAGCACTGACCGTGCTGCAATTGACCGTGACCGCAACTTTAAATTAGGAATAAGGAATATGGATAGCCGTACCTCTCTAATGGTGAGCTTACACGGGCAACTAAAATTGTTCAACTCCAGTCAATTCTCGTCAACTTTGACGTCACGACTACATCAAGCAAGAAAAACAAGCAACAATATTGCGCAATACAATATTGAGTGATGTGGCCATCGAATATTTGAGCGATATGACATTGAGTGATATAAAATAAATTGCTCCATATTGCTCCACTAATTGCTCCAGGTCGCTCCATTTGTGTCGCCGAGCAATTATTGCCGTAATTATTGCCCGTGTAAGCGCATCTTAAAGCTCACTTGGGACTATATCCTTACGTCTTGAACAATACTATAGTATAATATGTATTAACTTCTTATATATAAAATTCTCGTGTCACAATGTTAGTCCACGAACTCCTCCGAAACGGCTTTACTGATTTTTACCAAATTTTATATACATATTCAATAGGTCTGAGAATCGGCTACTCGGTACTTTAAATATTCATAAGTGCATTTGTTGAATAAATAATAGTAAATTATTACAACCTGAGACTGACGGCGACCATTGTTTGTGCGACGGGATAGAGATCGACGTTGCCATGGTGACATACTTATTTAGTCACTTCAATAAAATAATATGGCAAATATATTATGGCAAAGCAACGTTTGCCGGGACAGCTAGTCTTCTTCTTCTTCTTATATATAAAATTCTCGTGTCACAATGTTAGTCCATGAACTCCTCCGAAACGGCTTTATTGATTTTTACCAAATTTTATATGCATATTCAGTAGGTCTGAGAATCGGCTACTCGGTACTTTATATATTGATAAGTACATTTGTTGAATAAATAATAGTAAATTATTACAACCTGAGACTGACGGCGACCATTGTTTGTGCGACGGGATAGCGATCGACGTGACATACTTATTCAGTCACTTCAATAAAATAATATGGCAAATATATTATGGCAAAGCAACATTTGCCAGGACAGCTAGTATTATTATAGTAACCGTAAGACGCTTGGAGAGTAGTGTTTTGTGTCGAACTCGAACTCGAACGAAATGTACTCGTACAGTCGGGGAAATGAGTTGTTTAGCAGAAATGTACAGTCGGGGAAATGAGTTGTTTAACAGAAATGTACAGTCGGGGAAATGAGTTGTTTAGCAGAAATGTACAGTCGAGGAAATGAGTTGTTTAGCAGAAATGTACAGTCTGGGAAATGAGTTGTTTAGCATAAATGTACAGTCGGGGAAATGAGTTGCTTAGCAGAAATGTACAGTCGGGGAAATGAGTTGTTTAGCAGAAATGTACAGCGGGGAAATGAGTTGTTTAGCAGAAATGTACAGTCGGGGAAATGAGTTGCTTAGCAGAAATGTACAGTCGGGGAAATGAGTTGTTTAGCAGAAATGTACAGTCGGGGAAATGAGTTGTTTAGCAGAAATGTACAGTCGGGGAAATGAGTTGTTTAGCAGAAATGTACAGTCGGGGAAATGAGTTGTTTAGCAGAAATGTACAGTCTGGGAAATGAGTTGCTTAGCAGAAATGTACAGTCGGGGAAATGAGTTGCTTAGCAGAAATGTACAGCGGGGAAATGAGTTGTTTAGCAGAAATGTACAGTCGGGGAAATGAGTTGTTTAGCAGAAATGTACAGTCGAGGAAAATTGTGCTAAGCAGAAATGTACAGTCGAGGAAATGAGTTGTTTAGCAGAAATATACAGTCGGGGAAATGAGTTGCTTAGCAGAAATGTACAGTCAGAGAAAATTGTGCTAAGCAGAAATGTACAGTCGGGGAAATGAGTTGTTTAGCAGAAATGTACAGTCGGGAAAATGAGTTGTTTAGCAGAAATGTACAGTCGGGGAAATGAGTTGTTCAGCAGAAATGTACAGCGGGGAAATGAGTTGTTTAGCAGAAATGTACAGTCGGGGAAATGAGTTGCTTAGCAGAAATGTACAGTCTGGGAAATGAGTTGTTTAGCAGAAATGTACAGTCGGGGAAATGAGTTGATTAGCAGAAATGTACAGTCGGGGAAATGAGTTGTTTAGCAGAAATGTACAGTCGGGGAAATGGTTGTTTAGCAGAAATGTACAGTCGGGGAAATGAGTTGTTTAACAGAAATGTACAGCGGGGAAATGAGTTGTTTAGCAGAAATGTACAGTCGGGGAAATGAGTTGTTTAGCAGAAACGTACAGTCGGGGAAATGAGTTGTTTAGCAGAAATGTACAGTCGGGGAAATGAGTTGTTTAGCAGAAATGTATAGTCGGGGAAATGAGTTGTTTAGCAGAAATGTACAGTCGGGGAAATGAGTTGTTTAGCAGAAATGTACAGTCGGGGAAATGAGTTGTTTAGCAGAAATGTACAGTCGGGGAAATGAGTTGTTTAGCAGAAATGTACAGTCGTGTGCTAAGCAGAAATGTACAGTCGGGGAAAATTGTGCTTAGCAGAAATGTACAGCGAGGAAATGAGTTGTTTAGCAGAAATGTACAGTCGGGGAAATGAGTTGTTTAGCAGAAATGTACAGTCGAGGAAAATTGTGCTTAGCAGAAATGTACAGTCGGGGAAATGAGTTGCTTAGCAGAAATATACAGTCGGGGAAATGAGTTGTTTAGCAGAAATGTACAGTCAGAGAAAATTGTGCTAAGTAGAAATGTACAGTCGGGGAAATGAGTTGTTTAGCAGAAATGTACAGTCGGGGAAATGAGTTGTCTAGCAGAAATGTACAGTCGGGGAAATGAGTTGTTTAGCAGAAATGTACAGTCGGGGAAAATTGTGCTGAGCAGAAATGTACAGTCGGAGAAATGAGTTGTTTAGCAGAAATTTACAGTCAGGGAAATGAGTTGTTCAGCAGAAATGTACAATCGGGGAAATGAGTTGTTTTGCAGAAATGTACAGTCGGGGAAATGAGTTGTTTACCAGAAATGTACAGTCGGGGAAATGAGTTCTTTAGCAGACGTGCTGATTAAGGCCACGTTTCCACCTGCAAGACAACTGTCGCGAGAAGTGTCTGACAGTCTGTCTGACAGCAGCTTTTTTTTTCAATTGTCGATATTTTTTAATCGATTGTAAGGGTTTCGATTAATTAATTAAAACGATCGTTTTTTTTTTATTATTCTTTTTTAAATCGATTTTCATAAAAAATGGGCTGAAAAAATAATGCACAACGTTAATAATCAAGTTTTCACTTCTGCCGGCATTCCCGGAGTGCAACCCATCTTTTTTTTTTGTGTACAATAAATGGTTAAATAAATAAATAAATAAAATACTTTGGGACTATGCGTACTTCTCTAAGGATAGCTTGAGACTAACCTAACACATCTAAAAACATCTTATTTGTACTCGGGCTTACACCCTCAATTTTATTTCCCACGTTATCAAAATAACAAGTGGTAAACAAATTAAAAATAGTAAATAAATCTTAATTATTTTTAACAAAAAATTAAAACTGACTTCCAGGGTAAAAATAATAATAATATTACATTACATTCCAGTGGTGCGCCAGGTTAATGTGACTGTTTTTAATTTTAATTTTCCATCTTTTTAGTAAAAGATGGCCCCGTGCGAGTTTCTTACGCCGGTTCTTCTCGCCGGGTTAGTTCCCGAAGGTTAGTTCGGTAAAGTTTTTGTAAAAGAATTACTCCAAATAAAAAAAATGATTTGATTTGATTATATAATGAACAAAAAAGTACTAAATAATTCTTACTCTTTAATAGTGCCTTATGCTTCTCCAAATCCGCTTTTACTATTTCTGTACACAATCTTCATTATTTTGAAGTCGGTATCAGCTAAGAATGGTGAGTTCTTTGACAAAATTTATATGACACAACACTCATGGAAAGTCATCAGCTCACCATAATATCAATACAATATTATGCCTAAAAACTACTTAAACCTACATTATTATTAAAACTATATATTTTGCCCCAATAAATTTTATGGAGTTTCCTACATACCTCATAGATCTTATGATTAAATTGCTAACTTGGTAACCTGATCACCAAGTTTGAATCATATACTTTGAAATAACATTATAATTTTTAAAATCGTTCGACAAATTCGAGTTTCGATCTTAAAGATGATTAAAATAATTATTATAGTACTTGCCCTATAATTAAGACTTATAATTTAATGAATTCATGGTGTGGTGGTCTGTGGTGACTGGTGGTAGTGGTGATGATGATGATGAATGTTACTTGCATAGTAGCATATGCTTTCAGTTCTTAAACCAACGCCGAAACCCTCAAACTTGTATCTATAAGAAATCCGGAGTTCTCTTAGCACCTTTGGAACCATGGTATATCTCAGTGCAAAATTTTGCTTTTTGGTAGCATATGCTTAAGATACTTAGCTCATTAAATCGAAATCACCATATTATGTTTCCATTTAAATTTTGATGAGTTCCCTCGATTACTCCTGGATCCCATCATCAAGTATCCACTTTTATGAACATGGTACCAATCCACGATCATACCCTATACAACAAAACAAAAAATTTGAAAGTCTGTCTACAAACGGCGGAGTTATCATTTAACATAGATAAAAAAATCTACAGCCGAACATAGAACCTTCTCCTTTTTGGAAGTCGGTTAAAAATGGGTATTTTCACCACACTTTTATGCGTTGTTTGTGCTACGCTACACTACGGACTACGGTGCCCTACGGTCTACGTTTTGCTACGATGCAGGGCTACGCCGTTTTGCTACGCATTTCTACGGTCTACGAGCTGCGTTGTGAGCTACGTCGCACTACGTCGTTTCATGCTGAAATACTTTTAATAAATCCAACGCAAAGAAAACATACTACTTTATGCACGCGTGTTTCATGGAAGTTTACCCGACTTCAAAATACCGAATTATGCAATCGATAAAAATATCGGTCTAAAATTGTTATTAGTAATAATTATTGTTCTAGAAGGCTCGTATCTGTTATCTCGCCGACAATGACGACAGCAATCCATACTTCCATACGTCTTAATATTATAAATGCGAAAGTGTGTCTGTCTGTCTATCTGTTACCTCTTCACGCTCGAACTGCTGAACCGATTTTGCTGAAATTTGTCATGGAGATACTTTGAGTCCCGAGAAAGGACATAGGATACTTTGTATCCCGGAAAAATGTTCGGTTCCCCCGCGATAAACGAGTTTTGGCGCAACGGAGTTGCGGACAATATCTAGATCATTGATTCCCAAAGTGGTCCAGGTGGACCCCATGGGAGCTCGATAGGGGTCTACGCTTGCGTGGAAAAAAAATGGGGGTCCACGAGTCATTAACGGGGGGTCTATGAAAATTAGGTGACCCGATCCGACAACATTATATTAATAGCAGATTTAATATTACAGAGCGAGGAGATTTAGAAATAAATGAGTGGTAATTTAGGTTAAATATCTACAAAACAAGAAAATATTTGCGTTTACTTTTTACCGCTCCGAAGTAAAGGTTAATGTTCCTTAATGCACTGTGACTTGTGAGTCAAACTTAGCATACAAAGGTCCAACTGTTGGATGAATACGCTTTTTCGACCGGCCTTGAACTGGGCGGGGGGAGGGGGGGGGGGGGTAGCTGTGGGGTCCACCGGATCCAGCGAAATGTTAAAAGTGGTCTATGACAAAAAAAATTTTGGGAACCTCTGATCTAGATTCTAGTATTTGAAGATTTGCTATAATTATAGGTCTACCAGAATCTGATGGCAAAAGGTGAGAAAATAAATTGACTCTAGCAATACCGGGGTAATTGGAATAAAACATTTTCATCCTTTTTTATTCCTTTAGCGGCTTAATTTGTGTGTGAAACATGAAAATATAAAAATTTATCCAATGATCAAGGATATTTTTTGAAAATCTGCTGTCAAAAATTGCCATCAGATTCTGGTAGACCTATAATTGCTTCGCAGACCGTACTCGTGTCATCAAAAACTGTTACAGTTTTGGTTTTGATGACACGCAGATAAAAATCTCATAAAATGTCAGTGGGATTGTTAATTTAGAACTTGTTTGGATTAAGATATTCCTGCATCGCGCTATCGAAGTTTTCTGAGTGCGTCGGTATATACTTATACGACAGATGAAATGTATCATGTGGGCTTCGGCCTGACCGAGCATAACACCTCGCTCGCAAACCAGCATCGCCTCATCGGGTACATCGTCCACTAGCCGCAATGTACCGCGGCCTGGGCGGACTCCGCATCGGCATCATCGGGCTTTCTCACTGCACCGACCGGTCAGCAAGCAGAGCACAACTCTCCTGGTCACGTAGCATCGGCCCCGCACGGCAGCTATCCGACTCACTGGATCCCGTGCAGCAGCTCACAGTTCCGACTCACTGGGACTCATTGCAACAATTCCGACTCACTGGAACTCTCTGTCACTGGCGACTCAAGCGACAAGACTTCAAGATTCGACCTCCGGTCTTCGGGGGAGTGATGTGGCGGACCCACAATTCGCCTAATATTCCTGCATCGCGCTATCGAGGTTTTCTGAGTGCGTCGGTATATATACGACAGATAAAATGTATCATGTGGGCTTCGGCCTGACCGGGCATAACACCTCGCTCGGTCGGAAGATCTTCCTTGGCCTCCACGCATACCCCACTCTATGTGTTATTACTTATTAAATATAATGTAATACCCCTTTTTTATAATATTATATCATAGGTAATACCAGTATGTATATAAAATAAGTTGCAAAATATAATTTGGCTTATTTAGC